>JADLZK010011755.1:0-95562 GCA_015847255.1 Hyparrhenia diplandra
AACGCATTTACTTTGGAACTGAGGGTGTAGCTCCTAGCATTACCGTTTTATTATATTCTGTTCACTGAAACTTCAAAAAAATGAAAAAAAATGATCCTGCAATCTTTTTTTTTTCTGTTGTGACGTTGGGTAGTTAGATTCACAGAAGGGGCACGCCCTACTCCTGAAGATTTTCTCAGCCAGTATAACTGAGCTTTCCTTTACAAAATGTCTTGGCAAGGATCATACTCCTACTTGATCCTTAATTTTTCTATTAGGCTCTATCTTGTGTAAAATAAACAGATTTGTTCTCAAGATCGGTGTCTTGGAGACTCAAGGATTTCTCAAATGGAAGAATTCAGAAGGAACCAATGGAGCCAGCTTTCCCTAGTCATCAGCGTCGATATGATCCAAGAATTGGTGAAGAATACACGAACATTAGACAGAATACGGCATCAATATACCAAATCGCCAATGAAAAACGTTGAGCCAAATATCACAAGCTACAATTTTTGAAATTCGTATAATACTATTGGTGGAAGAGCTGCAAAAGGAAAACGAAAAGAAATTCATCTAGACGAAAGAATAAATAACAGAACACAGCACTGCAGCATCCAGCTCATTTCCGATAGATCAAAAAAGAAAATGCTAACGATAAGATGGTAGCAGCATCGATTGTTCATGAAACATGTCATCAAGCAGGCGAATTGACATGAGAGAAGTTCGTCACATCCTCAGATCACTCTCACAGTTCCTTCCATTCTGAACTAGCAAAACTAATAAAACCCCAAGAACAGCTTCCTTTCTTGATCCTTAAACTACTTGGTTCCCCATAATAAAGATGGTAAAAAGATCACCTTGCTGCAATACTGCAGTCTACTACTGCTAATGAAACAGCTAAAATTGAAAAATGCTAGATTTATACACCAAAATGCAATCCCTCTTGCAATGAATCCTGAGGAATCGACGGGTGCGTACGTCCAACTCCATCAACGGATCAACCCCAGTAACCGCCATCGACGGCATCTGGCTCCGATTCCTCACCCTCCAGAGAATCGCCATCGTCGTAAGGATCCGACTGGTACTCATCATCGCTCTGGCGGATGTGCTCGCCGAGGCAGCGCGAGAGGAACGCGTCCACGCACGCGTAGCGCACCTGCCCCTGGACAGCCTCGGCCCGTCCCAGGTGCTGGTGCCGATCCGCCTCGACTTCTCCAAGCCGCCGCGCATCCCCAGCAGCCTGTCCGCCATCTCCGCCATGGACGCGTTGCCCATGCCGGCCGCGCCGCGGAGCTCCAGCGTGGATCAAGCTCCAGCCAGTGGTGCTCCCACAGCTTCCGGCAGTCGGACGCCACGCCGTAGACCGCGAACGTGATCCGGCCGTCTGCCAAGAACCGCCGCAAGATGTTTGGCACCACGCCGCCAGCCTGCGCGATCTGGTAAACGAGGCAGCGATTCCCAATACAGAGCTGCAGCGTCCCCGGTCGCGGCTCGGCGCCGCCGGGGAGCGTGCGGAAGACCGGCGTCCACTGCACGCCCAGGCCGACCGTGAGACCGGCGGCGGAGTGAAGCTGCTGCCTTTGGCTCCACATGGCGCTGTGCAACCAACGGCGCAACACGCCCGGGCGCGCGGTCACCGTGGTCACCACGGTGTAACCGCCGACGTGCAGGGTGCGACTCGACACGGCGGGGTTGCGGCCGCGGGCAACCATGGCGACTGGTAGAGACTAGAGTGGTAGTGGTAGGGCCAGGTGTCGCAGGCAGGTTCGCAGCAAAGCTTGTACTGGGCAAAACAGATGGGAGGAGGCAAGAAGATGGGAGCAGAGGTTTATTTTACAACTGCGACATGGCCATGGGTTTATAGGCTAGACGACAACGGTTGCTTTTTCTTTTCGGTTAATTTTCTTACTAAAATTAGCTTAGCTTTTGAGAAAGCCGTTCAAAAGAATATAAATCCTAGATTTGAACTAAGTCAAATTTTCTCATGTTTTACTTTTTTTTTGTGATTATCATGTTTTACTTAATTTATTAAATTTATTAAAAAGTATCGAAATTTATGCCTTTGTAAATAGATTTACTACGCAAATATATTTTATGATATTGTAACATTAATTAGCACCATTTTGTATGGATCTGATTAAATTTAAAGTTGTTTAACTTTTCACAAATGTTTATTTTGGATGGAGGAGTATAGCTTCACTACTTAAATTGGGAGTTTAACTTCAGAGTACCCCATTACCTCCATTAATCCCAATTTGAATACCCCATTACCTCCACTACCCTGGGAATGCATGCTTTGCGACGAGCTGATAAAGCCAAGTGCCATGCCTAGTCAACCGTATGTAGGTTACAATCAAGAGAGTGATATTTTTTTAGATGAAGACACAAGAAAGTGATATACTGATATACATACTGATGTGTGAGAATAGCTAGAAGATTCACAGTACGAGAAAACAAGAAAAAAAATACTGTTTTTTTTTTAAGAACAGAGGCTGATTTCTGAACTGAACACAAAGCAAAGCTGGCAGTCACAACTTCACAATACTTCACAAAACTGTTTCTAATTCTATATACCAGCAATTCAGCATACATCGTACGCAATACACAGTTTAAACGTGTCCGCTACACTACACGTGATTTAAAAACGAACTAGGGTGGCCCTGTTTTTTGAGATAGTCTTGCCCTCTCCGTATGCATCAATGTGCTCAAGTGCTGTTGCTTGTGGGCCTGTCCTCTGCAAGTCCTCATGTCATTTGTTCACTCAAACCAGATATAATTCCGGTTTTGAATTGAGTAAAAGTTATGTAATTCTAATTAGTATACTCCAGCAGTCCCAAAATAAACGGCGTTTTGGGTTTTCGCTACTTACAAGTTTGACTCGATTTGTAGAAGATACGTAAAAAGATTTAAATCTCCAAATAAATTTGTTAAAAAACTAGATCAAAAGATATTTCCAATGATACTAATTATGTAATATAAATATTAATTTTATTTTAATATATAATTCCGGTAGATGTTTTAAGTTAAAAACGTCATTTATTTTGGGACGGAAGGAGTATGTACATAGAGAATATTATTATTAATATTTATGAACTCAAAATAGGTGTCCTAGGGAAATATATTCCATGATTAAGTCAATGATATTGTTTTTTTGCATCTGGTGAAATTTTAAACTGCTTTGATCCTAGAAAAAGAGCATTTCTCTTAGAAAAAACAAAATTCGAGTTCAGGTTCTACCTGCTGTTCAAAAACAGATTGTTCTGAAAATCAGTGCCCCAAAGGCTTGTCACACAGGAAAGGAACAACAGGGCCAAGCAGCCAAAAGGAAACGGTTTTCCCAGAGCAGATACCGTATGCACTTATCAAGTACTCCTATTATTAGCTATAGCTAGATTTTGATCGTGTTGTGTGAAAACAACTAATAGAATCCAGCATCGATATATACCAAGAAAAGGCATGAACCATACATAGGAGATTTGTTTTCCCCTAAAGAAGAACTTGCAAAAAATAATATGTCAAACGGCACCTAAAAAGAGCAGACGAAACCAAAATCACAGCAAACACAGCACTCTCTCTCATTTTCGATCCAAAAAAAAACATTAGTAGCAGCATCGATATACCAAGAAAAGGCATCAGTTCATCATTTTCGATCCAAAAACAATCTGCATGCTGATAGTAAGATGCAAGTTCCACCGGTTGGTCATGCTCATACAGGCAACCAGGCATGCTTGCAGAGTTTCATAACATCCTGAGCAGATCACTCTCACAGTTCCTGAATCCTGACTGAACTACGACTCCCTTTCCTGATCCCTAAACGACTTGACTCCCAAAAAGATCACCTGGATTGAACACAACACTACAGTCTACTGTTAATGGAAAGAGAAAGGCTAGATTAGCGATGATGCAGCAGCAGCAGTCATTCGCCGGCGACCGATGGCGGACGATGCACCGCGTGCTCGCCGGCGGAGGGAGATGGAGGTAGGAGCTCTTAGATGGACAGGTCCGGCCACCCCATGCTCCAGAACACGCCCTCCGGCAACGCCTGGGACACCGTCGGGCTGCTGCTGCTGCTGGGTCGGCGTCGGTGGCGGAGGCAGAGCAGCAACAGAGCCCGGCGCGCGAGGCAGAGCCGCAGGCGCGAGGAGGAACCCGGCGGAGAAGTGTACGCCGACGTCCGCCACCCCGGGCGCGATCAGCGAGGTGAAGCTGCCGCCGAGGTCAAGCAGCCGTCCGGCCGGGTCCACAGCGGTGAGCGGCGACGACGCCAGTGCCGGCGCGGCGAACGACAGCCCCCCGCCACCCCCACCGCCGTACGGGCGCAGCAGCGAGCCACCGTGGAACGGCGGAGGCGGAGCGGAGGCGGTGCCGCCGCCAGCAGCGACGCGGTCGTGGACGCGGGCATGGTCAGTGGAGGTGCCGCGCGCTTGCGTCGTGCGGTGGCGGCGATCGTGGCTGCCTTACGCGTGCCGCCACCGACGGGGACGTTGCGGAGCGCGCCGCCACGCGTCCAGTAGCGACGGCAGGCCCGGCAGAAGTAGCGTGGCTGGGAGAGGTTGTAGTTGTTGTAGTAGCAGAACTTGGTGTTGATGGACTCGCAGCGCGGGCACGGCAGGCCCTCTGGCTCCCGCGCGCCTCCGCCGGTGGTGGTCGTCGTCACGACCGGCACCAGCGCCCTCACGTCCGGCACCTGACCCGCCGCCGTCTCCATGGCTGCAGCAGCAGCGGCGGAACGAACCATCCTGCTGTCTCCTCTCCGGCCTGTCGCTGTTGCTAGTCGTGACTCGTGGCAAGTGCAACTGTGCTGGGAGTGGTGGGCTGGCGCCGAGGCAATTTGTAGGTGGGGAGCGTGGATGGACGCGGGAGGCCGGAAGGTGAGGAAGAAGACAAAGCGGAGACGGGTCTGGAGTAGTACTATTGGAGAGAGTAGCAGTAGGTGGCGGCCTTGCGGGGCCGCGGGGCCGCGGCGGCCGAGAAGCAGCAGAGGGGCAGCGGGGCAGGCTGGGGCACCCTGATCCTGGCATGACAGGTGGTGGGTTTGAACAGGGTTTTGAGACTTCTATTCCGGGGAAACGGACAAGGCGGCTGCAGGGGCAAAGGCCGCAGCTTTGTCTCCTCATGGGGGTTCCGCCCCCTCCCTCCCTCTCTCCTCGCCGGCCGGCCGTTGCTGCCGGTGGCCAGCACTGCCACTGTGCTCCTGTGTGCTGTATGCGCCTGTGCCGGTCTGTGCGCCGGTGGTGGATCAGTATCAGTACAGTGCCGAGCGGTGCGGTGCGGTTCCGCATTTCCGCCGGGGGCTAGCTTGTTGTCTTGTGGCTCCACTCTCCGGCCGGCCGGTCAAAGAGAGGGCACGGCAGTGCGGTGGCTTGTGCAGAACGATTCGGTTTGCTGCAGGTGGGGGCCCCTCCCTCCCTTCCGGCAGCTGCAGCGGCAGGAAGGTGACGCACGGACTGTTCCGGCCAGGCTTCAAGTTCAGAGGACGACCGGACTGCACTTTGATTCCCTTCGTTCTGGCTCCCTCCCGCTCCGCCGCTCCGGCTCCCGCAGTCAGTCCCCCCTTCCCTCTTTCCTCCGTCGAAAATAATTACCATAATGTTGATTTCCCCATTTCGTCTTATTCAAATTATTTATACAATTTAGAAAATAAATAAACTATTATTAAAGTATCTCTAATAATAAAATAAGTCACATCAAAATGGAAGATGTTTATATAAAAAATTTAAATAAGACGAGCAGAAATCAAAGGCGTGATGAGTTATTTTCTTCCCAACAGGCATCTTCCTGACTCCTCCTCTTACTGTAGCTCACGTACATAATAGGACAAAAAGGATTAGGGTTCCTTTCCTTGGCTGCTAGTGGTTTAAACCGATGTGCTTTGTTCTTCACTGCACGGAGCGGTAGGAGCTAGAGTGAAATATGGGCCGGGACACCTCATAATATGTATAAACATCAAAGCAATGGTGAAAATTTAGAAATGATAAGTGATTGCAAAAATTTTGTGGGTTCTTACAACAGCTCCGCCCCGGCACGGAGTAGTAGTAATGGTCATGGGCCAGGAAGAGAGTTGCGTGCAAAGTGTATTGCAACGGCAACGCCAACTGTTGTCTGTTTTTCTTGAACGGAGTGACGACTGACGACGACGAACCTTACCTAATCATCAGTCCATTGAGAAGTTGAGCAAATTGAAACCAGTGTACGTACCACGCCTTGTGTATGTAGTCTGTCTACACTTGCCTACGGCCTACGACAGCTTCCCTATCCTATCCTCCGATCCTACTCCCACCACGCAACGCACTCGCAGGTCCGTCCATCATCCAGTCGTCGACTAGACCACCGAGCCAATTGGCCGCTGTCCAATGCGACGCCGCGAGCAAATGGTCGCCAAGTGCCGTTGCCGTTGCGTTGCACCGGGTCAGGGTCTCAGGCCATTTGCGTCGTCAGTTTAGGCAGCGCGGCATGGACGAACGACACTCGCTGCCGTAACGTCGTCCTCCTGGTCGAGTCGGATATGGAACGGATGGCCAATCACCTCAGAGCCGGTAGGAAAGGGTTGCCGCCCGTCCGCATCATGACGTCCGTCAGTCATATCGGGTCTCATCTGGTCATGTCACCGGTCCATCACACTCGGCACGGGGTTCTATCAGGCTGTGCTATCAGGCTATGCTCCTGCTGTGAGACTTGTTTTTTTTGCTCGTTTTTGGGTTTGCCGGTTTGGCTTTTGCTAGGCAAATCCATCTTTCATCCTGACCTGTGGGCGGCTATGCTGTTCACGCGCCAGTGTTGAGTTTTCGTCTACTTGTAGTCTCACGGTAAAACGCGGGTGGAAAAATAAACTGGGACGGACTTTATATTTGTACTACTGCTCCTGTATACAACACGTCATCTTGGCAAGGAGCGGTTAATTTGTTGACAAGATGTGTGATGGCCAAAATCACCAAGAAAGGAGGAGGGATTGGCAAGGCAAGATGTCTTCTGATGTCAATCCAATATGGATGTGTTATCAAAAAAAAAAAAAAAATCCAATATGGATGTACCAAGCCCAGCAAGTCCAAGACACCCAAGTCGGTGTTCACACTGAGGCGCAAGCGCACACCTCGCCAGAAGACCCGCATGCCAAACGCCACGCTCCAGACGTAGAACATTCTGTTGTAGAAGCTTGGCATCGCCGTCGACGCCACCGCACCGTGGACAAAAAGCTTTTGGCGACATTTGCTGATCCTATGTCCCCTTCTAGCTAGGAGGAGGCACAATGCTCCCTACTTAACGATGGGTTGGGCCTCGTGGCTTGGAACCTAACGCTCTAGTACCACCCCTCATGTCTAAAAAGTTAGTTTTAGGTTAAAAAAACATCTATTTGTCTTACGATTTCCCACCACTCAAAAAACACAAGTGTGCACTTGGATAATGGTGCCACGGTGTATAAATACGACCAAGATTTGGAAATTTTCGAAAGTGAAGTGGAAAGTTTTACTGTTAAGCGGTACTCCCTCCGTCCCATAAATAAAAATCTGTTTTGTTTTTTCTATTATCTTTGTTTGACCATTCGCCTTATCTAAATTTTTATGCAAATAATAAAATGAATAAATCATTATGGAAGTGTCTCTAACGATATAAGTTATAACAAATAACTAAAGTTTCTAAAAATAATTTCTTGAATAAAAGCGAATGATCAAACAAAAAATTGTTAAAGTCAAAAAACAGATTTTTATTTATGGGACGGAGAGGGAGTAGATCGAGGGTTTTTTCCCCTAAATGTTAAAAAAACGGCGGCGGTGGGGAGAAAGACCGGCCCATGGTATTAATGCTTAAGAAGAAGCTCGCCTCGACCGAGAAAACCCCGAACCCCCGCCCCCACCCAAACAACAGGACAAGCCCCATGGGGAATTTGAACCTAGGCGAAACACTGCCGTCAACAGGCGGTTTAACACCATCGCCCGGCCCACATGGCCACAAGGCGTGGGCGGGCTGTCACCACCAAGACTTTGGCACAGGGACCAGGTGAGGGGATTTTTTTAACTTCGGCCTGAAAATTTCGCTCCTAATGGGGAGTCAAACCGGACACGGAGGATGCCGTCGAAGCGCCTAGACCAACCGAACTAGCATCCTTTGGCTTCCCTAAATGTTGCTGTTTTCTACAATCCATCTCGGTTACTCCTAAATGCAAAAAAAAAAAAAAAAAGTTTATCTGAAACTTTTTAACTTTTTTTTGTCGAGGAGGTATGCTACGCCACACATTCTAGGTGCGCACATTGGCGACACGTGGCGGAGTAAAAGAGCCGGTGGCCGACCGTTTCTGAGTGCTGACAGAACAACAGTAGCCTCCTCTTGGTGCTGGAAAACCAACCGGGGGCGGCCCATTTCGTCCAACACCTGCACTGCTGTTAGTGCTGTGTGCTACAAAGTGCTGCGTGCAGCGACGAAACGGCATGGGCAACGCGTCCAGCGTCCAGGCGGCAGCGGCAGCCGAACCGGCAGGGGGCGGCGCAGGTGCCCGCGCGGCAGCTCCGACGAGCGAGCTGTCACCTCCACCTCCCAGACCAGCTGGGTGCGTGCCAACGTTTGCTCGTGAGCGGCGTCTCAGCTGGAGGCAGGTGAGCCGCGCATAATGGCTTTCAGTCGAGGCCGGGGACAAGCGCTCGCGAAGAGGCGAGCGTGTTTTCTTCTATTGGCTGGCGTCCAGGTTTATTTTTCTTGGGATGTTTGGTTCATCGCTTTGCGGGTTGCGGGGATGTTGGGTTTCGTAGCTGGGCCACCGGGCTCTCGCCGTTACCTTCGTAGGTGGGCTAGAATGAAGAGGGGGTCCTCTCGCGAAATTTCGAGGATTAGGGGGCTATGGCCCCTACCGCCTCACTCGCCAGTTGTCTCGGTACAACCGGTCGTGGTGACGAGACAAGTCACCGACGACTCATCGAAATGACATCCCCTGGGTGGTGCCCTACTCCAAGGTTCCTCGCTAGTCGGCTGTACAACACTCCGTACCATGCCTCGGCCTCGGGTGAAGTTGTGCGACGCGGTAAGTTCAGATGGCGTCGTTGGCGCTCGTCGACGCGGTACCCGACGGCGGGAACTCGCCCGCTCATAGTGCGGTTGATTTGGTGAAGTGGAGGCGTCGGCGTGGTGTGATAGCGGTCGCGAGGGACATGTAGTGGGCGGCGGGGCTCAGCTGGACAGGCCTCTGACATCGGTGTGCGAGGCAATGGCAACCCGCATGGGCCGTGTCGTACGTGTGACGAGGCGGCGTGGTGGAGTGCAAGAGGTGTGGTGTAGTGGAGAAAGGTGGAAGGGGAGGCCGAGAAGGGATCGGGGCTAAGTCTATTGAGCTCTATTGGCCTAGAGGGAGGGAAGGCTTGGTGCTTGGCTTCAATGGCGGAGACGGTGAACCGATTTGGGGGCAATCGATTGTGCCCGATTTAAGGGAAGCCGGAGGGGAAGATAAGAGGAGACGTGTTCTAGGGTGTGGCGAAGCTATTGGTGTGGTTTGCTTGAGACGGAGGGAGCTCGGGTTGAGCCCCTATTAGTGTGGTTTTGCCTCACCTGGGCGGTGTCCCGCATGTGTGGTGGTGGGGCAATCGGGAACCAGAAGACGCGGGGTGTGAGCGAAGGGACATTCTCGGACAGTCGAGGCGGTGTCGCGCTGCCGTCTCGGGCTTCCGGCCGCTGTCGTGCGCCGCCGGTCTCACCGCCGCCATCGCGCGTGGCTCGAGCTCACGGCCGTCGCGAATCAATCCCATACCACGTTAGAGATGACCGCGGTTGCATTTCGCTATGGATGGACCCATCTCGGCGAGGGAAGGCTGCCGGTGCCCTTGGCTCCACGAGGGATACCTCGCAAAATCAACGAGATCCCGTCAGCGGCGCATCCCTCTGCTTTTCTCTCACCTGGATCGCCCGGGCAAAATGTCGGTGATGTATGTTTTTCCTTTTTATTCATTTACGGATAGATGGGTTCCCACCCATCAATGCGATTCAGCACTATCTGGCTTCCATCCGCTTGCGACCAATGTGTCAAAAAGCGCTCCAACGTGGGCGCCATGTAGGCAAAAGCAGACCCTCCCAAAATCGTCAGCTCAATGATTCTTCAAAATGCGTAACATTTCCCCAGCCGAGGCCATATCCAGATTGGCCACAGATGACAACAGACACAGAAAATTGTATAAGTAACCAAACACGTGGATTAATGCAACAGGGATGATCGGACTTATACCTCCCTTTGATCACCGACTTTAAACTTATCTTTGGGACGAGTTTTACAACGAATGGCCTCAAACGACTGAGAGCCCCTTGTACCAAAACATCAGAGCATCTTTAGTTTCGTCAAAGAGTAATAGGTTTTGCTGAGCATCTTTGCTGCAATTAAACCAGTGTTCTGGGCCATTCGGAAAAAAAACTGTGTTCTGGGCCTAAATGATCTAGGCTTGAGCCTTTACTTCTCGTTTACCCTGTGGCGGGCCCAAAGTGCTTGCTTAATTGTTACCGGGCTGGGACGACCCGAGCCTGGAGTTCAAGTGTTCAACGAAGTGGGGAAAACTTCCAAAACAATCATGGCGGCTGGCGCGTCCTCCGCACGTGGCGGGCGGCGAAGCAGCCGAGCTCCGGCCCCCGCTGTTGGAAACGACGATGTCGAGGAGCAGCACCTCAACCCCTTCCTCGAAGATGCCCCGTCCGCTCCCTCGAGGGTCCAGTTCAGGTGCGTGCTTCGTGCCCCGTTTTGCTTGCAGAGCCTCTGGCTTTTCTGTCAGTATTGTTTTTCGTCCTAGGATTTTGACTTTACTGGGTTGGTTTCTGCGGATGGGCACAGGAATGTGGCATCGCGCGCGCGGTGGGTGGAGGAACTCTGCGCTGCAGAGGTGGTGGAGAGCAAGGGAAAGCTGTGGCTGACCACCGGTGTCACTAGGGCCGGCAAGCTGTACTACAACATTGAGGAGATCGGGTACGCCAACTGTTCGATGAAATGCCGTATCAGTGCAGCGTTTGATTGTGCTGGCCTTATAACTATAGCCATGGTGTTCTGTGCATCTAGCAAGACCAGCACAAATGCTGCTGCACTGCGTGAATCTCTGGAGCCATTTTCTACTAATGTATTATGCATGGATTGCTTGCCATTGACTTTTATTTTTGGGTACTGATGAAACCATTCAGGTTCTTGGTTGAAATAGGTGCCTTGATCCTTCTCAGTGACAAGGATGAAACCATAGGAATCAAAGGCATCTATGAAAAGCTTGTTGAAGGGAATTATGGATGCTCCTGGGATACCTTCCAGGCTTATAAGCACTTGAAATCGCTTGGATATATTGTTGCAAGATTTGGCGTTCCTTGGACAATGAAGCATAGTGGTACTTGTGAGACTGATCAGAGCCTAAATAGACTTGACCCAGCCTCCAATGAAATAACCAAATCGCTCAAGGAAATGCAGATTGATGGGATATCTCCATCTTTTGAAGTTTATCTGCCCAATAGCAAGTTCAAAAAGTCGTCCCCAGGGTCCCCTGCTTTCCTCTTATGTCTATTAAGGTAATAACACTCCTTTATCAACTCAATTAATTTTATGGTCATAAAATATATATATATATATATATTTTTTTTTTTCTTTCTGCAATTCATCTTCTGTTGGTACACATATCCCAAGTTTCATGGAGACTAAGGGTGGCTCTGGCATGCAGCTCTATGTAAATGGATTTTGTGTGCTTATGTATCTATTTGTAATAATAACCCATCTGTTAGCTATATGAACTCAATTGATAACTCAGTTAACTGGATTGTCTTGCCAAGTTTGCTGCCAAATTATATAATCAATCATCAATTCTCTGTGTTTGTCAATTGCAACTTATCGCATTTTTCTTTCTATTTTTTCACCTATTTTTTCCCGAAATAAAGAAATAGATGAAACCAAGCCAGGGTCTAAAATTTAGTGCTAAGAGATAAACTGGAAAAAATGTTGTCATGTAAGTCCTGGGTCACAGCTTACGGATAAAACAAGCACCATAGTAATCAGGGATGATCTCATATGCTCTGCTGATACATGTTTCTATAACAACTTTCACATATGATCCCATAAGAAAGGCATTGATGTATTATTTTTTGCAATCTAATGCAGGGGTAAACCGCCCTCAAGGGTTGAATTGGAAGCAGTGGAAAACAATTTCAGGGGCAGGGGCATTCCTCTGAAATATTGTCATGTGGATAATGGACGGGTCAGCTTTCTCTGCTTTGATGAAGTTACACTTCCAAGCTTGCCCTGATGGGTAGCAGTAGAACATGTAACGTATATAGCATGATAGCAACAAACAGATCGTCATTCATCATTTTATGAGTTTAGTTGCAACAACTATTCTTCTTGTATGAAGCATGTTCAATTGGTCTGAAGCCTGATGATCCGTGAAATGTTAGATCTTGAGCCGAATGGGTCTTGTTGAATTTTGATCCACTAATTTTATATATCCTATATGGCACTCCATCTGTCCCAGAACACTAAACGTATTTTGATCATGAAAAAGGTCAAACAAAAAAAAATTGTTATACAGAATTTTGTAATTTGTATACAGATCCACTTTCATGTTCTAAACTTTCGTTTGAATAATGATTGTTATTTGCTAACAGAATCAATATAACCATTCAAAGGTAATTTGTAGACAAATCCTTTTGTTAGAGATTTCAAGAAAGAATTCCTTAAATCTTCAGTTTGAATAATTGATTGCACTTGTAAAAGTTTTTATAAATTAATTTATCTTTCACCTCAAGTCCCAAATTGACATTTTCAAAATCTGTCAGGCAAGCGCAAAATCCCACAATGAATGGATGAATATTTAAATCTGTAAGGCAGAAATCTGCTGATGCAAAAACAATGGTCTCTGAAAGCAATTTTATCAAACTATATCAGCATGGGGCAATATCCTGAAAGCCAGTGGGAATAAAAAAAATAAATGGACAAAGTTATTTGAAATACACCTGCAAGACCCGGTGATGAAAACAATGGTCTTAGCAGCCGGTTTTTACAGATCATGTAATGATACGTAAAATGACCTTATTGCTAATCTTATTGACACAACATTATGTATATTAACATCTGTGAAAGCATGTCAGCAATTTATTACTGAACTTTCTTGATACAACATTAGGCATGCTTATATATAGATTATAATCCTCACATGTTGGATATGGACCCTTGTGCAAGCAATGAAAACGCCGTCATGCAAAAATCAACCAATAATAAATCTAACAAGTACAAATGTTATCTGACTGTAATTTAGGTTAAGGAACTTTGGACATCTTTCGATTGCAAGAGAAATTTGTATTTGTTTTCTTGTTATGATAATTATAAAATGGTCAATACGAGACATTTATAGTTTATAAGGTGAGCCATGTGCAACTACACAAGCACAAGTAGTCTTAATTGTGACCTAAGAAACTAGACAGAAACATGATATAACAAGCAAAACAAAAAGGATACATTGCTGCCTTCATAACAGGTTCAGACATCTGCACTGGACAGAGAAAATTTTGACTGAGGTTCTATACAGTATTAAGTTGGGTAAAGTCTGAAATCTCACTTTAAGCCGACTAGTCAAGATTCCAAAGGCATCAAAGCTCAACAAACACAAAACACACCTCAGATAGCAAGCGGGCAACACCCAAAAGCCTCTCATGATGGTTGTGGTTTGCACCAGGTTTTTCTTAGTAGGCAGCGCCTCACCTTGAAGAGGTGCTGGAAGTAGGCAGCGCCGCGGTGCTGGCTCTGGTGCTTGTACACCAGGCGCTCCAGCACCCTCGCCTCTGCCTGCAGCTACAGGTGGCGCAGGTCCTCGTCGGCGTGCCCCCGAACTACCCACCTCCGACCTCTGCGACATGGCCGACGGCATGTGGGAGCGCGGTGGCGGACATGACATGTGGAACTGGCAAAGTTGCAAACGCCCGAGCGCGTGCATGGGCCTGGGCGGTTCAGGAAATTATTGGGCCATTAGAAGCGTGGCCCTGGGCGGCTGATATCAAGGTGCTAGATGGGCCGGGGTGGACTTCATTATGCTATGCGGGCTAAAATTGATAGATATTACCGTAAGGTTTTCTTTTGCCTTTTTTTTCTTTTTGTCAAACACACAATGGCACAGTGCCTCTCATTGATCAAATGTGTTCCCAACAATTTGACTTACCTGAACTCCTGGGATGTCTTTATGTACTATCCTTCTGATCCCCTACGCGAATTGTTGCAACAGTTGTTATGTATTTTTTTTACTGAACCTTCATTTTTTAGTTTAACGGTGTGTTTGAGGACATGCTGGCTGGTGATTTTTGTTCTATTCATGGCCTCACTCTGTTGACAGTCGGTAGTTTTGCTCTGCCGCCTGGCGACTTCCCGAGCAGTCGACGACGACGACTCCGATCCGCCGTCTTCTTTCCATCGATCTCGTCGTCCTAGCTGAGGCCAAGTGGAGACCAACGGCGCAGAGACACCACAAGCACGCACTCGCTCATGCGCGGCGCGTGCTTCGGTCGCTTTCATTCCAGGCCCCCGGTCGACGCGGAGAGGCACCGGTCTCCCGCTGGCACGGAGCTGGGCCTGATCGGCAGCCGACGCGCGCGCGGCGGCCGAGCTGAGCCACGCCGCAAATCGAGCTGTATTGTAGCTGTATCGTCGTACGACGATTGGGGCTGCAGCGGCACTGCTTGGCCGCGCCGGGATGACGACGTCGACGACGGCGCTGCCGATCCGGCCGATCGACACGCTCGCACGTTCCTTTCGGCTCAGTCGCCGCGCGCGAATCCGCGATAGATCGACAACATGACGCATGCATGTGCGGCGGCACGCCGCACGCGCGCGTGCGACTCGATCCGATCCGTCCCTTGACCTACACGCATTGCAATTGCATGGTCGCTTTTGCGCCATCGTTAATTCTGTTGAAAAAAAGAGGCCGTCATGGCTTTTCTATTTGTCACCAAAAAAAAAAAAAAAAAAAAAAGGTTTTGACTTTGGTTAGGGCCGAGACGAGACGAAAATGTTGTCTTCCTGCCACAGAAAGACCACGACACAGTTTGGATGGACGGCGACTTTTGCTTTGTCTTCCATGGCCGACTACTGCAGCGTACGTTTGCATTGATTTTGACCACCTATCTGTATAGCTGGCACGGCCTGTAACTAATTTGATTTGAATTAAGATGGGGTAGAGGTCAAAAAGAAAGTTTTTATCCTTTGTCTCGTCGCCTCATTTTTGTACATACACCGATACACGTGTAGCTAGCTTAGGCTGTTTTTTTTTTTTTTTTTTTTTTTGACAACAGCTTAGGCTGCTTGACAGCCCTCCAGTGCAAGCTCACTAACCGACAGTTAATTTAGCTGCAGAATTGCAGATCATGCATGTTCAGGTCCTTCCATTCGGTTAAGCTCACTAACCAAAAAGAAGTACTCAATACTGATGCACGCGCTACGCGAGGAGTAGTCAAGACTTTGTGTCACCACCGCCAGCAGCTGCTAGATGCAGCTGATGCAAGTTGTGCCTTCTTTTTGGTTGTTGCAGCTTGCTAGCTTCCAATACATACCAGATCTCTTTGTAAGTTAGGACGTGACCAACGCCGGTACACCCGGAGACCCGCTCGATCGCGCTCGAGCCGTGTGTGGGTGCAAGGCCTTCTACCCGGGTGGACCCAATGTTCGATGAGCTCATGACATCCCTCGTCACGCGCTCGGCTACCAATGTGGTTTCCTAGGCAGCGTAGATGGAGCCACCTTCGCCACTACGTGTGGTCGAGCTCAATTCGCGGATGTTGCGGCGTGCCGGAGGTTCGTGCGGGGCTGGCAGACCCTCTCTCACCACCTCACATGGCCCAGCCTAGCCCTGTGCTTGTCGAGGTGGAGGCTCGTCTCAGCCTGACCATGTCGGAGGTGACCCAGGCGGAGGCGGTTGTTGTGTGCACCGCGGCTCGAGGAGTTCCACTTGCCTCACCCGCCGTACCGCCGTTGCTCGACACACCATCCGGCGAGGCTGACCGGGCGAGTTCTCCCGCCCGCCGCCGGGATCTTTGGGGCAGCCACGCGCTTCTCGGAGGCCCGCCCTTGTCGTGGCCTCGCTGCCCGTAGCCCCCCCCCGCGGTCGTTGCTCCCGTGGCGCCGTCGGGGACGCCCGGCTGAGGCCTCCGTCGTTGTGTTCATCGCCTCCTCCGTCGCCCCCCACAAGCAGCCTCGATCAAGACGCCGCTGCGTGCCGGTCGAAAACGATACAATCGGTGAGGACTGGATCCCATGGCGCAGCAACCACCTCGCCGCGTACAATCAGTGAGGACTGGATCCCATGGCGCAGCGACCGCCTCGCCGCGAAATTGGCTTTCCGCGACCCCTGGCCTGAGCGGCTGGCGCGCCGTGTCCTCCTAGAAAGCTGGGAGGGCCGTCAGCCGGGCGCACCTTTGACAACCCCTTTAGCACAACTGTTCCTTCTTAGTTTATACATTTTTTGTCATTGTTTCAGCCAGTGCCTTGTGTTAGTGTTTTACTTGCGTCATCTCCCGATAGCTCGCTACTGGAATTGGTAGGGGCGAAGCTAGTTGTCAACTTTGGGTGGTGCACTGATAAGGAGACATATAGAATTTGGTAGAAATACATGGAGTAAATCTGTCTAGCTAGTGGAAAAAATTTCTAAGCTCAACGTAGCTTCGCCACTAGGAATTGGCACAAGTCGTGTATGAACTTCCCACTCCTCTTAATAAAGTACGAGCTAAGCTCGCTTTTAAAAAAAAAAGTTTGTATAACCGTGCCAATAATCTCTTGCTGACAAATATCGGAGTATGATACACTGCATTGCTGGGTTGGTCTACGTAGACGTAGGTAGCTAGGTGCCTGTTTAAATTTATCATCACGTATAGTGCCTCTACCATGGACGGAGCGATCGAGCACACCTAACCGATCTTTCGTATCTCATAAAATACAAAGGCGATGAGATTGCATATGACCCCAATGCAAAAGGAGCTCTCGATCGATCGGGATTTGATGCCGTGCACTGTTGGATGCTCCATCATACGGCGGAGACTCACCTACCAGACGCCATGTTTGATTTGATTCCCCTTCTGAGGCAGCGGAGATCGATCGATGTCTGTATCATCAGGGAGGATAGGCGAATAGCGCTTAACCAAAGAATTGATGTCTGATCCCGGGCAAATCCACGTCCTCATGATCCTAAAATGCACACATACATATATCCGCCGAAAAGCTGCCCTCGATCTCCCTCGAATAAACAACGATCTCTCCGACCACGTTCAAGATAACCTCAACGCAATTAAGGCATTCAGATGACGATTGTGCAATTGACCTAATGCGTACCTTGTGTTTTTGGCCTACTCATTCAGTTGGTAATTATGCAATTGACATTTTCAGTCTGCTCTAATCAAAGACTAGACCACGCAGTTTTAAACAATAACGTACAAGTACAACAACATGATTTAATTTAAACAAAAATAATAACAAGTGGGTCTGTATTTATTTTCTGAACTTATAGCGGTTGTAGTATGTATGCACAACATGATAAACAAAACAAATAACAAGTGGATTGTCCAACCGGTAC
Source organism: Hyparrhenia diplandra (assembly GCA_015847255.1). Classification (NCBI taxonomy): domain Eukaryota; kingdom Viridiplantae; phylum Streptophyta; class Magnoliopsida; order Poales; family Poaceae; genus Hyparrhenia; species Hyparrhenia diplandra. The sequence goes on from JADLZK010011755.1 coordinate 17,517, forward strand.
TTTATTTACTGAAAATTTAGCGGTGGTAGTATATTCACGTCGATCGGTTCCCTTTTTTATTTATTAATAACTACTTGCTCCATTTCAAATTGTAAGTCATTCTAAAAATCATAGAGTCAAAGTCTCTCATGTTTAACCAAAATTATAGAGAAGATTATGTAGATTTATGATATCACATAGGTATACCGGTCAAACTTTATATGCTTTGACTCTATAAGATTTTAGGAATGACTTGTAATTTGGGATGGTGGAAGAGCAATTATGCCCGAACTTTACAATAAAGCTTACATCCCTGATTTCACTGAGTTGTTTCCATACGTACAATGTCAGTACTGCTAGGTGTCGGCTGTTGTTAGGCTCAAGAAGCAGTCCTCCATGTCAGACACCTCCACCGAAGTGAGAACGACATTCTTTGTGAGACGGACAGAGTAGATTGTTTCTACCTATCGGTAAATAGTGTAGTTGCCTTTTTAATTCTACTTGTTTCAAAAATTCCCTCCATTTTTCTTTATACAAGACATATTTTTTGTTAGGCAAAGCTTCACAATTACTTCTCAAAATGCGCTCGCGTCTCTTGTATGCATATTTCGCCCGGCTCCATGGCCTCAGCCCATACGAGTTAACCGTGCACATTTGTAGATGTAGCGGTGGTATGGTTTTGATACATAATGGAACAAATGATGCGACCAAATATCAGAGTGTTAAAGCATCTCGAATTTGTCTAAATTTATATGATAAGATAATAACATTTAAGATAGCTAAGTATAATTGGATTTTTTGTTAATTATATTTTCATAATATACGCACTATCACAAATCTTTGTAATTCTCTATATTTTTTTTTTTTTTTGTCAAACTTGAGATGATTTAACTTTCTAAGATTTTAAAAATGACTTACAGTTTGGAATTGACGAAACATAAGAGTAGACATTCCTTGATATAGCAGCACTGTAGGGATTAGGAGCCGGTCAAAATCTGCTCTTGATCTGGTGCTTTCCATAGCCGTGATGTTGACGTTGCTGATGTTATGTACGTAGTAGGGATTGGTGCTACGCCGCTAAAGCCTTCCTTATCCCTCACTCGCTGCGTGCTGAATGCGAAGCAATGCAAGCAACGACGATCGGATTAAAAATGCTTATAGCCCGCCGCTGCCGAAAACCGTCGAATGGCCCTCCGTGGTTTCTCCTCACTTTCCGCAAAGCTGATTGGCAAAACCACAGCAGAGTTGGTTCCCACTCTCGCGCGCGTCCATGGATTTCCATATATCTGGTATGCTGCGCTTCCGATGCTTACGCACGCAGGCATGTTTGGTAGCGTAGAAGAAGCAGAATTTCAGGGAGCTCATGCCATGCCTCTTCTTCGTTGGAAAACACATCGATCAGTTTGCCAGAAATAAGGACTGAGCCGTCATTGAGCAACCACTATTATTTCTATTAAAAATGTACCAAATCTGCTAATCTTGATCTAAACCCGTACTTGACAGTATGATTTAAATGATTAATGAAGCAGTTGACGTTCCAGAGGGAGGGCTATTTGGGCGTCGAATTATGCTGCCCGCGGCTAGCTTCCAATGATCCGACGACCCTGATATCATAGTCCCCTTCGTGGATCATGAGGTGGATAATCAAATGGCCGGCCGGTCTCGCGATCGGTGAGCAGAGACCATCACAGGGGCCATTCTTAATGTCCCGCGATGGCGTCTCGAAAAGGTAGCGCCATTCTTTATGGATTGGCGCTCAGATTTGGGGGCAGCTAGTGGCTAGAGATAGACAAGTCGTCCATGGTTAGAGAGCTGATCGCCCTTGTTTAGTCCATCGCTGGCCTGGCCTGGCCTCTCGAGGTCAAACAAAACACGTTGACGACTAGCTGCTTAATTGTCGTAATCAGACGCCGGCAAGCCCATGATCCGCTCCGTCACCAACTCTATATACTCCCCATGATTCAGGCACAAGGGAGTTGTAAAACTCAACATGGCTGGCAACGGAGACCAAAGACAGCGCGAGATGAGTGAGGTGTTTAGTTTTCAGCCGGATCGGACGGCAAAAAGGCGATCCTGATCCTGTAAGAGAATTCCCGGACATGCGAACCTGTTGAGCTCGCCCCTTTGCTGACATGCTGTGAAACGAAAGCGGCACCGGCAAATATTCCCCTGGGGATTTCGCTGGCGCCAAACCCACCAGCAACGGCATCGGCGCAGGGCCAATGACCTCGCGGGATTAATAAACCAACGAAATCAGCTGGCTAGGCTAGGCGATAAGGCGCCAATCTGTCCCCACGATTGCAGGAAGCACCATGCATCAAAAGGCGACAGCAGGAGCTCCTCTGCTCTGCCTCTGCCGCGGGAAAACAGCTGGACTCCGCCCCGCCGTAGCAGGCAGGAATGCAGCATCCGCGCCTGCTGCCCATCGCTGAAGCTCACACGGACACGGCTCCAATCATTGACCGTATACGAAGCGTCGAGTAGGTTGAGCACTCGCGCTTAGCCTAAACCTCCCTGCTTATTATGATATCGTTTGATTTGCAGCTGACAGTCTGGTCGCCTCCCTCTGCTGCTCTATTTTCTAACATCTTTTGACATTTTGGGAGGTTTCACACGACTATATATACTCGGTTTGCCTATATATGCCACCCCCTCAGACTTGGCCGGATCATCAGCATCAGCATCGCAGCCTTCCTTCCTTGTCCTCTCTGTCCTCTGCCTTGCTTGCCTGCTCATTCATCCTCGATCGAGCTGCCTCTGCACTGCAAATCCATCCATCTTGCAGGCATCATCGTCAGAGAGTCCTGTTTGCACCACTTGTGTGTGTGTGATCCTAGTGCAGAAGAGCCATGGGTGGCAAGCTTCTGCTGGGCGCTAACCAGAGCCAGAGCCACGCGGCGCCTCCGCTGTCAAAGGTGGCCACGTCCGGCCTCCACGGCGAGGACTCGCCATACTTCGCCGGGTGGAAAGCCTACGACGAGAACCCCTACGACGCCGCCACGAACCCCGGCGGCGTCATACAGATGGGCCTCGCCGAGAACCAGGTGTCGTTCGACCTCCTGGAAGGGTACCTCAGGGACCACCCGGAGGCGGCCGGCTGGGGCGGTGCCGCCGCCGGCTCCGGCTCCGGCGTTGCTAGCTTCAGGGACAACGCGCTGTTCCAGGACTACCACGGCCTCAAGGCCTTCAGAAAGGTACGTGCGTGACCGAGCGCTGCATGCTCTGCTCGTCTGCCTGGGTGGACATGACTGTGGACAAGTGCAACGTACTCACCCTCCTGGCGGCGTCATTTTGCTTGCAGGCGATGGCGAGCTTCATGGAGAAGATTAGAGGCGGCAAGGCCAGGTTTGACCCCGACCGCATCGTGCTGACCGCCGGCGCCACGGCGGCTAACGAGCTGCTCACCTTCATCCTCGCCAACCCCGGAGACGCGCTGCTCATCCCTACTCCTTACTACCCTGGGTAAGCTAAGCTAAGCTGCATGATGATGATGCATGCACCGACCAGTGCCATGCTACTGTTACATGCTACTGTTACAGACAGTGCTCTGACATGGCTGCTTTGGTTTGCAGTTTCGACAGAGACCTGAGGTGGAGGACCGGGGTGAACATCGTGCCGGTGCACTGCGACAGCGCCAACGGGTTCCAGGTCACGGTGGCCGCGCTCCAGGCGGCGTACGACGAGGCCGAGGCCGCGGGGATGCGCGTCCGCGCCGTCCTGCTCACCAACCCGTCCAACCCGCTCGGCACCACCGTGAAGCGCTCCGTCCTCGAGGACGTGCTCGACTTCGTAGTCCGCCATAACATCCACCTCATCTCCGACGAGATCTACTCCGGCTCGGTCTTCGCGGCGCCGGACCTGGTCAGCGTGGCGGAGCTCGTCGAGTCCCGCGGTGACGACGCCGCAGGCGTCGCGGAGCGCGTCCACATCGTCTACAGCCTGTCCAAGGACCTCGGTCTCCCTGGGTTCCGCGTCGGTGTGGTCTACTCGTACAACGACGCCGTGGTCACCACGGCGCGCCGCATGTCCAGCTTCACGCTCGTGTCGTCGCAGACGCAGAAGACGCTCGCCGCCATGCTCTCGGACGCCGACTTCGCCGACGCCTACATCCGCACCAACCGACAGCGCCTCCGGGCGCGGCACGACCACATCGTCGCCGGGCTGGAACGCGCCGGCGTGCCGTGCCTGCGCGGCAATGCCGGGCTGTTCGTGTGGATGGACATGAGGCGGCTGCTCGGCGACGCGACCGTCGCCGGCGAGCTCAGGCTGTGGGACCGGATGCTGCGGGAGGTGAAGCTCAACATCTCCCCGGGCTCGTCGTGCCATTGCTCGGAGCCCGGCTGGTTCAGGGTGTGCTTCGCTAACATGAGCTTGGACACGCTGGATGTTGCACTCGCGAGGATGAGCCGCTTCATGGACAGATGGAACAAGGAAACGGCAGTGTCGACGCAGCAGCAACAGCATTAGAGACGCCAGAAAAATAAAATTTTGAGGGTAAATTACATTACTGGACAAATTAAATCACAGAGTAGTTAAACAAGGGGATTCTTTTATAGTTTTTCGATTGATGGTAACATAGATTTTGTAACAACAATTATTGCCTCTCAAATGGAGGGACACAGCGTAAGAATTCTTACTGGCTCATGCAAAGCGTCGTCTCCGATACTCATTCAGTATTGTTATGCTTCGTTTTTTCCTCCTCAAATGTGGTAACCACTGATGATGTGCTCCCAATCTCTTCATTTTCAATTGTGGCAACCACTGATGGTGTGCTAGGCGTTATCGCGAAAAAAAAAACACGTTGATGTGCTCCAAATGTTTTACCGAGGCATTCCATGTGATAAATTACTGGTTGACTTCTTGTGTGATTGTAAAACATTTTAATGGACGGAGTTTACTGCTATATATGGTAGCGGACGTATTATTGATTAATTAATAAAGACAAATAAATCGAGTTCCAAATGTCAACCCTTCCTTAAGCCGGTAAGCTTTGTCAGGGAACACATATCTAGGATAACAAATTTTATTTAGCTGAGCTCATCTCTTTGATGTTACTTGTGGAGATGCACAACAGTACAACGCTGAATTATTCTCCAGTTCTTCTACCTGCCTAGAACACCTGGCAATGGCGATATTTGTACCGGCTGGTGACTAGTTGCAGCATAACATGTAATTCTGGCATGTCTTTTTTTTTAAAGGAAAAAAACGAATTAATTGAAGCAGCATGAGAGCTACCCCATTATTGTTATTAGAAGAAAATTTTCAAGCGGACGCTATACAAAGAAGGTGACATGAAGATAGAAATATTCTGGCATGCATTGATCTAGTAAGAGCAACTAATTGTAGCTAGAAAAATCTTACTTTTGCACAAAGAAAACAAACTAAAGACATTGTAGCCATCAACTATATGTCGCTACCTTAAGGCCTTGTTTGGTAGAGCTCTGCACGGCTTCAGCTTCGGCTTCTCTCTTCTTACAGCATCCAGGAGGTTTTCTAACGATCGTTCTCAGATGATTTGTCTACATCTTGTCTGCACTCTAGAGAGTCATTCTCATTTTCTATCTTTAGCTAGCGAGAAATTTAGAATAGAAGAGGGCTATTGGATAACCAAATAAAGAAACTGTTAGAGGGTCTCTAGAAAGAATACAAAGAGTCTCTTGAAGTTGCTCTTACAATAAATTATAAGCAGATAGAGCCATTATTGTTTAGTTTCACCAGATCCAGCTCCTCTAACACACTAAAAGAGTTAGAATCATGCCCAATGGGGCCTAAAGTCAATTATCTTAAGAATAGCTATATGGTGAACTTCGCTTGTTCGGTATAAACGCGGAAATGCGATAGCTACAAAGTCAATACCTTTTGTTCTAGAAAGATAAACGAGTTGCTATATTTCAGGTTCTTAAAGTTTTATAATCTTTCAGGCAACAATCTTACTTGAAACAGCTGGTACAATTAAAAGGACAACTCACAAAAGAATTTACATTTTTTCTCGTATCCAAAAATGAAAAAAATCCATATTCCCTAAACAAAAACAAGAAAAAATCACCTAATATATTGGAGAAGTGGGAAGAAAAAGGAATTCGTATCTTGAGCAAGTATTAGATACAATTAAGGGATTTGCTAAATTTTAGGTGCCTGAATTTTTGTTTTATTTCAAGGCGATGGCTATTGCATATATTTTATACTAAAATTGTAGGTTTAGTTTGTTGCAATTTCGTAGAAACAATCTGTAATTTTCAGTTCCAATAATAAAAAACCAGTTAAACAAACTACAAACCTTATAAAATTTTATATATGTTGACACAAGGAAAATTTAAAAATTAACAATTATTTTCTATAGTTAGATAAGGACAAAAATTTAATGTGTTACTATCACACACAAAAAGTGTTGTCGAAATCTTCTTAAATTTCAGGCACCTGAAATATAAGAAAAGTGTACAATTAATATTATTACTAGCAATCGTAATTAAAGCGTACCCAATTAATGGTTAGGTCCTTATGTTTTTCTTTTTGTAACGATGCATAGAATTTATTGTTTTTCTCCAAATATTAGAATGTTTTATGTGCAGCGTAGTGCATGGCAAACACGGAGCATTGGATAGCTTGTGACTGTGCTGCGTTGTCGTGCTTGGATTTTGTCAGCTTGCCGAGGAGCCAGACAGGAAATGCGGCGAATCGCCTCGACGGCGGACAAGCTCCGCGCTTTTGAGCTGGACACCGACACGGGAAGGGAGAAGGCGAGAGCAGCACGGGAACCGAGAGAGATCCCCTGGTCCAGTCCAGACAGACACGGTGGTGGCATCAAATATTCCCGTCGCACTCTGACTCCGAGTCCCGCATCAGCAAAGGCAGCGTGTGTCCGCGTCCGGCCGCGCGCTCGCGTGCCAGGGTGTGTGGGTGACCAGGTGGCCGAGGGAACGGCCGGGCCGCCGCCGGCGTCCCTGCAGCTCGCGCCGCGTCAACAACGAGGACCACCCCGATCACAGTAGGAGATTCCCTGTTGGCGAGCTCAGGGGCAACGCGTTTGGGGTTGCCGTCGGATTGCCCGCGCTAATGGAATCGCCTTTTCTTTGGCCTGGCCACGGCCCACGGGCAGGGCACGGACGGCGCGCGCTGCCGATCGAAGCGAACATGGATGATGCGCGGCGGGGACGGACGAACACTTGGCCGTTCTGGAGCGGCAGCCGGAGTGGCCCCTCCACCCCACTTTTGTGCAGGATCGGAATCCATTCGTCCTGCACTGCGCTGCACGGTTGGTTTGGCTGGGTGCGCGCCGTGTCTTGTTCTTGTCTTGCCACTTGTATGCCCGCGGCAACGCACCATCATCGATAGTGAACGAATTCTGAGTTCATTCCCAGGCAGGCATCAGGCGTGAAGTTGCTTCAGCTTTGGGCCAACTTCTCTCGACGGCCGACGTGCAAAGCAAATTACGACGGCTTCCAATGCATGCGCCAGCCTACGACGGCTTCCAATGCATGCGCCAGCCAGCGCGTCAATCGCAATCGGCAAATCATTTGTTGTTTCTGACAGTACGCTGTTAGTACGGTTTAGTACAGTACGTGCTATTTTATTTATTAACTAACTGCTTAACGGTTCATGGTTTCGCGCATTTGGTAGCTAGAGCAAGTTGCTCATACTAATTTGCAGTATAGCCGATCTTCTTTGGTTGGTGTGAAGCAAGTTGCTGCTAGTTTGCGTAGAGATTGGTGTACAAATACGAGTCACTGATCATTGTCGATACTGAGATTGGTACAAATACTTTGCAGACGGACAACAGACGACGCATCTGAGAGCACAACTTGCAATATCCGAAAATTTTAAAGAAATCACATTTTGATGGCGAGATCTTTCCAGTTTCTTAACCTTGGAGCTGACTCTTTGTACAAAGGCAGACATACATCACTTTTTTTTTTTATAAAATGTACATCACTTGTTGTAATGTACGTACTCAATATTTTTATAGTTGCGCCTAGCTACTAACTCAATATTTTATTTTATATCCGAATAGAAATCCCAACACAAGTCCTTGCTAGCACTACATTTGTCGACAGACGGAATGAACACAGATCGCAAGACAGCATTGTCATGAAAGTTTCAGCACATAGCCGTAGTGTGTTCTTGATTGGCTTTCAGGTCCCCGGGCCGGCCGATTCCTGAAAAATTCAACCAAAGAAATGACTTTAATTAACGCGAAAGTTCAGGAACAGAAAGCTGCTAAAATTGAATAAAATTTGCTGAACTTATCGTCATCACAATACAAAAACGGTAACGGCGACACATAGGATGCGGTGGAACTAGTCAAGTCAGCATAGACCAGATCAATGAACAGGTGCATGCTGCAGTATCTCCCAGAAGGATCTCTTGACTTCCCTGCAAGCAAGCAAGCGTGCATGCTTACAAAATGCTTTTATTTTTGGCAAGTGGTTTGACATGATTTCCTCCAAAAAAAAAAACAAGTGGTTTGATATGAGATGAAGTTAACATGGGCAGATGTGACCATCTTTGCAAGTCAACCCCCAAGATAAACATTGCAGGTAGCTAGGGCGTTGAGTTTGATTTCACCTGTAGCAAAATATAGAAACTGTGTCTATCATCCTCTCCGGCTGGAGGTTTAAGGGTTGACATTTGGCGTCGCTGACTCCACAAGGAAATAGTAATAGTAAGAGAGTTTATGTCATCCAAGTCACATCCATCGATCTCTGACGAGGGATCTGATCATGGATGATGCAAAGCGAGCCCAGGCCCCAGCCCCCAGGCCAGGCCGTCAGAAGAAAAACAAAACCTGCTGCCTGCCTGATTTCATTTCATCTCCTGTATTTCGGGTTCGGCGCTGACATTCCATCCATTTCTGGTTTGTGGCTTGTTTTCGCCGGCGGGTGAGGAAAGTCGGCGCGCAACGTACGGCGGCGCCTGAATATCTGAATATGCAGACAACAACAATAATGAAAATATATTTTGATAAAATGCATAGTTAGGGTTATTGCTCACTCGCTGTCTCAGAATCAGTATTCCTATGCCATTAAGGTAACTAGAATTATATATTAGTAATATTTGTATTTTTAAATAATTTTATAATAAGATACTTTCTCCGTATCACTACTATCACTATTAAAAATTTAAGATAGGGTCTTCAAAGCATAACTTTGATTTCTCCTTTCTATAAAAAAAAATTATTGGAAAGTTATATATGTATATTTTCATGAAATTAATTTTTAATACAAACCTATTTATATGATTTTCGTGTTTCTAAACTTAACGACTTAAAAGTTATTAAAAATTTATGTTCTCAATGTTTAACCCAAACATTTTCCAAAACGTCTTCTAGTAGTGATATGAAGGGAGTAGCTATCGATAACAATCTATTGCTAACAATTATACTTTGTAAGGACATGTTTGGTTCTAGTACTAGAGACTATGGACTGTCATGTATGGTTCTAGGAACTAAAAGACTAAAAGACATAAAAAGACCAAAACACCCCTAACATTGAGGGGGCATGGGCTGTAAAGTTAGTCCATTAGTCCCAAGTAGCACCTCTCAAGAGTCTAGCAAACTAATGACTAAATGAGACTAAAATTTAGACTATTAATCCTTCTATTTGGTAACTTCGGGAGTAAATGGAACTAAAATTTAATCTCTAGTTATTAATTAATCCCTAATAATAGAACATGGCCTAAAGACCCTATCTTTGACCCAACTAGGGACTAGGGACTAGAGACTAAATTTTAGTCAAATTTAGTTTCTAAATTACCAAATAAGAGGACTAATGGTCTACTTTTCAGTCTCATTTAGTCTTAGTCCATTAGTTTCTCTTGAGGTGCTAATTGGAACTACTAGTCCAAATTTTTAGCTCATTTAGACCTTGTATAGTCTTTGTGTAGCAAATTAGTCCCTTGAACCAAACAAGTTTGGAGACTAATAATTAGTCCATATATAATCTCTAATCCCTTGAACCAAACAAGCTCTACATATATTAATATATTCATATACTATATAGTTAAATTTTTAACTTTTCGAGACGTGATAATGGCATATTTTTTTAAGGCAGAGAGAGACAAGATGCCCCTCTTGCGCAAATGAGACGAAAGAGTGCTTTGTGCAAATGTGCAATTTTTGCGTTGGCCCCCTCGGGGACGGTGAAGCATGGGCAGTTGAAGATGGCATGGAAGACGAGTGTGTGGCTCCATACTTCACAATGGATTGATGATGATGGGTGATAAAAAAACTAGTCGGTCACTCATAATGGTGTAAAGGTCTCTGGTCATGCTATGGCCATCGAGAAAACTAGGAGTATAATAACAAATCGGCCAGTGTGCTTACACTTAAACGCTCATGTGTTTCAATTCTATAGCTGTATGTATTATTGGATTGCAGACACTTGCGCATAGTGATAGGATAAGATATTCTTTTCTTGGCGTTAGTTCTCCAAAGGCAAGTGTTTGGGGGTTTCTAGGTCAGGGATATCTTTTTTTTTTTTTTCTTTGACTAGGTTCAGTCCGTACGCGTTGCTACGGGACAACTAATATTTTATATTAAAAAACATTGATCGCACGGTAGCAATAGGATCATGAAATTAAATATCGATGTTAATAACATTTAATCCAAAAAGCAACAAGAGCAACCAAAATTTTCATGAGAGATTTGAAACTGTGTAAAGAGTATCATCAAGAAAAAAAAAATCAATATATCCATATTTTGTTATATGTTTTAATTTGTAGTTTTTTTAAGAAATTTTATATATGAGTCAAATATACAAATTTATCTCATGCAATTAAACCTCGTACAATTTCACCTCATATTGCATCATACTGGTTGAAGCTATAAATAGACTGCCTTTCATCTACCCTAAATAGAACATCAAAACACTCACCCATATAATATGGCTATCTTTTTTTTTTTGAGGAAATAATATGGCTATCTTAAGCTAAAGACAGGCAACAATAGAAATTGAGATAAATATTCATGTGCAAGGCCCTACAGCTTCGAATTGATAAATTGGAAAGGAAAGACTTTGTCATGAGGCATATATACATAAGGAACACAAGGGATCAGGGAGGCTGCAACATGCCTACTTTTCGGCCCAGGCATCATGGTAGCATAGCACTTGTAGAGCAGATTGCACAGGTTCAGAAACACTAATGTATATACTTCTCTTGATGCCAGTAAAATGATGCTTTATATTAGCAGGAAGAAATCTCCGATATCCATTTCTTTTATTTGACAATAAACACAATGCGTCCAACTAAACAATAAACATAAAAGCCGAAATGTGGAATTCGACAAATCAGTAATTTCTAGCACAACTAAAACATATAGATCCATACACGTAAAAAAAAAATAGATCCATGACTTTTTTTTTTAGAGGAATATAGATCCATGACTAAAGCCCTTTTCCCTCCTCGCCCGCTGGCCTAACAAGGCCCATTAGCTGTAGGCCCAGCTTCTCCCAGACTCCGCCGCCGCTGTGACTGCGCGGTTGGTCGCTGGGGTGGTGGTTGTGGGCGGCCACAGGGGCGGGGCGACGGCCGTGGCTAGCGTGCAGGTCGGGCATTCGAGTACCGAGCGCTCAGCAAAGGTGTCCGGTGGTCTGCCATTTTCTACCAACCAGTTAGCCAGTGCCGATTCCACAGCCCGCTGGGCGCCGGGCGGCAGCGGGAGGCCAAGGCACCGGGCGATTGATAATTGCAGCAAAGTGATTCAGCCACAACTCTACCTGTTTTGTCCACCAGCACCACTGAATTGAATTTATAAGTTATTAATTTGATCAATCGCTCAATTGGCTTCTCATTTCAATGCATTATTGGAAATTGGAGTCAACTTTACATTGAAAGAGCAGAGCTACAACCAGTGAGAATTACCTTGAGCAAGTTGCCTGTAATTTATCTCAAGCTTTTTGGCTGTTTGATGCCTACTAACTTCTATCATTCTGCAAAAATTATTTGATATCCTTTACTAGATCCGCCCCTGGAGTTGGCCTCCATGTCGAGGCTGTGAGCTCTGTGGCAGGCTTCCTTTAACGCCACAAAGAGAGGTAGCTTCTTATTACAAGGCAGTACCGTTTTGCTGTGCTCGCTATCAAAGTTTGGTTCCTTTCCTCGATGAAACATGTGTAATGGTGCCTGTGGATGTGCCATATATAATCTTTGCTGCTGTTGAGCTGTTCAATGACAACAATATAATGTGTAGTCAAGGTCATGGGTCGTTACCTGTCTCCTCAGCTTTGGGGGAATTGACTTTCTTTTCTAGGAATGGAAAGCAAAGAGTACAGCTTGGCCAGGGTGCAGAATAAGAATTTTCCTAGTGACAGATTGAATGTATTATACATGATATAAAATTTACAAGGATATCAGATTGTCAACTACATATTAATCATGAATTATCATTATGCATTATGCATGAATATAATGCCAATTTCATTCGATATGTACCAGTAGTAGACTTCACTTAAGACGTCTTAGTAGCTTCTACTCATGCATTGCAGATCGGAAATAGATATGTGACATGTGGAATTCATGGTGTCTCTGTAGGAATAGCATGTTTTGCTAATCTGTTAACAAGGAGCTTATGGAAATTTTGCCTTTAAGTGTGCAGAATAAACTCTTCTGGAAAATACATTATACATAACCTCCTTAACTATCTTGGTCTATATTAATTTTTCTTCCTATATGCTTAATTGGTAGCTCTTGTATGGAGTTCAGATGATCTAATTCCACCAAGTGAAAGATATATCTTCAATTTCAACTCAAAAAACGAGCTGAAAAGGTGGCATTTGTACTCTGATTCAAAGTATGGAGGTATTGCCTCACTTTGGAATTATAATTTCAAATGTTACTAATTGCTGCAGTTTATCAAAATACTGATCTGATACTGTATTCTAATACTGATCTGATACAGATAATAGCCAACATGTGTATTAAATTCTTATATCTTTTAAGGACATTTTCAGCTTTTCTGCAAGTACGCTTCTTATTCACATCTATGATAGAATGAATATAATTGGACAAAGTTGTTATCCAGGTTTGTCTTCTGCATCCTTGGAAATAACTGATGGAGCTTCAGGTGGAGATACTCCATTAACTGGTAATAGTTGTCCTACATTCTTAACTGGTAATAGTTGTCCTACATTCTTAACTTTATGGTACAAGAGAAAACAAATTATGTATTTGTAGTATCTTTAGTTTAGCATAATAAACCTCATTAACCTTCAAATGCCTTTTAGTGGTTTTCTACCAGTAGATACCAGCTGCTGTATTTTATTTAATAATTGAATTGGAACATGCATTTTTTTTACTTATGATTTTCTTAGACTGGTTTGTAAGGTAACCTTTTTTTTTTTTGACATGTGTATTCTAGAAGACTAGAAGGTATGTTTTCTGGTAATCTTTCTTTGGATATGTTTGAGGAGTGAACATGGAAGATCAGGTGCTATGGATTCTGTGGGATGCGATCAAAGAAGGTACATTTTTCTGTTTTAGGGTGACAACGGGCCCACTGGGGTGCTAACCTGGTTACTTCTGTAAATGCGTATCCCATTTTCAGCAATGTTGTGCTACCCTTAGATGCACAAATGTTGTCACCAGTGATGGTAAAATAATTATGTGGTAACTCTTGAATAGTTGTTGTCAACTACTAACCAGATATAACAAAATAGAAGTTCTTTGAAATGCCCCTGCAAATACTAAGCATACCCTATCTTAAGAGGTTTGGACATCCTAGGGCTTTAGATGGAACTGTTCTGTTCTCTGGATGTCAGTGAAGTCATATCAAGTGTCTTAGGATTCTGTAAATGATGCTTACTTAAGACTACCTTCTAACTATACAAAATAAGAAATATAGGTGGTTAAGCAGATGCTAGATGAATGTTAGCAGAAGTTAATTTGTGGAGCGCTAATCCTTTCTGCTGTTTCAGTTTGATGGTCTCATTGACCCTTGATGCATATGATACAATAGCAATGAAGATCAAAGGGGATGGTAGATGCTACATATCTACCACACAAGAGTTACTTTTGAATATTTGATGCCCAGTTCTGCAGAATCTGAAATTTTAAGTACAGATATACACGGAGAATTGGGTGAATTCACCCGGACAACAAGACGACAACTCATGGCAGGCTTTTGTGTACATACCCCAAGACCGATAGCTAGTCTTGAAGGTAAATTATCATTTGCTATCGTTTAAAATTCGAGATATGCGATTTTTTAAGATGAAGAATCTGTTCCAATTCCATACAGATCCCTCTTGATAGCTATTAACCCACATGGAGAGGAAATGTGATTGAGGCAAAGTTAGAAATAAACCCTGCTCGAATAGTGGGGATGTCTCTCTGCAAATGCAGAAGGCGATGTTCCTGGTGCCAAGACTGGGCCTGGTGATAGGTTGATTGGATCAAGGCGTTGAGAACGCTGTGACCTCTACAAGTCAGTCTTATTTACCATGGCATAGACACAGCCAACTCCTGTGTGTACCTTTAGCCTTTTATTGTACAAGTAGTGGCTTCTGCAGTTTGGCACCAATGAATAATGGATTTTGTTTTCTTTAGGGTTTATGAATAAATGATAGAAAAATGGAGGATTTACATAAGGTATTCCTTTTGGACAGATGTTACTTTTCTCATAGTATCTGATTGACCGATCAGATGATGTGTATTCCAACCCTTACGATAATGCTTGTCGTCCATAAGCATAGATAAAATGAGACGGGCAACCAGCAAAGCATCACATGTGCAGGTTACAGTCACCGGGGATCCAAATTGCTAAACAAACAACAATATTTGCTTAGAATCTCATGATGATACAATCACAAAAAAGATCCAGAGTTCTAAAAATAACAGATCCCCTGAAGACGCACTGACTAGTTGTAAACCATATACTTGGGTGTTGCACTGAATTTCTGGTATGACCTTGTTGCCCTTGATGACCTTGTTGACAGCATCGAATCAAAGAAAACATTTGGTATTGACCCTCCAGATCAGGTAGCCCAAACTCTACCTTTCTGTCCAGCCGACCAGGCCGCAGAAGCGCAGGATCCAAGGTATCAGGCCTGGAGAAAACAGAGAAGGCAGTCAGCTTCTCGGGCGTTGGATATGGCCAATAAATTTTATGGCCATAACAGTTAAGGCATAACAATATGCTTTCATGCAGCCATATCAGTTCCAAGGCATGGAGCCAACAATCGGTTTTCATGCAGAACTTCACATAGTAAAAATCCTATGTTCCTTCAGATAATATCTTCAGAATAGGGTACGAGGTAATCACCTAAAACAATCTGGAATCACATGAACGTAGAATGGAAAAAAAATGAAATACCTATTAGTGGCCATGAGAACTTTGATGTTCCCTCTTGCATCAAACCCATCAAGCTGGTTTACTATTTCCAGCATTGTTCGCTGTACCTCATTGTCACCACCCACCCCATCATCAAAACGAGCACCACCAATAGCATCAACTTCATCAAAGAAAACAATGCATGCTTTCTTTGAGCGGGCCATCTACAATAGAGGAATTCATTTCAGAAATATGTTGAACAGGAAAAAAAACCGGGATGAATCTTTACAGATACACAGCCCTAGATATACCTGGAAAAGTTCTCTGACCATCCGAGCACCTTCTCCAACATACTTCTGAACCAACTCACTTCCAATTACACGAATGAAACAAGCATCAGTTCTATTTGCTACAGCTCTTGCAAGAAGAGTCTTGCCAGTACCAGGTGGTCCATAGCAAAGGACACCTTTTGGAGGGTCAATACCAAGCTTGACAAACTTTTCTGGGTGAAGCATAGGAAGTTCAACAACCTGCAAAAATGGTACAGCAAAGAGTAAACAAAATAGGTCCCATAACTAACTGTTGATGCAGTATGTGCCAGCTCACAACAAGGAAAAAGTATATACTTCACGCATCTTCTCAATCTGCTCCTTGCAGCCACCAACATCATTGTAAGTCACATCAGGCTTTTCCTCCACAGTCATCATGGTAACGCTTGGGTCAATTTTTGGTGGAAGAGGGATCTGAATCTGGTACTTGTTACGATCAACACTGCAACAAGCATCAGGTGTGAGATCACAAATTTCTCGCTAGGTGGTAAAAGTTAACTTGTTCAGGAACAATAGCACAATGTACAGAGAAATAACCAAAAGCCCAGTCCTGTTTCAGCAATAAAATGAATACACATGATCATTTTTAAATTTACAAACCTAAGATCATTTTTAGAATAACCAACCTTTTCATCTCTTAATATTATGTAGGGCAGAGTTTTATACTATACCATCCAATCTATGCAGCTAAGAATTATTTCCAATGCAATAGCACTATTCAATCAAAGAGGACTAAAACACAAAGATACACTAGACTCAATATTGCTTTTCAGAAATACTACGTGCCTATGTCAAATCAAACATGTAAAGATCATGAGATCTTTCCAAGGGACAAGGCAATCACTACATGAATGGCCATTGCTTTTTTAAACCATCTAATAGGCAATAAATCAATAAGCATTGTTCTCATAAGATATGCAGCTTGCATGATGGCATACCATTTTTCTTGCAAATAATCACCGAAAAGCATGGGCCAGTTTTTTATACATTTATGATTTATCACGAGCACATAAATGCATCATAGTGCTAAGTGAATGACTAAGTATGATATGATTAAACTGAAAACACATGATGGCATACCCGACCCTCATCCCTTCCTCGATATCAGTTGGAGAGACCTTATCCCCCAGTCCAACCACAAACTGCAGGATTCAAAACAAGGCATAAGAAAAGGTGTGCAGTTTCTAGGTGGCACGGATGGAAATAAAATGGCAAGCATCGCATACCTTTGCAATTTGTTTCACATTTATAACATATTTGGCATCATCCGTATTAGGGCTTATAATCTTTGTACACCTTGCTACCTGCAGAAGGATAAAGAGAAGTTATTAGTGAGCTGGCACATATAAAACTGAAACCAAAAAGATTTTGTTCCCGACTAAGATGCATGGTAGGTCGTAATTCAAATCTGTAAAAACTACTAAGTAATACTCAGGTTCAATTAATATACTTGTAATGGTTGTTCTTCTTGCATCATCTGTTTATCTGAAACCAAATCCCACTGGCTAGGTGGAGCCAGCCCTGACTCCTTTATCATTGACTCCTTTATCCCTGCATTGTATAAGAGCACTGGTTATCTCTGTCTTAACCATTTGGATAACTATATGTGAGATCGTAAAAGGAGCTTAATTAAATGAAACTACCTATTAGCTGCAAGTAAATAGCCAAATAACAATTCTCAGTGTAATAACTCAACAATCTAAGCTACAAGATGAATAAAATGCCACAAAGTGATCAAATTATCATTAGGACCCAACTCAGAAACAAACTGGCCTCCATCTCCGTCGCAAAACCAAAAAAAAAAACATAATAAAATTTCTCACTCACCACAAAGGTCATTGATTTTCTTGGCCATCTCCTTGATCTCCTTCTCGACCTTCTTAATGCTGGTCGAGTACGGTCCAAGCCCCTGCAACAGCATCCAGCAAACCAACAATTAGCAAACATGAGTAATTTCTCCCCCCTCAAATCACACACGGCATCTAAATCTGGGAATAGCAGGAGGCCGTAGCAAAAGACAGAAGCACCCCAAAACCAAATCGACGCGAGATCAGAGAGATCGGTGTAGGAAATTACATAGGTTTTAAGGAGCGCTATGTCGTCTTCGTCAAGCGGGCGAGGATTTTTTTCGTTAAGAATATCGTCCTCCGGTTCCGGGGCCATGGCTTCTCCGGCGGCGAGGCGAGGAACGAGGCAGCGGTGGCGGCGAGCAGGAGCAGCCGGCGAGTTCGAGGGAGTCGGGGGCGGGGGTGCGGGGCAGGAGATTGGGGATGCCTAGCGGGGCGTGTTTTTTTTTTTTTTTAGGGGTAGCGGGGGCGTGTTAGGTGCCGCCCTGGTCGGCGCGGCTGCGTCCGCCGACCAGGCGCGGCTCGCCACCGTTGCTGGGTTTTTCTTTTCTTAGCCCACACTGCAGCAGCCCGCCAGCCGGGAGCGTAATGAAAAGGAAAAAGCTCTTCTCGATTTTGAAAAAGTCGATTTTGGTCCCTCAACTTCAACGGATAAAGCGGCCCCTCAACTTTGAAACCTTCAGATTTCGTCCCTCGGCGGTTTTTGGACGGTGGACAAATCAGTAACTCCGGTTTTGCTTACAGTGACCGTGGTTTAGGTTTTTTTTTTTTTTTTAAAGGCTGAATCTTTCAAAAATCATAGTAAATCACAGAAAATTCATAAAATAGAAAATCCAATTTTGTTGGACTCCACAGTAGAGCTACGCAATGAATATATAATATGATATACTTTTTTGTACAAAGTTTTTGCTAGAAGGTTTTGCCTTTTTTTTTTTATTTCAGGTTCAATCTTTAAAAAATCATAGTAAATTACAGAAAAATTATAAAATAAGAAATTCAATTTTGTTGGACTCCGCATGAGGATCTACACATAGAAATATAATATGGTATGTTTTAGTGGCAAAATCTTTATAAAAGGGTTAGGTTAGCTAGGTTTTTTGGCCGACACAAAAGCATAGATCTAAATTTGTAACAAAAATGGATTTTGCCAATAAATTAAATAGTACACCTATATATCTTTATTGTGTAAATATGCTCATGTGGAGTCTAGCAAAATTATTTTTTCAATTTTATGATTTTTTTATAATTTATTATGATTTTTAAATATTGAGTCGAAATAAATAAAAAGAAAAAGGCAAAACCTTCATAGCAAAAAATTTTATATTAAAGTATACCATATTATATATTCATTGTGTAGCTCTAATCATGTGGAGTCCAACAAAATTGGATTTTCTATTTTATGATTTTTCTATGATTTACTATGATTTTTGAAAGATTCAGCCGAAATTTCAAACGGTCATGTAGCAAAACCGGAGTTATTAAAAGCGAAACCAGTCCAAAAAGGGACGAAAAGTTTCAAAAGTTGAGAGACCCGCTTTTGTTTTGCAAACCAAAATCTGACTTTCGCAAAAAGTTGGGGGACCGAAAAGTAGACTTTTTCCTAATTTTTTTTTTTTTTTTTTTTTTTTTGAGAATGACACTTCAAAACGCAAACGCTCATAACACGACGCACACTCACCCCTATGAATACACATACGCAAACCCTACCCCTATGAGCACTTTTGAAGACCGAAAGCACCCGGCAGATTCCGAGATTCCCGAAGTCACCATTGGCGCCTCGTCGTCGACGGGACGCCGCTACCACTTAATGCATAACGCCGGTAAATCCCGGGGAAAATCCCGGGAAGGTGCGCAGACCGCGATTTAACCCCCGGTAGTTGGGGGTGGCGGGATTTGGGCCCTACCATTACAAGCCTTCCTAATGAAAAGGGAAGCGCCAGCTCTTCTAGAATGGCCGCAGCCCAGTCCATCCCGCTGGACCAGTCAGGCTCTTGGCTCGTGGATGCAGATAAAAAGGCCAAGGTCTCCTAAGAAAAAGATAAAAGGCCAAGGCCCTAAGGCCGTCCGGGGTTTCTCTCCTTTGACGATGCACGCCGACCAGGTCCGCATGTGTCGTGCTTGCAGGTTGCAGCTCGTGACGTGAAGAAGGTAGAGACTAGAGAGCCACGTGGACGATCAAAGAAAAGAACACCGACGCCCAGCATAATTTTATTTATTTATTGACTATTTTAAATCCAAGAAAATAATATTTAGTCCTCATCTATACCTACTAATAAAGAGAGAAAATTTTTTATCCACCTTTTTCTTGGGTTTGCCTCCACCCACTTTTTTTCCGCCGTCTCCAATGCCAACTCGGTCTCACGGGTGTAGGTGGCCTGGCAATGGTGTCGGTTGAGTTAGAAATTAGGAGTGGAGAATTAATAGAAAGAATTACAGGTTCCAGATGTAAAGATGCTAGAGGGTCATAAAAGGTGGAAGGTTCTTAATATGTTTTGAGATACATCTAAGGTTCCTGATGTAAAATGTCCAGATCCAACTGGGCCTCTCTTTGTGGGCGTTTTTTTCAACCTGGGCTAAATCATTGTGGGCTTCGTTGTTGGCTCTCGACTATGTAAATTCATGGCTATGCTAATACTCCATTACATTTGTTGATTCTTGATGTTATAATTGGAAGTGGAACTGAAAATTTGTGCCGCTACCTCCGTGTTTGTAAGAGTCCATGCGCTATGACATAGATGAAATTGATTACTCAAAATAATTTATATATGTGATTTTGAACATGTATTATGTTGGGTGTGAAAAACCGTTGCTTTCAAGACAAAACAAGATAGAGATGCTAAAACTTCAGACTACGCTATATTTTTATTCCCGTTTTAACGCATACGGGCATTTTTGCTAGTAAGAATAATATACCACATGCAATCTCACGGAATATGGGAAACAAAAATAGTAAAATGGACATATAAATTAAATAAATAAATAGAGAAAAATTATGGAAATTAAAATGAATAGTAAGCGATATGAGATATGTAGAAATAAAAACAAATTAATAACTATATATAAGATATATCATAGAGCCTCTCATGAGTACCATGCCAATATACTCAAAGTTAATATACTAGCACAAACACACTAGGAGACCAGGCTATTTTTAACTCCATAAATAGCCGATTTTTTAAAGAACATATGTACTACTTGAACAAACAAGATTATATCGATGAATATTTCATAAATAATATAGAAACATCATGTGTACAACGTGGACAAGTTAAAAAAATACAAGGAACAAATCTTAAAAAAAAAAGAAAAATAAAATAAACAATGAACAAGTCTTAAATAATATAGCATCCTTTTGTGCTCACCATGCCTTTGTAGCACAAGAAGAACAGGAGAACATTGAAAATGCACTAAAGAAGGAAGATTGGATCAATGCCATGCATGAAGAGTTGAACAACTTCAAGAGAAATGATGTATGGGAATTGGTGGAAAGGCCAAAGGACTATAATGTGATTGGAACCAAGTGGGTCTTCAAGAACAAGCAAGATCAAGATGGAATTGTTGTGAGAAACAAGGCAAGGCTAGTAGCTCAAGGGTACACTCAAGTTGAGGGTCTTGACTTTTGAGAGACCTATGCACTTAGGTTGCTAGACTTGAAGCAATTAGAATCTTGCTTGCCTATGCATGTGCACATGACATCAAGCTTTATCAAATGGATGTGAAAAGTGCATTCTTAAATGGCTTCATCAATGAGTTGGTGTATGTGGAGCAACCAGGGATTTGAAGATGACAAGTATCCCAACCATGTCTACAAGTTGAAGAAAGCATTGTATGGTTTGAAGCAAGCACCAAGAGCACGGTATGAGAGGTTGAGAGATTTTCTCTTCTCTAAAGGGTTCAAGATGGGCAAGGTGGACACCACTCTCTTCACCAAGAAGATTGGCAAAGACTTGTTTGTGTTGCAAATCTATGTTGATGACATTATCTTTGGGTCAACCAACCAAGAGTTTTGTGAAGAGTTTGCTAAAATGATGGCCAATGAGTTTGAGATGTCAATGCTTGGAGAGCTCACATTCTTTCTTGGACTTCAAATCAAGCAATTGAAGAATGGCACATTCATTAGTCAAAGCAAGTACATCAAAGACATGATCAAGAAGTTTGATCTACAAGATGCCAAGTCAATGTCCACACCAATGGCAACCAATGGAAGCCTAGACCCCGATCCAAGTGGCAAGATGGTTGAGCAAAAGAAGTATAGGTCTATGATTGGAAGCTTGCTCTATGCAACCGCATCAAGACCGGACATTGCATTTAGTGTGGGCATGTGTGCTAGATATCAATCCGATCCAAGAGAAAGTCACCTCAAGGCAACAAAGAGAATTGTGAGGTACTTGAAGGGCACACAAGATGTTGGACTATTGTTGACGGTCACTAACGACACATTTTTAACGTCAACATTCTACCAATAAGGGGTTGAAACTATACCTTACTACACACATATACATTTATTATTGACATAATTCCACTTGTAGTGTCCAAATTATTATTGTGCAGATTTATATAAGAAACAAGTGGAAAATGTACCAAAAGGCGTCTCCTCGAAAGCGCATTCTTGAAGAATATCAAGCCCAAGGGAGAAATGGACCAAACACGCTTGGCGGGCGAGCAAACACCGCCATACAACTTTTCGGGCCCAAAGACGCCAACCTGCCAAAGCCCAGGCCGAGCGGGGCCCGGCCAGGGTCTTGTGGCGCACCCCGCTGGTGCGGCGCGCACCCTTACCGAGGTGGTTCGGGCCCGGCCGGGGGGAGGCGGTTTGTTACCTTCCATAACCGGGCGTTGCCGACGTTGGTTGGTCGGTTTAGCAAATTAGGCAGGTGTACCAAGGTCGGTTTGGCTCCTTCCATATGGGGAGGGACATTTTTCAATGAGCCCCCTCTCCTCTACCTATAAAAAAGGAGGCCATCTCCCACCATTGTAACACACACCACACAATAGAGCCTCTCTCCCTTTTTCTTCTTCTTCTTCTTCTTCTTCTTCCTCTTCTTCTTAGTTTGTACATAGGAGGAGTTTGGCAAGAATTATAAAAGAGAGCAAGACATTTTGGAGCTATTCGGTATGAGCAATTTAGAGTTCTTCATCTTGTTCTTGTTCTCTACTTATCAATATAGTCATGTTCTTGAATTAGAGCAAAGTTCTTGTGACATAATCTTGGTTGATGAACTAGTCTATAGTTCCTATATCATGATCTTGTCTTATAGAACATCGTGCTTAATCTATCATACATACATGTTTAGACCAAAGAGCTAGATCGATATGATGAGTTCTATCTAGAGTTAGACTTGGTTGATGTTGGGTTCGGGATTGATAGTCGTTCCTTCGGGCGGTGCTCGGTAGTAGAAGGACCCCAGGGGGCCGGGTAAGCCTTGTTAACACGCCGCAGTAATAATCACTAGTGTAGACGTGGTGTCTGGGCTAGGGGAGAAATAAGTCACAAAGATGTTGGAAAGGATCACACAAATAGGGGAGCAAGCTCATAGACTATTTGTGCATTTGTATGTGCATGATCATAATGTGATGTTGCATTGGCAATCTAAATTCAATATTCATGATTGCTTGGTGTATGCTAGTTTTTGAAAAAATTGATTGGTGATTGACCAACTAGCATGCATAGGATGTATCTAGACAAAGCTCACATTTTAGCCTATAATGTTGATCTTATGGGGTATGTTGAGTTTTGATGATTGTCTAGTTACATGATGCTAAGGACTCCAATGGTTTCACGCTTTAAAGGTCCAATTTCTAGAACCTTAGCATCTCTTTTTGGTATTAGTATCTCTCCTCAATATTTCTATCCATACATATGTGCCAACTTGATCCAAACACATGGAAGCACATATGTTGGCACATATGTAGGGTGAGCTACTACTATCAAAACCAAACCTTGAAATGTTTGTCCAATCCTTGATTCATGATCAAAATGCTATGGACAAGCAATTCAAGTTCAATTGAATTTTATTTCAAATCTTTGTGAGTTTGGTTGTCATCAATTACCAAAAAGGGGGAGATTGAAATCTCATGTTTGGTTTTGGAAATTGATGACACACTTGTGGACTAATCCTTTGCTCTAAGTGATGACTATGAGATAGGATTAGGTGGATGATAAGGAGCATGATGATCATGAACATTGACAATGCCGGTGGACTTGATGGATCGTCAAGCTCGGTGATCGGCTTGAGAGGAACCCGGGAGATCAAGGCAAAGGTATCTTGATAGGGTTTTCCTTTTGGTGATCAAGACACGATAGAGCGTGTGATCACATTATAGGATAGATAGCCAACTATCAAGAGGGAATGCCGCGACAATCCTTTGGCAAAGTGCTTCTAGGTCCAATTGACTTGCATATTGCATTTAGGACATGAGAGCACTAACTTCGATCTTGCCTAACTTATCGTCGTGCTAACATTGGTGATAACGTGGCCATCTTGGACGTGTTGGCAACCCTTGGCAAGAGGCGGAGCAAGCTTGAAGCAAAGAGCAAAGAAAAAGATGAAGAAGCTTTTGTCCATTGGGGCCGATCGACGCCTTGGGCGCCGGCCGGACGCATGCACCGTGGGCACCGGTCGGTGAGTCCGATCAAAATAATGTAAAGCCTGTTTTGGACTTCGACTCAAGAAACCGACCGGACGCATGACCGGAAGCTGGACCGGAAGCTGCGACCGGACGCGCGAAGGAGGGTGCCAGTTGTGGGCCCGACCCTTGTCGGTAGCGATCGGCCGTGATGGCCGGACGCTTGACCGGGACGGGTGGTTCGGCCGGCGCGTCCGGCCACCCCAAGAGAGCCCATTTTGAAGACCAACGGCTCTATCTCTCGTGAGTGTGGCTATATATATTGGATTGGCCGG
Organism: Hyparrhenia diplandra; assembly: GCA_015847255.1. Taxonomy (NCBI): domain Eukaryota; kingdom Viridiplantae; phylum Streptophyta; class Magnoliopsida; order Poales; family Poaceae; genus Hyparrhenia; species Hyparrhenia diplandra. Next base: position 41,836 of record JADLZK010011755.1, read on the forward strand.
TTCCTAGCCCCCTCTCTTGCACATTTGAACACTCTAACTTGCTTGTGAGTATTTGAGACTCCTCTTCACTCATCTCTCCATCCATAACTCGTATTCTTGGTGAGATTGAGAGTGATAGAAGTGCATTGCATTGGTGATTGCATCTAGAGGCACTCATCCTTGGAGAAGCCGTGGGATTCTTGTTTTCTTGGGAATTTGCCCTGGTTCCCTAGTGGCTTGGAGCAAGAGGCGGTGTTGAGCTCAAGTGGAGCTTGTTTGAGGCCACACCGGTGGTGATTGTGAGGGGTCGTTCCTTACCCCGCGGGAGATTCGCGAAAGGAGCACTAGTGGATTGCTCGTGGCTTGTTGGACCCTCTCTTGTGATCGTTTGCTTGAGCTCCCATAGGGGATTTGGCACCGCCATTGCTTAGCATACGTCAAGTGAGTGTGTCGCCACAACGGAGACTTAGCGTCTTGGCAAGCACGTGAACCTCGGTGAAAAATCATCGTGTCATTGTTCTTGCTCGTTGGAGATTTCTTTTACACGGTGATTGGCCACAACCTCTACTCGACAACGGTGGTATTGTATTCGAGCACCTCTTTGCATTTACTTGGTAGTATATCTTGCTAGGGTGCTTAGCTTGTTAGGTTGAGTAGCTAGTTTGTTTAGCTTAGCCTTGTTAGCTCCTAGAGGTAGAATTGGTTAGAATTGCTTGTTCACCTAGGAGTAAACTAGCGACATAGCCCTTGTTGTGATTAGAGACAATAGAATTTACTTGTGGCTTGCATAGCTAGTTTGTAGCATCGCTTATATTAGCTTCGCCATCTTGTTGTCTAACTCGGGTGCTTAGTGTTGTTGCAAGAATTTTTAATAGGCTATTCACCCCCCCCCCCTCTAGCCATTAGGACCTTTCAGCGAGGCAGCGGCGAAGTGGAATAAGTCCTCTTGGGCTCTTCCCCGTCTCATCAGCGCTCTACTCTGGCTCTGACGGCACGTCCATGGAGGTGGGTCTCCGAGAGTGGAGCCTGCATGTGAGTTGATCGGTGGTATCTTGTCGTTTTACCTTGTTTCTCTTGGGGACAGAGGATGTTGTAAGCGATGCGAATGAGGTGGATGTATCCAGTTGGAGGTTCGGTGATGGTGGTGGTCGCCGTCGACAACGAAGTTTGGATCTAGGGTCGGGGAACTCAAGGGCGTGTCCCCGGCCAATGGGCGACAAGCGGCGTGTTCATCTCGTCAACGACGAGTGTCTTTGGTGACCCTCTTGAAGCCTTCCGGCGATAGGGTTCTCTGCTTTGTGGTTCGACGATGGCGACTTCGGCGGGCCGGCGACGTGGAACGGTGGAGTTTTCCGACTAGCACCGTGTTAGGGACGGGAGAGGTCCTTTGTGTAAAGTGTGTGGGTCAAGCTGCCCTATGTATCCTCGCACGACATACTCCCTCCGCCCCTAAAAAGATTGTCACTACTTTCGGAGACACAAATGTCGGCAATTATATATTAAAATATAAAAATATTTATGGCAATTATATATTAAAATATAAAAATATTTATGCTAAGTACTCCTCCGTCCCGCTTTAAGTGTCGTCCTAGCACTACTTTTTGACTGTCCAAGTTCAGGCTGCCATGCATGCATCTAGACCACAAATCTATCTAAATTCATGGCATGCAACATGCACCCGGTAGAATGCTCCAACGACATTTAAAGCGGGATAGAGGGAATAATTAGCATCATCGGAAAAAGATCTTTAAGTCTAGTTTTTTTAATAAATTTATTTAAAAAATTTAAATGTTGCACGTATTTTCTATATATTGAGTCAAACTTACAAGACGCATCCCACGGTGACGTTCTTCACGGAGGGAGTATATACTTGTGTTTGTGTGGGTCCATATACGTTTTCCTGAGCCCATCAATGTGATTTTTTAAACAAGGAATAGGTAAATTTGAAATGTTCAGTGCTCAAAATTTTTCAGCAGTACGAGTAATTCAACCAAATGCATTGCATAGCTTCCGTGGTGGCATGTCCCTATCCATTCCTGCACCTGCAGCCGTTGAGTTGTCAGCGTTAACTAACGAGGAAGCGCCTACCTGCGTGTTGGACTGTCGCTACATTTTCATACTACTAGTACTACGTAAAATATACTCGTGCGTGCGTGCATGCATGGTACGTGTACGTACTGCATTGCTGCTGATGCGTCACATATTGAGGCTACCACGACGACGGAGACGGACTACGAGCTAGCATGCATGCAGCATGAAGATATATATACTCGTACACTGCATGGATGCATGACAGCGTAAGTGCGTAAGCATGCGTAAGCTAGCTTTTTGGTGTCGGTGGATCCGTCGTCGAGGCGTCCATCTCATGATGCATGCATGCCGTCGGCCCGGCCGGACAGGAAGAAACAATGATCGTCCACTAGACGACATCAAGAATCAATTCGGCATTTACATTTTAATCTAGAGCTAAAAAAAAAATGGCCATCATTGTTTTCTATCTAATTCTCACCGGAGAATCGTCGTTGCAGAATCACACTCCCCACTAGAATCACTCCATAGTACGTACTAGAATTAGGGGGCAGTGACAATCTAGAAACGACACGACACTGTTGTTTTGTTTTTATACTTGCCATAAACTCATTTTAGACAGTATACATAGAATTCATATCTTAAAATTCGATGTCAGGTGAAAAAAATCCATATCTTCGAAATTAAATTTTGTCAAATCACTTGTGTTCTATCTAAATCATCTACCTTTGGTTCCCATGTTTTATATATAATTTCTTGTCTAAAAACACATTTCTTCCCTCCTTCTCTCTCTCCTCTAATTCTAAATACCATGTCAACCATTTTATATTTAGTCAAACGCTCTAATAATTAAGATGAATATTTGAAGCTGCCTGCCCGGCCGTTAAAGATTCAGAGCAAAGAATCCGGAGGGGAGCTCGATCCACCGCATGTATATGCATCTTCGAGGGCCGGGCGGCCGTACGGGCGGTTGAATTAACGTGCTGTTGCTGTGTGTTTGTTTTGGTCGAAGAATCAATCAAAAACAATAATGCCGCATGCAAGGCCCAGCAGTACTGACCGAAGGCATGCATGGAGTGCCCACCAGCTGGTTGCTTTCGAGGATGCTGGCCCATTCTGCCATTCATGGATTGCTCAAGTACCTACTGTACGTTAACCTTTGTGATGAGATAATTTATTTGGATCCTAGTTAATTAGTTTTGGACTATAATATTAGTATATAGGACAGATAGTACTACTTGATTTTACACTCGACACGGCGTAACGAGAAGTTTGACAAAGGAGCATAGAGAAATTAATTTTTAGGTTAATGGAAGACTAATAATGACATAACATACGGACCCACCTTACTTAATTTTATTTTAAGTCGAAAGTAATCATGCCCAGGATCTTGTTGTGTGAAATCTCTCAGGATCGTCTTCCATGTGCCATGCAATCATATACTAGTATAGTTGAGGGTTTTTTTTTAACGAACACGTTTTTCGTTAAGTTAATTTAGAAGTCGTTTAAGACGGTCACCGCGTCGCTAATACCGCGAGCAGCGTAAGAAATGTGGAGGCCGCGCACGCCACGCGCTTGATGGCATGCGTGCGCTTCTCCGACGACTCCAGTAGTGAATTAACGAATGGCTGCCCCTGTCGGATCGGAGGGGCGAACGGCGGCGAGCCCCATCTCGCTTGCATTATTGTTGTACCATCATGGCAAGTGCAGGTGCAGTGTGCTCGATGATCGATCGGCCAGCAGGCCACCAGTGCCCACGCACGCATTATTGGCACGGACTAGTAGTAGTAGGCATTACTGTTACTGGTGGTGGCGAAGAATGGGCCGGCAATCTACTGATGCTTCTCCTCCTCGCCGCATCAGTTGCACCGACGTTCCTACAGCTCTCCGTACTGCCTCGCTTTCATTCACCAGCAGCGCCAGCACTGTGCAGAGTGCTGTGTGCAGTGCACTGCTAGCTGCTGATTGATTGTACGGCGTGTCTCTGCACTGCATGCATCATGGATCGGCGCTACCTGATGCCTGGGGCCCGCCGGCACGGTCCATATATGCATGGGCCATGCTCGCTTCATGCGATCGACACGTACTCCGTGTATTATAAGGATGGATTTCCACTACCCTACTACAGCTACTACCAACTAACCATGCGTATGTTAAGTGCTACTGTAGCAGCATGTTGAGCGGCGTTGCCGCCCGCCACCGACAGTTTTTTGATAGATTTTATTTTTTTCATATAAAATAAAATAAAATAAAATAAAAAAAGGGTTGTGGCCACGTCCACGTGCACTAATTCACTTGTCGGGTTCTGCGAGCAGCTTGGCCGGCCTGGCTTGCAGATGCAGGCTACGACCTTGTATTTTAGTCGTCAAAGTATTATTATCACTATTATTCTGATTGATTTGTTGTGATCATAGCAGCATGAATACGTACAAAGTTTGCACACATTGACAATAAAATGTTAATATGTTTCTGTTGAACCAACACAAAGTTTTGCTTGACAAATTTAGCAGAGAAGAGGTCCGGTCCAAACTATTTTCAGAATCATCCACTATTTTTTCAATTTTTAGATTTGAATTTCCGCTTTTTTGCCGGTCCGGATCCGCGGAGGCTTATACGGCGTATAAAAAATAGTCGCCGAGTATTATTATCACGGCAAAGATTTGTTTGATCCGAGCATGCCAAACTCAAAGTTTGCACACATTGACAATAAAATGTTAAATGTTTCGTTGCAAACCATTTTGCTTGACAAATTTGCCAAAGAAGAGGCACTCCGGCAAATCATCCGCCGAGTGCCATGTCGCTTACTCGGCGAGCGCAACGCAAACGCTTTACGCACTACGCCTCTTTGCCGAAAGTGCCAAACGTGGGGCACTCGGCAAAGATTTGAACCATTTTTTATTTAACTTTGCCGAAAGTGCGGAATGTCGAATTTCGGCAAAATATTTATTTTACCAAAATAAATAAATAACCTTTGATTTGAATCGCTTAACTTTGCCGAGTGGCACTCGGCAAATCAATGGTCATTTTGCCGAATAAGTGCCACCTCGCACTCGGCAAAATTGCCATTTTTTGCCGAAAGTGCCACCTCCGCCTTGCTTTGCCGAGTGCCGGCTTTTTTTGGCAAAGGAATTTCATTTTTTTTTTGTTGTTTCGTTGATTGTTGCCGCAAATCAACATATACAAATACCATAGCATTCATATATACATCATAAACCACATATATCACCAATTCACATATATAATCCACATATCTCACAAATTCACATATATAATCCACATATATCACAAATTCACACATATAGTCCAACATCCAAACGAAATCCAACATGTCCAACAACCAAACGAAATGTAACATGTCCAACATCGAAACGAGATCCATCACAAAGTGAAACATATCCAACATCTAAAAAGAAATCCATCACAAAGGCAACTTCCCACCCCGTGGCCTCCCCGGGTGCGAAGAGGGTGAGGAGCCCTCACCTTGCCCCGGATACCACCCATGCTGCGGGCGCCGATTGGTACGTCCACCCGTGCTGTAGGAGGGACGTGTGGAAGCCCGTAGTGTGGCCGCCGCGTGCCGGAGGAGGAACGCCACCGCCACGTGTACCGTGGAGTCGGGCCGACCGGATAGGGTGGAGAAGGGGCCACACCGGAGGAGTCGGGTTCGAACCCGCCGACCGTGGCTGCACAAAGAAGGCGATCTCATTAGTACCGCAGTGAGCCGCACAAGCCAAAAAAAAAAAATAAACAACAACATATACTCACCGGAGTCCCTACAGAGGAGGAACGGGAAACGGGGTGGAGGAACAATGAAGCTAGGCAACGGAGGCGGGTGGTCACACCCGGATCTGAGGCCCCGGGAAGAAGGCCGCCACGCCCCGCATCCGACGCACCGAAGTATTGCCGGTATGCCTCCAACTCCCGCCGATGGGCCTCTCGCTGGCCGCCCGCTCGCCTCAAAGTCGCCGCCGCTGGGCCGCCCGGTCGCCTCCAACCGCCATCCGCCCGCAATATTACACCCGTAACGTTGAAACAATGCATAGGCAATAACATGTAAAAAACCAGTGAACGATTTAATGAAACTGAAATTACCGAAACTCCTCGTGATCATCTCGCGTGGAGCTCGCCGCCGAGGTGCTATGGGGATGTCGGTGGAGGTCGTGTTCTTGAGCGAATCTATTTGTGAACCGCGGAACGTAGGGACGGTTGATCGACACGCTGGCCATCCAAAGACCGCCGTGCCGCTTCCCTCCTCCCAACCTCATCACTAGGTCTCGTGTCGAGGGGGCGGTGGTCGGATCGGTCGCCCCCATAGCGCCGCTTGCGCCGCCTCGGCGCATCGGGTAAGTTTTGGGGTAGACGCTGGCGTTGGTGTACGCGCCTCGCCCTTCGCCGAGATTAGACGTAGGCGGGTCGGCCGCTTCCGGCCAGCCGTGAGTCAAGGCGAACCCCGCATACTGGCCGATGTGCCGGTCTTCATGCGGGCCGGTGCGAGGAGAACACAGAGATGGTTAGAAGTGAAGAGATTTGAGCGCTTGAATAAAAAAATCAATGTAATCGTACCCATCTATCCATATACACCGGGAGGGGCACGCGCCCTTGGTGGTGTGGCTTCCCTTCCATCTCCAAGCGACATCTCCGACGAGTCTCTTGGTCTCAGACGCCCTCGCCCAAGAGCCACTTGTCCACAATGGACACCCAGCCATCCCCTTGTACTTGCCGCACCACTCAGGACACATCCGCATGACATACAGAGAGGATGAATGGAAGCCCGCTTATTTTCCATTGAAGGAATTAGAATAAATGCGTTCTATGAACCTCGATGTACTGTCCCTCGGTGAGGTCGGGTCTCCCTCGGAGCATCATCTCCCTTGCTTCATTCTTCCTCACCACCTTGCCAAGCACGCCGGCGCTGATGGAGACGATGCACCGGACACGGGCCTCGTGGGTACGTGTCCTTGAGCCTGCCCCTGCACTCGCCCCGCACTCTAGCGCCACCGCCCCCTTGCCCCGCCCGCGACGCGTGAAGTAGTTCTCGCATACGCACAACATGTATCATTCTATTATTTAAAAACATAGTATTTAAACGACGTGAAGTAATCCTGAATACGACTCACCCGTAAGTCCGCCTTGATCTTCCCGGCAAGGGCGCCTCCTCCACACGCACGGTGCTCCCACTTGATAGGGCGGCTCCCTCACGCCCCCCCGACGGTCACCGTGCCGTGGTAGTTCTCTTTAATCGGGAGGCTCGGATGCCATTGATATGGCGCGAATCGCCCCCTCCGCTTACAATCTTCCGCCATCGCACGAGCCATTAAGACGAATTGTTAGTTTGAAGTTCGATTTTCAACATGTCATATGAACAAGTAGTGAAAATATCAATGGCTACTTACTTGTCACCATGGGGTCGAATCACCGGGCGGCGGCTTAAAGGGATCGGCCCGTGGGAGGCTCGAGGCCCCGCAAGGGTAGACCTTGTCGGCACTCGAGGAAGACGCCCGACAGTGTCTCTTCGCACCGAGTCCGAGTCCGAAGAGGTGTGGCCCGACGACGGCTGGCCCCGACGACGGGCCCTGGCCCGACGGCGTCCCCGGGGCTCGGACGAAGACAAAACTCCTCCTCGTGGACGGGCGACGCCGGGCGCGCCGACGCCTCCACCGCTAGGTGCTGCTCGTCGGCCTCCTCCTCGCCGGCGTGGGGAGAGGTGGGGGGCCTCGCGTAGACGGATTGGACCCCCTCGCCGACGTTGCCGCCTTCCACCGGCATTTTGTCGAGTCCCCGCAAAGACAAAGAGTAAACCAATTAGTATTGCAAAATGAACGAAACATAATTAAAAGGTAACAATAATAACAAAATAGTATTACATGATTTAGAAATTATCTCCCGAATGCCTATGGTCGGGCATGTAGTCATCACTATCACTATCACTATTGTAATCATCAATGTCACCATCCTCATCATCTCTCAGACGCCCTCAAAGATGTGCATCGCCCTCCACAACTCCTTCTTCGCGCACCATCCTCCATCGCTCAAGAATTTGCAAGTCCTTAGCATCCTCGCACCTCATCACCCTCATCCTCATCGATGGCGTTGTCTACTTCCATGCCCATCGGCCGAAAAGAATGTCTATCTCCAAACGTCCTTCTAGCCCCTCAGGTTGATAGAACTCTTCGGTGTTTGGGTCAAGGTTGTAATCATCATCGTTCGAACAGCGCTTTACCGATGCGGCGATACCCCGCACAAGGTACCAACCCGCAAGGTCCCGTGTTTTTGGCATGCCCATGGGAGGTAATAAACTTGTGTGGCGTGTATATTAGCCACAATATAGACATCCTCCTCCATATACGAAATCCGTCGAATTTCGACTTGCCCAATCGTAGGGTCCACTTTCGTGTCATCAGGATCGAACCAATGGCATTTGAATACCACTAGCTTGAGCTCTTTAGGACCCCGGTTGAGCTCATATATTTCTTCGACTATGCCGTAATAGTCCTTCTTATCCAAGCCGGGCGCATTTAACTCCGGTGCACGTTGTTTTGCGGTTGGGCCGACTCTCCTCGTAGCTTCTCGTGCGAAAGCGATAGCCATTCACATCATAAATCGGTGAACGAGTTGACCCTACGGGGGAAGCCATTGCCCACCTATTTTAAATCTTCGCACATTTCGCATCCGTGCGGGCCTCGCAAGGTGAGGCCACGTAGATCGTTATATTATATGTTACTAGGACCAAAGTGGAATATCAAAAGTCGGAACGAGGTTAGTTGGATGGTACCTTTGAGCGAGAACCGGGAAATAAAATCGGGCTGCCCATTTTTTAGAAGATTGTCTTCTTGTTGCAAGGTAGGAGCCCCATTCCCTCTTCGGTGTTGACCAATAAATTCCCTGAAAAAAACAAGGCAAGTGGGTCGGATCGATAGGGGTGGAGGATAGTGACCCGGCGTATGGAACAAACTCATTGAGAACTTACTGCGATATAAGGAGTTTTCGTCAAGGTTCAACAACACATAGAGCATGATAGTCGCCACTCATCAAAGAACAAGTGCTTGTGGGTATCTGCGCTTCCTCTTCCGACTTGCCCTCACGAAAAGGCCGAGGTTCGATGAACTCGTCGGCGTTGTAACGAGGGGTAGGATTGTGGACGCCGGAAGTTTCGGTAGATAGTACGCCCTGTGTGAAGGTCGACACCTCCTCTAGAATGTATGCCTCCTCGCCACGGAAGGCTCAATTTTGGCTTTATTCCTCGCATTTTCTCGAAGTACCTTGAGAGCCCTCTCGATTGGATAGCACCAACGGGCGACGGGCCCCCAACCGTGCCTCGCCGGGAAGGTGCAAAATCAAAAGTCTTTGATCGACGAGTGAAGAAGCCGGTGGAAATATCATCTCCAACTTGCGGATCAACACAAAAAGACGCCCGGATCAGCAATCGCATCCCGAGATAACTCCTTAACACAAAGTCGGGCGGAAGAAAAAGCTCAACTCGCGGGGACGCGCCACACCGCTCGGGGAGGTATCCCCCGAGTCATCGCAGAAGGATCCGCTCAATCCATATGTGGAAGTCATGACTCTTCATCCCTAAGACTTTCATAGTCCGCAAGTTCACTCCCCTACTCAGATTCGCCAAGATACCCATCGGGGAACGATAACGTCTTCATCCACCGTAGTACTTCCTTCCTATCGGCCCTTTTGATGATGTAGTCGGCCGGGCCCTTTTCCATCTCCTCCCGGGGCTAGGGGTCTCTATCACTAGCTTTGGTCTATCGCACATCATCTCTATGTCAAGTCTAGCCTTAACGTTGTCCTTTGACTTCTTAAGGTCCATGGTTGTTGCGAAGAGTGCCTCGGAGATATTCTTTTCTATGTGCATTACATCGATGTTGTGTGGAAGAAGAAGATCCTTGTAGTAGGGAGATTAGTCAAGCCCGATATATAAGTCCACATGTGTGTGGTACCATATCCAACAAAACAACCTTTCTTTTCATCGATTTTGAGACCGGCTAGCTCGGCAAGGACCTCTTCACGGTCATAAACTTTGGGATGGGGTCGGTGACTTCAACACCTTTCGTGAAGTGCTTTTTGTCTAGTCTGAATTCATGGTTCTCGGGCAAGAATTGACGATGTTTGTCAAACGAAGAATACTTGCCACCCTTGAGAAGCGGTGTGCGCAATACATTTTGCCTTGCATGTTGGGCAAGGGAACCTCCCATGAACACACCATGCGCTGAATATGCCATAAGCCGGGAAGTCATGCATTGAATATAGGTACCACACATGCATTATAAAGTTTGTCTTTGTAGCTCGGTCGTGCGTCGGTACCCCATTTTGCCATGCATCTTGCAATTCATCCCACAGCGGCATGAACACACCCATATTGTTGCGGGTGCGGGTATTATCGGCGTCAAGAACGGTGCTTGAGCTCAAACATGACACCGGGGAAGATTGAGAGGGATCACGAACACGAGCCAACAAGTGTATGGGGCCGCCCAGTTGACCCGTGCGGGTTGAACCCATCATGTTCGCGAACGCTTCTGGCGTACATTTCGAGCCTTGCATAGCTTTTCGGGATGCATATTATTGAAGTGCTTCCATGCATCACCATCCGATGGGTGTACCAACTTCTCGGGGATCTGTATCTTTTGCCCTTCTTGTGCCATGTCATTTTGTTTCGCGGACTCCTCTGTCATATGCGGCCGTTGGAGCCTCGATGCGAAAGGAAGGTGTCGTAGGACCATCTCGGGGATCTTGAATTTGTTTTCTTCCCGCCATCACTACATTCTACCTCCACAAACCTAGAGGCTTTGCACTTTGGACAGTGCGTTGCTTCCTTGAGGTCTCCCCTAAAAGGACGCACCCTTTGGACAAGCATGGTGCGACTCATACGGCATCTTGAGTCCACGAAGAAGTCTCGTGACTCGTCACGTGTTCTTCTAAGGGGGCGTGACCCTCTAGAAGCGGTTTTGCCAATAAGCGACAACGGGGTGTCGGCCCGTCTCGACTAATGCTCAATTGTGACTTCAACGCTATAAAGGCGTGAAATGGCATCCAGCTTCATAACCATTGTCTTCGTGAAGGGGCTCTTTGCGCCTCCATCATCTCGTAGAAACGCCTTTGCGGTTTCCTCGGGTTCCTCCTCCAATCCTCCATTGAACCGCATCGTGAAAGTTCGCCATCATGTACGCCATCCGGCATCTTGATCATACTCCTCGAGGAGGGGCCTCACCACGTCCTCTCTAATACGATCGACTTCACCGTGGAAGATCCGGCGGCTATAGTTTGGGGACGAATCCGTTGTTGTAAATATGTTTTGCCCATTTCAACCTTTCGTTGCTTTTTCTTGTCCTTACATTTGCTTGCGGACCGCGGCATCCGAATAGACCCTTTAGCAATTTGGGCCAAATGCATGCTCCAGAAAGCATCGGTCCCCTAACCCATTCAAGGCTCTTACTTGCGAAGCCCGTGTACATCCACTCACGGTTATCCATCCTCTGTCATACGCCCATGTCGGCGAGCCATATAAGCGGCAATTGCATCTACACGGCGTTCCTACCATCTAATAGGTGAGGGATAGGTCCTAATCCCACCCGAGGATGCGTAGACAAAGGTTAGCATCCATGCTTTCGGCTCCGTCCGGAGGCAGAATTTCGCTGACACCTCCCGATTGTTCTCCGATCACCCTGGCGGGGGGAGTGTGTATCAGGAGAACAACGGGAGGTGCTGCGAAAATCCGGCTCGGGACGGAGGCGAGCATGGATGCTAACCCATCTACGCATCCACGGGCTGTCCAAAAACGTGGACAATCCGAAAGCAGTAATACGGTCGCAGATATGCGCGATGCGCATACCAACGCTTGTATCTCTTTCGGACGGGAGGCCCTGGCGGGTCGCTATGTAAGACAACTATAAGGGCGGGGAGGTGATTCATACCTACGGTGTCGGTGCGGCAAGACCGCAGGGCCACGAGGACGGCCGGGGTCGCCGAGTCCCTCCCACGTGTCCTCCTAAAAAAAGGGGAAAAAATAGTTATTATCGACTCAAAATTTCGGCGCACCTCCCTGTGCGGGGAGGTTCCCAAACCAACAAAAAACATGGCACGAAAGGCTGTAGTGTCGGTATGTGATCTCACCAACAACAAAAGGATGTAGTTGGCCGTGGTCTCCCCCAACCCTACAAAAGCGAAGGAAAAGAAAAAGAATCAAATTGAGAGTATGATTGATTTAAAACCAACTTCAATGAAATAAAAGGAAAGGACCCTAAACTAGATATCAACTTCGAAGCCCCTAGCTATCCACCGTTGGATAGTCCCAAGAATCGTGCACCCATTGGTAACTACTCTCTCCACATCGCAATTACAAGATGTTTTGGACAAGGTTTGAATCAATATTGAGATTAAAAAATATTGAGATTAAAAATCATGAATTACCTTAAAGTCATTGAGTTTGGTTATGAAATCATATCAATAAAGTTGTCTTGAAAATTATTTTCATAAAAATATACATATATAACTTTCCAATAAATATTTTTATGGAAAAGAGAAGTCAAAGTTGTGCTAAAGAGACTGTGTAGCTATCCTAAACGTCTTCTAATTGTGATACATAGAGAGTATTATAAAGCAAAGGTTTCATTAAAGTATTTGTAAATCTTTATAAAATTATAAGAACAATAGTAGAATCAATACATATTAAATAGTTATAAGATTCCAAGAAACATTAACAAATATTTCTTCTAAGTTTATATATTTTTAATTTATACATATTTTTGGAATTTATGAAAATTTAATCAATATTTCATAAAATTAATGAAATTATTTCTTGAATTTTTTTTGAATACTTTTTATAGAAATTTGTCAAATATTTCTTGGAATATATAAAAATATTTACTAAATGTTTATAAATATTTCTTAGAATTTTATTAAAATTTTTGAAATTCCAAAAAATTAGAATTATTAAAGTTTAAGAAATATTTTGTGTAATTTATGAAATTATTTCATGAATTTTTATGAATACTTTTATAGAATGATAAATGTTTCTTAGAATAAATAAAAATGTTTACTAAATGTTTATAAATATTACTTGGAGTTTTATTAATGTTTTTGAAATTCCAAAAAATATAATTTATTCAAGTTTAAGAGAAATTTTATGAAAATAATAATTTTTTAAATATTTATCTCAATTCTACAAATGTATCTTTTAGATTTATGAAAATTTAACAAATAAGATTTTCCTAGAAGTGTACATAAAAAGCTAACTTGTGAAACCAATGGCAAGGAGATCTCTGCACCAGGGGAGCCGTGCTTGATAAAAATTGTCATGAACAAAGGCTGTCATGAAAGATTGATTATCACAATGTGTCATATGATTAGTTATGTTTAACCAATATTCCGTCGATTACTTTATGAATTTTAGCGTGACAGAGATAGGCCACTCTTTGCTCCTAGTAGTGGTGATTGTAATCATGATCAATCATTTCATCTCCACGCACTAAAGATAGAGAAAGCCGTTTTTTGCGGACGCACTAACACTAGTAGCGAAATGATTTTGCGGCGGGGGTGATCTTTTTCGTGGCGGGCACAACCGCACCCGCCCTTTTAAATGATCCCCGCTCGTCCTTCGGGGTCGCACTCTCACGTGGCGGGCGCCCCAGCCGCGCCAGCGCAAAGATCATCTTAACCGTGGCGGGCGCCTGGCGCGCCCGCCACGCAAAAATATGTTAACCGTGGCGGGGCGTTGCGGGCCCTCGCCGCGTCTGCCCGCTTCTTTTTGCGTGGCGGGCATATTAGGGCGCCCGCCACGTAAAAGGCGAGGCCTATAAAATGCGGGCCGCCGCCCTTCGCGTCTTCCTCCATGATCTTCCTCTTCCAACTCTTGGGGGGAGGTTTTGACCAAAAATTTGACAAAAACTTTGATTTGGGTCTTTTTGGCTTTGATTTGGGGAGGAGAAGACACTAATTGGTCGGTAAATGCCTCTTTTCATCTTTCTTTCCCTCTTTTTCATCCCCCTCTCTAGACCTATCCATGGAGGAGAGAAAACGCCTTTCTCTAGATCTAGATCTATGGTGGAACTTCTTCTTCTTTTTTTTTTTTTTTTTGCCTTTCTCTAGATCTAGATCTATGGTGGAACTTCTTCTTTTTTTTTTTTTTGGTTTGAATTTTTTTTTGGAAGAGCAGGATCGGGATGGAGAGGCACCGAGCCCTTTGGATGTATGAGATGAAGAGGGTTGATGGCGCATACTATGATGAGGTGAAGAAGTTTGTTGCTCGGCGTTTGGCGACCTGGTGAATAATTCAACGATTGATTATCCGTCCCGTGCGCCAAAATGCAAGAATCAAAGCGGCGTTCTCGACATTGTGGTGCGATCTCACCTAATCATGCATGGCTTTGTCGGTGACTATTTGGTTTGGACTTTTCACGGCGAAGAAGTTCCACCCGCCGATCCAGCGGTCGATCGAGTACCGAGCGGTCCCGGCCCGTCAAGTGGGAAAGTCCACCGGCGGTCAATTCCATCGATTTGTTGAAAGCTACCGGCGTCAACGATGGCGGCGATGGCGGTGGTGGTGGTGGAGGGGCGGCGGCGGGAGAATCCTATGGCGCGCCTTGGCGAGGATGTCCGGGTTTTGAAGATTTGGTCAACAGGCTTCGATGAGGGGGCGACATTACATTTGGGTGCCGAGATGGTTGGAGAACTTCAAAGAGATGAAGCGGGCAACAATTGATCCACTCTACAAAGACAGTCCGGAGGGTTGCACGGCGCTGAGTTTTAACCTGAATTTCGCGATGTTGAAGTCTCGTCATGGCTGGTCCGACACTAGATTCAATGAGCTCGTAAGTTACCCGGCCTCCACGTATCCAACGCCCTAACAAGGTTCCTCCTAATACGTATCATGCTAAGAAGTTGATCCGGCCGGTGGCGATGAAAGTGAAGAAGTTCGATGCCTGCCCCAACCCTTCGTATCCTATATCGGGCGTCGATCACGAGAATTTGACCGGTTGTCCGACTGCGGGCGCTAGTCGATACAAGCGGAATGCCTGGATGTCGCGTGGGACGATGACCTCGATGAGGAAGCGGGGCGGCGAAAAAAAAGAAGAAGGGGGCTTAAGAAAACCGGTGGCGCGCCGAAGAAGATCATGTCAAGGTAGGGCGAGGGCGAGGAAGGTTACACGTAGAGGAAACGCCCATCAATGTCAATGTGGGACCTTCCGGTCAGCGACGCCGCGAGCTCTCTATGGGAACCCCCGAGGATGCTAAGCACATGACACGGCATGCATCTAGCGATCGTGTAAAGGATGACGGAAGCTACGGCACCCTTCGGATGCTAAGCGTGGCAAGACTTCGGCGCCGCCTAGCGACTTTTGCGAGAGGAGCCAGGAACGTTCGGTTCGCGATTGAGTACCGACGGAATGAACCCATTCGGTGACCACGAGCATCCTTCATCAATTGGTGATCATGGACAAATACGTGAAAAAGCACCTCAAAGAGCTCCGCCAGTGCAAGTAGGAAGCACAAGAACCGTCCAGCTGATTGGGCGGAGAAGGAACACAAGAACACTTTCCCGGTGGCTCCAAAGCGAGAACATTCCCCGGGAGATGATGCGAGGATCGTAAAGAAGCTTGTGTCGTGGCCGTCCATGCAGGTCACCACGCGGCAAGGGTATGATGTCAGCAGTACGGGTTCCACACAAAAAGAAAAGGACAAGAAGAGTGCATCACAGAACAGCGATTGTTCGATATGAGGGGCAGGAATAGCGCGTGACGGGGAGAAGATGACATGCTTCGCACAAGTCGAAGAAATATGGGAACTTGACTATGGCGGTAACCTACAGGTAACCGTTTTTTTTCGTTGCCGATGGGTCAAGCCTGCTGGCGGCGATTCTAGTGGGCGATTTTGGGCTAACCACCGTGAACCTTCAAAGTGTCTAGTACAAAGATGATCAGTGGGTGCTTGCATCAGATGCCG
The DNA here is from genome assembly GCA_015847255.1 of Hyparrhenia diplandra. NCBI lineage: Eukaryota > Viridiplantae > Streptophyta > Magnoliopsida > Poales > Poaceae > Hyparrhenia > Hyparrhenia diplandra. Next base: position 57,790 of record JADLZK010011755.1, read on the forward strand.
CACAAGTAGCCTACTACATGAACGCGGAGAACACAAATAGACATATTGTCGTGGCGGGAAAGCGGCAGATCGTGGGAGGCGATGGGGTCGAGAGTCCCTAAAACATACAACAACTATGATGAGTTCCACCTCTTTACAGATTTTCCAAAAAAGATGAAGGCACCGAGGACGTAATCAATCCCGACAAGACTAAAATGATGCCATGGACCCGCCCGATGGCTTAGAAGAAGACCACCAATGCACCGCACCAAAATGATATGTAGTTGCAGTTATAATGATGTAAATGAGTAGTCCAAAAACAAATATCTCACACGAGTTTCGAGAAACTACGGGGAGACTAGTGATTTTTGAACTACACGTTTGTAACACTTTCTCGATGCAAAAATGACCTATATATGAAATATAGATCTTGATGAGTTATGAACTTTCCGTATTCATGACTATTTGAATCTTGGTCGCCCGGGGCTTCAAAATGTCGTCCGAATGTGTAAAAAATTCAAATTTTCAAATTTCGAGTATGGAAAGTTTGAAAAATGAAAAGTTGACATGTGGCGGGCATCCTAACCATTTTATAACAATTTATAACCATTTATAACAATTTATAACAATTTATAACCATTTATAACAATTTATAACCATTTTTAACAATTTATAACCATTTTTAACAATTTATAACCATTTTATAACAATTTATAACCATTTCTAACAATTTATAACCATTTATAACAATTTATAACAATTTATAACCATTTATAGCAATTTATAACAATTTATAAGAATACTTATCTCTTTATTCGAAAAAATAGTACACGCTGAGGCAACGACCCTCCTCATGGTTCCAGTGCCCCCTCGCTAAGGACCCGCACAAGACGAGGCCTAAGGAGCCGCATACAATCAAGGAGCCGACACCGAGGAGCCTAAGGAGTATGCACCGAGGAGCCTAAGGAGCCGACACCTCGGGAGCCGACACCTCGGGAGCCGGCACATACGGGGCAGCCATATACGAGGAAGCAACCGGGCGAAAACACGTTTCCGTGTCCCGAGGAGAGAATTGGGAATGAGACACCCATCTACACTCAAGGCCTCCAATGGACAACACCTCAAGCGCCGGGAAGCGAAAAGGAGTGGACCTAGCAAATGCCCTCCACCAATCCAAGAAGCCAGGCATTCGATGAAGAGGAGGTCGTACCATCGGTACTCGCCACCCAAGAGGCCCCGAATAGATGTTCGATCCGAAAGGTATGCCCCAATAAAACCACGAGTTGTAATATGTTATTAGCTACATCTTTTCGCAACCCTAGCTAACATTTGTACCCCCGCTTTAGGGGGCCAAAATCCCCACCTTATGTGGGGTTTGTCTCGATGAATGCCCCGCTCGTTCGAGTTTGGGAAGTTCATGATCCCAAAGGCCCGGCTCATCGATAACGAGGGAGGGGGGAGACTCGAAGTTCCATGCGTGGTACATAGAGTGCGCAAAGCGTGGATTGCATAACTTCAGTGTCTTTCTTCCTAAGGAGTGCTTCCACTACCACACCGATCTCCAGTTCTTGGTTACATTCGATGACATGTCGAGACTACTTCGTCGACAGGACATTGACCTTGCCCAAGTCACCTTGTTTATGATGTAAGCGCAATTTTACTTGCACATGTCCCTTGCATCCGTATATAGATTCTCTGTTTCAAAGGTACCTATGCCACAGCCACATGTCCTTGTAGGTTGAGCGCCGATGCAGGCCACAAGTTAAAGAATAAAATTCTTTACCTCTCTCCATGGCACATCTGTGAGAGACAGGTCATCGGTTATAAGCTAAGAGCGGACCATCCCGACCTGGTGAACTTGACGGACGAGGAAAGATAGAAGATCCGGGATAAGAACGAAAGAGCTAAGAAGTTGGAGGTAGCGAGTACGTCATATCGGCGAAAAAGGTCAAGGAAAATGGGTATCGATGTATTTCGGCGCCTTAACAATACGGAATGGGGCTCGTAGGACATTGGATCTATTTCATGATCTTTTTCGGGGACGGGAGGGCCGTTGTCTTTGACTCACTACATGGCTCAAACCCGCACGGCTACCGACAATTCGAAAAAATCTTGAGATTGTAAGTGATCGATGAACTCCTTATTCAATTACTAGAGTCCAATATCATATATCGTTGACAATATAGTGCATTTCGTACAGCGCTTACAAGCACTACTTGAAGGATCGAACTCTTTGGGATCGACGATCCCGTATGTAAGGAGCGCAATGGAGATACACTCAAAATCAGGCGAGATTTTCCGATGCACGTAAATGAAACATAGTTTTTCTTAGTACGACTACCTAGCTATAGCCGATATTACTAATAACACTTTGGTTTATTGTGTGCAAGTGCCTCAAACAATCATATGGATCAAACTTGTGTGGATTCTTCGTGTGGAGTACCTCGGGGCCTGCAAAAGGTACAAATCCAGCTACCGACAGCTCAAAGACGCCAAAGAACCACTTCACGGGGATACTACAAAAGGCAACCGACGAGATGCGGTTCAGGCGACAAGAGTGAGACATCCGCAAGTTCGTTCTAGACATGGTAGTTCACGAAGGCCAGCCGTAGTTCAATGTGGACAAATGGAGTTGGGGCTGTTTGTAGAGTATGCGCCGCTAAGGAGATGGGAAGAGCTAGGTCTTAAGGACTATCTTCATCCAGTCAACATATAGCTGTAATTTTTGTATGGATGTTGTAATTAAAACTAGTACTTGTTGGATACTGAGCTAATGGATCGATCGATCGGTGAAACTTGTATATATATGTATATGGTATATATTTGAGTATCTCTCTTTTCTTATATATATGTGTGTATGGATTGATAGATGTATATGTATATATTTATATATATATAATACATATTTATATATATATAAATATATACATACATATATATATGGCATTTTATTTTTTAAAAAAAAATGCCGTGGCGGGCAACATAAGCGCCCGCCACGCTTGGTCAGACATAACCGTGGCGGGGCGCACCGCAGTTAAAATCTATTTTGGCGTGGCGGGCGCCGTTATGCTGCCCGCCACGCCAAACACTTATCCGTGGCGGGCACGCGCCGCCCACGCCGAAAAGGCCACGATTATCCGTGACCTTTTCGTTAGTGACGGGCAGCCATGCCCGCCACTAACAAGGTTTTTGCCCGCCACAGTAAGTGATTTTTCGGTACTAGTGTAAAGCAGAATACACATGGACCAAATAATTTATAAATAAGGCCTCGAGCATTTGAAAATTCTGGGGCATGCGGTGTATATATGCATTGTATATACAAAGTCTAATATGCTTATGCTTATATTATTTAGTGGGCAAGGTTAGCGAGGTCCCTCCATCCTTTCTTAGAGAGAGAGTCTTCTGTAATTTTGTTGTTGTCTTTCTTTTGGGCCTGGTTGGCCTATACTTTTCTTTTTCTTTCTTTTTTCCCTTTTCGTTTGTTCTAGCTTGTACATAGACATTCTTTCGTTTAATTGAAAAGCAAAAAAAAAAAAAAAAAAGGTAGGGGCTCCCTACTGACTTCTTCAAAAAAAAGGTTAGCGAGGTCAATATATTATTGCGTTCGGCCCAAATCGTCGTCTTGTTGATAATGACGAATCATTCTACACCCACGTACCTGGACGGTGTGGATGGAGCCAGCAATGGCCCACGCGTGCATTTAAAATAGTAGAAATTTTTATCAAGCATTGCAAATAATAGTTACATTTTATTTCCAAAGAATATTTACGTACTCCCTCACTTTGAAATAAACCCTTTTTAATTCCTGTCTTAGGTGTACAAGGCTGGTTTGCCTCCAACTTTTCTGCGGGCTAGTAGTTACATTTTTATCAAATATGCCTGTGCATTGTAAGGAGAAGAAAAAACCACTCTTGAGTCTCAAGTTGAGTGTATGAGTCGCCGTAGATGCAGTTGGCCTGAAGTTGAGTGTTGAGTCACCGGTGGTAGGTGACAGGTCCCCGTTCCACTTTTTTGGTCGGATCATGATCTCCGGACAGAAGCACCATCATATATATAAAATGTTCAGACAAGTAGCTTAAGCATTGCTTCAACAGCTCAAGAAGACTAGTTTAGTGTCAGTCATGACATCCCACTCATCAGCATTGGTAGTGTGTCTCGGTGCGGCGGCGGTCGTGGTGTCGATGTCGGCATGGCTCGCAGCCGGCGCTGCCGCCGGAGAGGGTAGTATTGGTGTTGCCGGCTGTGAAACTTCATGCGGCGGTGTCGACATCCCTTTCCCGTTCGGCATGGGACCTGATCACTGCTACTTGCTGCCGGAGTTCAGAATCACCTGCCGAGACGTCGGGAACGGCGTCCGTAAGGTGCCGAAGCTTCGTTCCTTCTTCGAGGTCCTCAAAATCTCTTTAGAGCAAGGCGAAGTCCAGGTGCTCCACCCGATCTCTTATTCCTGCCCTGGGTTGAAGACGGGGTCTGAGGATTTTTCGGTATTCAGCGACACGCCCTACAGTTTCTCCAACACGGCCAACAAGTTCACGGTCGTAGGGTGCCGGGCGCTGGCGTTTATCGGCGACACCAGAGGTGCTATGTACCAGACCGGCTGCGTGTCCATGTGCTTTGGAGGCAAGATGTCCCTAAACCCTTGCTCCGGGATGGGCTGCTGCCAGATGGCCATCCCCAAGGGTCTGCAGTATTACGATGTGTGGTTCGACCATCGCTTGAACATGTCGGGATCGACGGCGACGGCGGCGATCCCTGCAGCTTTGCGGTGCTCATGGACTCGTCCAACTTCACATCGTCGACCTCCATCTCCCACAACATCTCCTCGGCGTCGGCATTCAACAGCTCCCGTGGTGGAGTGGCGCCGGTGGTCCTTTTGACTGGTCCATCGGGCACGACGACTGCAAGACGGCAGTCGGAAGCCCTGGATACGCCTGCGCCAGCGACCACAGCTCGTGCTACAACGCAGCCAGCGGACGAGGCTACGTCTGTAACTGCACGCAAGGTTTCAAAGGCAACCCTTACCTTCCTAACGGCTGCCAAGGTGAATCCCCTTCCTACTAGCCTCTATCTGTTGTACAATATCTCACAATCCTTGTTATCTGGTTTTATATAGTTATTCCCCACTTCGATTCTTACAAATACTAGTATAATGCCCGCAGTTTATTTACGGTGACATCTACAAAATTGTCACCCAAACTAAAATAAACAGTGAGCATTATTGCATAAAAGAATGGCAAAATCCCATGTATACCTTGTGTCATGTTTTTAAAGGATAATTTTTTATTATATAAATAAACATGAAACTACATGTGTATTATTTAGACAAGAAATGAGGAATGCTAGTCAACAAGAGACAGAACTCACCAAATGATCCCTTTCTACATGAAACTACATCTGTTTTATTTATTCATTTGCCCTAGTAACATGAATTTGAATAAAGATCACGGCATATTTGGCACTTTGCTAGCAGCAGATAGCTTCAAAAATCAGGTGGCAGCCTCCCATGCAGAAGAATTCATACCAATAACATATGCACAACATTTGCAAGTTGCATTATCAAAGTAATGCTTATGTTTACAGTAGATTTTCATGAGATGGATCAGGTCGAGGCTCTTGCAGTTCAGACATATTATTCTGAACCGTTGGGGACATCAGCTTAGATATCTCAAAGTTTTCCCTTTGTACCTGATCATCTTCAGAGTCTGATGGCTGACTCACAAGGGTGACTGTAGTCAAACTTGCATCCATCTTACCCTTTCTAGACATTGATAAGGTTCTCTCCATGTCGGATTGTCTCAAATGATAACAAATGATCAGTATTTGTTGAAAAATTAGTCTTCAAGAAAGGAAGGTTGCAAGAGTATTATGCTGATACAAAAGAAACCATACTAAATAAGAATCATCACATATTAGTATTCCAAGCATTCCAGAATCTTATAGAGAACAAGATCAGCAGCAATGCTTAGTGTTTAGCGTCTGCAGGTGCATAGTTCAAAGACACAACCTTATATAAATCAGGAAATAATAACCTTGAAGGTAATAGTAAAGTGATGACTGCAACAAGCCAATTGCATTTGTCCCTATGTCCCTATCACTACCAGAAACTGGAGATTTCGTGAGAGTAAAAAAAACGCCATTTAAAACGGTTTTACTCTCACGAAAAACAATGCGTGAGAGTACAATCACGTAATAACTTGTCACAGTATTAGACTCATGAAATACACACTTTCGTGAGAGTTCACCACCACGGATAAATTTCATGAGAGTTCACCGTGACGGTCACTCTCATAAAAAAGATCATTGCCGTCAGATTTGCATCGCTATTTTCATGGCGTTTTTTTGGATATTTTCGCGAGAGGCCACCGCCACGTAACTTATTTCGTGAGACTTAGAGTATTTCGTGAGAGGCCACCGCCACAAACTTATTTCGTGAGACTTAGAGTATTTCGTTAGAGGCCACCGTGGATTAACTTATTTCATGAGACTTAGAGTATTTCGTGAGAGGCCACCGTCATCAACTTATTTCGTGAGACTTATGGTATTTCATGAGAGCTCAGTGTCATGGAATTATTTCATGGGAGTTGTATTTTCATGAGAGTCGAATCACACAAATGAATTTCACGAGACTTTCACGGGGAAATATAGTATTTCATGAGAGGACACGGCCATGAAAAGGAACATCTCAATCCACATATTTCATGAGAGGACACCACCATGAAACAATCAAATTCTAGTGCATACATACATACTAGAGATTGTCCAGCAATCCGGCTCTAAACATATTAGAGTGTTCAACCATTACATTGAAATGTCATTATATCATAGAGCCAAATAACATAAGTCAACACCTACATAGCTCTTAGTTCTTAGCGCAACACTAGGTTATCATTTAGGAAAATAGGCCTAGCATTCATTAGTTTGATCAAATGAACCCAACATTACGAGGGCAGCATGCTCAGCTTTACTCCCATCCATTGCATGGGTTGTCCGCTAGGTTCCTACACGACCACAAAATGAAAGAAGTTAAAGAATAGGCTGAGAACATGGCTGTACGGTAATTTAAATTATAACAAGATGGTCAAAGTTAACGTGAAACAACATGGATTCTAATTATCTTGCTAATGTCAGCTAAGATAAAACTGATATTTGAACTGCTGTCTAAAATTAATGATGGCATTTGAGTTAGGTTTGGTTGTACATAGATATATCATTTTGATCTAGTTGACCCAATTGAATTAGGTTTGGCTGTTCGAGCTCACCATAGTGGATCTATGGACGCCGAGGATGGGCGCTATAGATGTCGCCGCTGGAGGAGGAGGAGGAGGGAGGAGGGAGGAGGAGCTCCCGGCCGCCGAGGTCACCACGCCCAAGATCGATCCGGGCTCCAGCCCCCCGTGCTGCCACCATACTTCATTGCTATATATGTGTTCAGAGCACTAGCCTTCTCAGAGCCAAACTTATATCTCTGTGTGATCACAAAATGAATGAGGTTACAGAATATGGAGAGTTCAATATGAGCTTATATATGAAAAGACATCCAAGTAGCCATTTATATATGAAAAGACATCCAAGTAGCCATTAAAGATTAGGATGCTACACCAAATTTCTCTTTTCTGAGGTGATAACATGTTAATAGAATAGCAAATCAGCAATCTACAAAGAATACCCCTTTTGTATCACTAACTCATTTTGGAAACTATATTATTGTAAGAAAGACATACTAATATCAGGTCGAAAAAATTTCTATGTTTACAATAGAATCAGCAAGTCAAGTGTTCGATACTCTCTCCACATTCGAAACATAGCAGCTACTAAACTTTTTACTCACAGTGTGATACTTATCTGTTGGCTGCACATATAGTTTCAGTCCAGAAAAAAAACAGTAACAAAAGAAGGTTGCATGAAGCTATTATCAGAATTAAAAGTACCACACAAAAAAAATGCTTTTCGCTTTATTCATGTCATTTTCATATAACTTGGGCAGAATTTGGCTGCACATATGATTTGGCGATGCAGTCAGTAGCGTGCCATAACAGTAGTCAGCAACTTCTGCAGCTGAGCTCAATAATTCAGTAAGAGTTGAATTGAATCGTGTCTTTAGCTAGCTCATCCATACCTGCATGTCATGTCAGATTGGTTCTCTAGCTACTTCCTAGTTATAACATTTAGCTAGATTGGTTTTCTAGCTACTTCCTAGTTATAACCTGTATCAACCATTCTATTTTGCAAGTACGTTGGACTTCATTTACTTTTGTTGCAATTAGTTTCTTAGAAGTTGAAGGACTATTATTTCTGAACTATTATTCATAAGATAATATTATTTCTGAACTATTATTTCTGAACAGAACAAACACAAACATGGCTGCATGACCCGACAATTGGAAATATCTTGCATTGTGTTCATAGATTCTTGTGCAAACAATTAACAAATACAGAGGAAACAGATAAATCTAATTCTGCTAAATCTAATTTTGCTAGACGATGCGTTGGTTAAACATTTTTACTGAAACGTGTAGCCAACCAAAGAGCAAAAGCATTCGTGTTTCTGTAATGAAGTCGTCAAATCGAATTGCTGCACTATGTAGATCTGTCCCTTTCACACTCAATCCACCAACACACCGACGAAGAGATACATACCTTCTGCATGCTCAGAGCAGGGGCCGATGAAGACCGGCATACGGCGGGATCTCGGGCCTAGAGCCCGCGACGGAACCAGCCAGGTGCCCCCGCTGTCGGAGAAGGATTCCCACGCCGAGGGAGGATCCCCATGCCCCGATCCGTGCCGAAGGAGATTGTGTGCCGCCGCCGCCAGCGCCATGCGCGCCGGGAGGTCGCCTTGTGCCACCGCCACCATGAGCCGCCACGAGAGGGAGGGGAGTAGACACCGCGGCCCGCCACATGATGGAGAGGGAGGGGCACTGCTGCGGGGGAAAGGGGAGGCGGCGTCGCGTGGGGCTTATATCGAAAGTGAGGGAGGGAGGAGCGCTGGGAAGGAGTGGCAACAGGATAATAGGAGCTTGAAGGCCGAAAACCCTAACTTGGTATATATACTAATGCCTTCGATCGAACGGTTCGATTCATCCCGAGTTCATCCAATGGTTGTAATAAATTGGGCCAAAGTAATGGGCTGACCAGGCCATTCATGCTGGGCTATTGGCCTGGATAGTAAGAGCTTGAATTACACTCTTTTTTAAAAAAATATCAATATTTGAATTTCAAAACACAAGAGACCCTGCGGCGCTTTGTGGTGTGCTATCCGCCTCAAACTTTTTTCTCGAGGCTTCTACATGGCATGTGTGAAGGTACCGCCAAGTTTGAGAATTTTCTCGAATTATTTGGTAATTTTCTCGATTATTTTAATTACCGCGGCGACTTCTCCCAATAATTATACGTTGAACTGCGACCACCCCTAAAAAGATCCAAACGGTGCCAAACTTTGCCACAAGGTCTCTTGTGCCCTAGGAGGCAAAACTTGCGGAGGCCAGTCGCGAAATTATTGTGTTTTCAAAGTGTAATTCATCATATTGGGTCGCGACGCAAGACGTAGAAAAAAATACAAGAATTCAAAAATAAATAAAAAAACCTAGGATTTTGCGTGGGGCCATATTTTGGGTGTAAATGACCACAAAAAATTTGAGGAAGTTTGGACATAGGCGGAGCAGACGTGCTTCACAAAGTGGTACATGTAACCTTTGACCTAACCCTATCCATACACTTAGGTTTCTCATGGTTGTGTGGCCCGCGGCGCTTTTGTAAAGTGGTGCTATCCGCCTCAAACTTTTTTCGAGGTTTCTACATGGCATGTGTGATGGTACCGCCAAGTTTGAGAATTTTCTGGAATTGTTGGTATTTTTCTCTCGATTATTTTAATTACCGTGCGACTTCTCCCAATAATTATACGCTGAATCGGTGACCACCTCCGAAAAGACTCGAAACGGTGTCAAACTTCGGCAAGAAGGTCACTTGTGCCCTAGGTGGCAAAACTTGTGGAGGCCGATTGCAAAATTATTGTGTTTTCAAAGTGTAACTCACCATATTTGTCGCACGACGCACGAGAAAAATACAGTAATTTCAAAATGAATAAAAAATCTAGGATTTTTGCGTGGGGCCATATTTTGGGTGTAAATGACCACGTAAAAAATTTGAGGAAGTTTGGACATAGGCTGAGTAGACGTGCTTCACAAAGGGTACATGGAACCTTTGACCTAACCCTATCCATACAATTAGGTTTCTCATGGTTGTGTGGCTCGTGGCGCTTTGCGGTGTAAGTTATTATTCGCCTCAAACTTTTTCTCGAGGCGCCTACATGGTATGTGTGAAGGCACCGCAAGTTTGAGAATTTTCTCGAATTGTTTGGTATTTTTCTTTGATTATTTTAATTACCGCTAGCGACTTCTCCTGCAGAAATTATACATTGAACTGCATCACCCCCAAAAAGACCTAAAACGGTGCCCAAACTTTGCCCCAAGGTCTATTGTGCCCTAGGAGGCAAAACTTGTGGAGGCCGGTGCTAAATTATTGTGTTTTCAAAGTGTAATTCACCATATTGTGTTTTCATGATCGCTTTTATGGTATTTCATGAGAGTGAACCTTCACGTAATGGATTTCGTGGAGACTTTGGTATTTTCATGAGAGTTGACCTTCACAAATGGATATTGCCACCAAGTTTGTATCGGTGTTTTCATGACAGCTTTTTGATGGTATTTAGTGAGAGTGAACCTTCACGTAATGGATTTCGTGAGACTTTAGTATTTTCATGAGAGTTCACCTTCACGAATGGATATTGCCACCAAGTTTGCATCGCCTGTTTTCATGACTCTTTTTATGGTATTTCGTGAGAGTGAACCTTCACTAATGGATTTCGTGGAGACTTTGCTATATTTTCTTGAGAGTTCACCTTCACGAATGGTTATTGCCACCAAGTTTGCATCATTTGTTTTCATAACTCTTTTTTATCGTATTTCGTGAGAGTGAACCTTCACGAATGGATTTCGCGGAGACTTTGGTATTTTCATGAGAGTTGACCTTCACGAATGGATATTGCCACCAAGTTTGCATCGGTGTTTTCATGACTATTTTTCATGGTATTTAGTGAGAGTGAACCTTCACGAATGGATTTCGTGAGACTTTGGTATTTTCATGAGAGTTCACCTTCACGTAATGGATATTGCCACCAAGTTTGCATCGTTGTTTTCATGACTCTTTTTTATGGTATTTTGTGAGAGTGAACCTTCACGAATGGATTTCGTGGTGACTTTGGTATTTTCATGAGAGTTGACCTTCATTTAATGGACATTGACACCAAGTTTGCATGTGTGTTTTCATGAGTGTTTTTGATGGTATTTCATGAGATTAAACCTTCACGAATGTATTTCGTGAGACTTTTGTATGTTCGTGAGAGTAATCCTTCACGAAAACAACTGATTTTCATGACGTTGTGTAGAGTACTCTCATGAAAATACGTTTTCGTGGGCGGGATTTACATCACTCTCATGAAAATATTGGTTTCATGAGAGTTTCTTTTTCACTCTCATGAAAAATCGCTCCTCTCACAAAATATCCAGTTTCTGGTGTATTCCACACACTCTCTTTACTGTTTCAATCCATTCAATCCTGCATGAAAGCATTTGAGGAAGATAACTGACTGTTAATGAACTTGCGATTTCATATATAACTGCTCAATTTAAGGTGAAAAACTAAATTTGGCACACAACAAAAGAATCATATGTTTACTGAGATTGTAACCACTGTTGTCGAAACAAAACATAATGTAATTACCTTATGTTGGTCAATTTGAATTTTGAAATCATACGTGCAAAGGGAATTCGATGTTTTGGAGGATCCAACCAAAGAGATAGCTTTTGCTTACTAACCTACAGCCGAAAATAGAACTAATCACGAATCCTAAGAACCAAACACATGAAATGGAATAGGACCTCTACTGAATTAAGTAAACATCTGCGACTGCACCTTCTTCTAGGACTGGACGGATGTCCACAACGGGTGTTCTCAGGATCATAACCAAAAATATATTGCATACCTTTGCCCATTTCATCGAGCACCTTTTTTAGGCTTTAGGACATCATCTGGGAAGCATCAATGTCAGCATTGAGGTCGATGGTGGCCGAGCTGAGTCGTGCGTGCTAGCAGGAGGCGCCAGCACGGATTGGACATAGCATGCTTCAGAATTTGGCCTGGAATCCGAGATGCAGCCGCGTGGCGCCACAGATGTCGTAGAAGCCGCCAGGAAGTGCTTCGTAGTTGACAATGTTGTGGTTCCAGTACAACACGGAGAGGGCACCCATCTCGCCACAGATGTCGCAGAAGCCGCCAGGAGGTGCTTCGTAGTTGACAATGTTGTGGCTCGGTCGTGGCAGCACAAGGTGGAGGCCCCGAGGTTGATGGGTTGAACCGAGCCCCCCACGTGGTCTGACACAGAGATGGCGAGGCTTGTAGTACTCCACGCATCGCGGGCCGCTCCCCCCCGAGCCCCTGTGCTCTCCTCCGCCGCGCGATGGTTAGTCCGCAGGCAGGTCACCCAGCGCCATCACCACCGCAGCACCATGCGCGGCGCCACGAGTCCCGCTGCCGGACACCAAAACCGCGGATGGACGCCTCCCAGCCGCGGTGGCTCGCCAGCAGAGGCGCGCCTCATCGCCTTGCCGCATCCCTTCCCTGGCGACACCCGCGCAGCCTCCCCGCTGCCCTTGTTTGCCGCGCCCAATTGCGGCGATTATCGCCGGGATTTGCACCGCGGGCTGGGGCGAGACGGGGAGAAGATGAGGGCAGCGCCGCGTGGAGTCGCGGACTCTCGTGAGAGGAAGGAGGGCGATCGAAAGAGGAAAGTGCCCGACGATCTCGCTGCGGTATTTCGCGGCGCGGGCGCATGATGACGGGCGGTGGGGGATGCGTGACACTTTTGATCCTGATCGTTGATTCGTGAATGAGTAATGAGAGAGAAGGTTGAGAAGCGATCTGGATGGTTCATTTGAATAGATTTAAACGTAGAGAAGTTGGTGCATTAGTAGGGTAGATGAAAAACTTAACTCAGGCAAATATCTAATTTAATATATACAAGATTAGTTCAATGCTTAGTTGTTACAGGTTTTATTTGTTTCCTTTATGCTTGAAACATAATTATACGTAGATATATTAAGGTCCTGTTGGCACAGCATAGCTTCACTAGTGAAGTCACAAGGTTTTTTGTGCCCGAACTTCGAATAGCAACTTTTTTTCGTTGAAGCTAAAGTTATTTTGGAAAATTATTCGCCAAAACAGGTTCGAATCGTAAACCAAAAAAACTTAGCTCAGGCAAATATTTAATTTATATATATAAGATTAGTTCTATGCTTAGTTGTTACAGGTTTTATTTGTTTCCTTTATGCATGACACATAATTGTACATATATATATATATTAAGGTGGGGACTGGACGATAGCTCAGATGGTTAGCTTCCCTGTGTGTGGAAGCAACCGCTTCTTGGGTTCGATCCCCATCGAACGGACTTAAGCGCCTCATTTTCTTCTTAATACAAAGCCTCCTAGTTCCTCCTAAGTTGGGTCGCATTTTTTATATATATTAAGGTCCTGTTGGCACAGCATAGCTTCACTAGTGAAGTCACAAGTTTTTTTTGTGTCCGAACTTCAAATAGCAACTTTTTCGTTGAAGCTAAAGTTATTTTGGGAAAATTTTTTCGCCAAAACAGGTTCGAATCGTAAACCAAAAGAATAAAGTGACTATACTGCCCTTTACCTTACTTCACTAATTTTTTTTTCCATCTCCTTGGCCCTCTCTTTCTTCCTAGTTCCTTCCCGGTCTGATGCCGCTCGCCCTGGTCCGCTCCCTTTTTACATGATGAAGGAATTTGAAAATATCTGTTTCTTTCGAGATTAGTAGATATTGAAGAGTGCGCTGATGAAGTGTTTGCAAAAACGCTGTTTGGCAAAAAAAAAAAAAAAAAAAAAAAAAGTTACTGTGTGTCTCCAAAGAAATATGTTCGGTGTTCGCCGTCAAAACATTTGCGCCGTCAACTTTCTTCCTACTTCCTTCCCGGTCTGATACCGCTCCCTTTTACTCATCGTCACAGATGGCAGGGGAAGAAGCTGGGATAAACTATTTTTTTCAGCTTCATCCCACTCTCACCCCATCCCTTTCTGAAAGTAGAAAATAAGGAGGTTCACTGATGAAGTGTTTGCGAAAACGGTGTTTGGCAAAAAAAAAAAAAAAAAAAAAAAAAAAAGTTGCTCGTAACATCTCATGACGTCGTTGGTGAGTCTCCAACAAACATCTCATGGAAAGATCTACGCGCGCATTGCCCCCATGCCTATCCTGTGCTACAGCTGATCGCACAGAGTTCTGCTGGTCTTACTTTGTGAAAAAAACTGACATTTTTCTAGTATATTGTTGTAATACCAATTATATAAAATAAGTATGACTACATACTATATGTATATTTTTGTATACTGATATACATCTAATTGGTATCATCACATACTCGGTATACAAATATGATCCTTTGGCTTTTTTTTTAATGTGGATGTTATGTGTTTCTTGTAGATATTGATGAGTGCGCTGCCGGTGATAAGTGCCACGGAGTGTGCATGAATACAATTGGTTCATTCACTTGCGATTGTCCTACTGGTACCCGTGGAAATGCATCTATTGCGAAATGCCAGAAAGATCCCTTCCCTACCCGAGCACGAGTGGCCACTGGTATGTACAAGCATTTCTTTAGCTGCAATATATTAATTTTTATTTTATCAAAATTGCAAGTTCATGTGTTTGAGCTCAGTTTGGCTTGCTGTCGAATTTTCTTTTACCAAAAAAAGGCACCTAAAACGTTAAAATCCAACAGTATTTCAAATTTGTTTCACCGGAATTTCAAAGGTGCAGAAGCACATTGAGGCCTTCAGATTTACGTTGCTGCTACTGCAACATAGAGAGTTGAGCCACAATTTATTACTTGATGTTGTAGTAGCCACTAAAGAATTAACTTGCTCAATTGCACGGTTACACTTTGTTGTGATCATTTCTTTATACAAATCTAAGGAGCCTACTGATGTGGTTAGAAAAATAGGGTTTGATGTGTTTCTTTATACAAATCTATGGAGCCTACTGATGTAGCTAGAAAAATAGGGTTTAGGGATAAATTAGAGGCATAAAAAAATAAAGCTAGATTTGTTTAGTTAGAATTGACACCTCAATCAGCCATGTCCCTTTATATTTATAAGTTTGACGTATTCTTTGGCTTGGACGTCATCCACGCGTGGGCAGGGATATACCGTCAAATAGATGTAACTCCTTTATGGCTTGTTCGGATAGAGAGGATTGAGGGCCGGAATTAATCCAGTCGATCATCGCTATAATAAATAGACTTGACATTGCACCCGAATGGTTCCACCCCTCCATTCCGTAGGAAACGAACGGGCCCTTATCCAGACTCCAGATAAGCATTCCATGCATATGCATTTCCAAAACGTGATTAATTTAAATTTTCAATACCAGCCTATAACCAATATGGCCAAATTGACTAGGTTAGGACAGTTTTGGGCGAGCAAAAAAAGGTTTTACTATTTCCTTCTAGTTTCATCTGAGTTTCATTTGCATTAAATATGTAGCCACGTGAACATTTTGATAACATATAATGTATTTATGAGTCATGAAATTAAATGTTTTGAAACTCCAGAATGAAACTTTTCATTAAGTGAGAGTTTCACTTTCATCAAGTTTCAATGTCTTGATGGCAACGCACTGAGTCCTTATTAATTTCTGATTATCATTACTCTCCAGGAATTTCGGCCGGACTTTTTTGGTTGCCCTGATTGCATTTTTTCAACTCATGTTTTCCTCAACAAGGAAAACAAGAAAAGACAAAGGTGCTTTGAGCAGCACGGAGGCCGGATGCTGTTGCGAATTCTCGAAACAGATGGCAACAACACCTTCAAGTTATATGACAGAGGAGACCTAGTGAAGGCCACACATGGCTTCCACAAGGCCAACGTCGCCGGTGAAGGAGCACATGGCACCGCCTACAAGGCCACCCCCGGCACTGCCACTGTCGCGTGAAGCGATGCAAGCAGATCGATAGGACCAGGACGGATGAGTTCGTGCAGGAGCTGGTCGTGTTGTGCCGCGTCAACCACCCAAACATCGCCAGGCTCCTCGGCTGCTGCCTACATTTTGAGGCGCCCATGCTCGCTTCACGAAGTTCGCGCCCAACGGAACCCTAGGTGATCTACTCTACGGCAGGCCTCGGCGCCGGGTGTCGCTGTCGACTTCGGCTGAGGATCGCCCATGAGACCGCTGAGGCCCTGGCGCACCTGCATTCGCCACCGCACCCGACGCTCCACGGTGACATAAAGCCGCAGAACATTCTGCTCGGCAAAGGTTGGGTGGCGAAGGTGTCGGACTTTGGGTGCTCAACTATCAATGATAACGTGCAGGTGGTTCCTAAGGGTACGCTGGCCTACCTTGACCCTCAATTTCTGCAGGACTTCCAGATAACTGAGAAGACCGACGTCTACAGCTTCAAGGCCGCCTTGATTGAGCTCTTGACTGGTAAGAACCCACAGGTCAAAAAATGGAAGAACCTGACCATGATGTTTCAGGACAGGATGGGAAATGGCACACTTGGTGAACTTCTAGACTCTGACATAGTCGAGGAAGCGAGCAACGGAGGACTGATCAATGCAACTGCACAGCTCGTGAGCCTATGCATCACTGTTCCGGGTACTGCAAGGCTGGCCATGGGACAGGTCGCTGTGGAGCTTCGGCGATTTTCCGATCAAATGCCGGAAACCCCCCCGAGGCTCTTGAGCAGGTTGAGGTTGGCAGTTATAGCTACACCGCCAGCACCGAGGGCGAAACTACAGGATCTTATAGTAATCTTGCAGCACTGAGCACAGAACTCGCCCGGTGATTTAGAGTGGAGTTTGCTAAAGGTTACATTAATTGTGTTATTGTTTCGCACAGTCGCGTCCTGTTATGTGTGTCTTTTCTATGTTTGTTACATCAGTTCATGGAACTAATGACAATGGTGGTAACGGGCACAAAAAATGTAATAATCTGCACAATTATTGCCTGCGACAGTTAAGGATGATGACGACTACGTGTCAATCAGAGCTTCCATGTACATTTGTTTTTTTCTTTTTTTGTGAACGGGGTTAAACCCTCAGTAGGATTGATAGAACGCTGTGCCAACACTATCAGTGACGCGTCTTAAATGCTATCAGTGACGCATTTTTTACATGTTACACGCACTGATAACGCTTTATCAGTGACGTGTGTATTCTTCAAAACTATTTCTCTACTAGTGCAGGCCACCGGTAACCAGCTTATGTGGTGGCAAGGACACGGAGCGAAAGCCTGGTAATGATGCTATCTTTTTTATGTTTCAAATATTTAAGTCGATCACTTGGACTTTTCAATATGGCTTTTGCTATGTATTCATACTTTAACCAACGGTGGTACCTATTTCTGAAGCAGTGACATACGCTATGTTTTATGTTTCAAATCGCTATTTACAAGACCGAGCCAGCTAGTGATTGGGCAGGGTTGGCGAAAAAAAAAGTCAGGCATTTTGCCACAACTATTAGTTATAGATATAGATATCTACCCTACTAATGCACCAACTTGTCTCTCATTGAAATCCATTCAAATGAACCATTCAGATTGTTTCTTAACATTCTCTCTCATTACTCATTCACGATTCAATGGATCAGATTGTTTCTTAACATTCTCTCTCATTACTCATTCACGATTCAAATGAACCATTCAGATTGGTAATTTAACTTGAATAATCGTTCTGCTTGCTTAAAAAAAAAAAAAACTCTTTGCTTAGGTTGATGTTGCTGCTGTGTGATTAAGGTGAAAATACTTAGATAATGTGGCCTCTGTGTTGCACCTCTGTGTATAACTGTTATTCTTTCTCATGGCATTCCAGTTTAGGGCCATCATTGAATTAATGTTGCAAGAATCATGAGAAATATGACACCGATTCCCAGATCTAATATGGGATTTAATGTTGCTTCAAAGAAAACAAAAGATCTTGCCATGGTTTCCAATTCCCTGGTTTACAAATTCAAATTTCAACCAAGAGGTAGTTTGGTGCTGCAGAGTCAACCTGGATCATTCAGATTAATGGAACCAAGCAGCTCAGAAAGAGAATGAGATTAAAAGTCCTAGGAGGCAGGTTCTCAGATTTCTTTGTAAATTTCTAGCTTCTCCTTAATTTCATTTCTCACTTCTAATTCTAAATATAAGAAAGGATCCTTATTAATAAAATATATTTAGAGTTGGTACTTGCAAATCAATAAATCTTCAGTCTTTTTGTTACATCTTTATTGAACGATGCTTCTAAATACATAATATGTGTGCCTAGGTACAATAGGCGCCCACAGCCTCTAAAGTTGTTGCTATCTTGTTAGCCATAAAAGTAAATGATCCACAATGAAATTTTGATAGGAGTGTGATTATATATGCTAAAAGGGGATCGCCCGTGCTATATTAAAGCATATCAATGGTTAACAATGTAACAGCTTTTTGGCAAGAACATCAATTCTCTGTAGATCATTTTCAAACTAAATATCTCTTTTTGGTTGTTACCGTAGCGTTATACGGGCATTATACTAGTATATATTATACTAGTATATATGTTTCATGGATGAGAATCAGCAATTACCATTCCATTGCATACAAAAATTCAGACTTTTCTGCCGCATCACTTGTCGATCTTTTTTTTTTTTATGAAACAATGTGGGTGTGACCCCTACTAAAATTTATTAGAATTGAAAGTAACAAAAGGATTAAAGTTGACTTCACGAAACAAAAAAGGGACTTAATTCACTAGCCAGAGACACATTTGAGACGTCCTCCATCATCACAGTTCTAACATCTGATCCATGTTACCATCAATAATTAGTGTCACCGTCAGACACACGACCATATCAAGAACGAGAAGCGATAAACAACATCAAATCTATTCAGGGCTTGGTGTAGATGGCGACGTTCTTCCAGTGCGACTCCATGCGGCGCGACGAAATAGGGTGCGACTGCTTGTACACGCCAAACTTGAAGTAGTGATCCTTCCCGCCTTGGCCGGGTGCTTCCAGGCTGGAATCCTTTGACTCATCGTGGCCCCAAAAGATAATCCTTGCTGCAATAATATTCTAGCAACGTCAATAGACCCATTCAGCCTAGTAAAATAATTCTTCTTACCAGATTCACTGCCTCTCTGATAAGCAACATCAATATGCTGATCTGTTTGTAGCAGATCATCACACTTCTTCATTGCAACATTGTGTGCTCCATTGACATCTCCTACATGAGCTCTTAGCCTGTCCTTTTTATGAAAAGTGTTCCAACCATTTTTAACAAATGCATCATAACCAGCATCCCTCTTATCTCTAAATAAAAAACAACAAAAACAATATGCTTTATCTTTGGACTCACTGTATTCAAGCCAATCAAACTCATCGAACCATTCCGAATGAACCTTCTCGAGCTCCTCCAATATATGTCACAGGAAAATCAAGTGTACGAGGCTGGCAAGGCCTATTCTCCAAATATTTCCTTCACACAGTCTCTTTGAGATTAGGATGATAGTCATCAATTTGCTTCCTTAATCCTGGATCATATTTAATCTCCTCCTCCCAATTGATATCATCCAAACAAGGATTCCGGAGATTACTGCAACTACCAGGCTCTGGTTCTTTTCTTTTGTAAAATCGTTCCATCAATTAGCCTGCTATTAACACATATAAAAGGAGCATAAATATGTACTGCGTTATTTTAGGTTAATTTGAGAAAGAGAAAAAGAAACGACATATATAATCTAATCTAATCATACCTTAAAATATTATTCTTGGCGGCGTGGTCTGCTTTCTACTTGGTGCCGTGATCTGCTTGTGGTGCCTTGATCCGCTTGGTGCCTTGATCTTGCCTTGGTATGCTTGGTGCCGTGATGCGCCGAAGGGAGCAAAGTCCGGAGGAGCAGGGATCGCTGAGGGGACGCTTCGGGCGCCACGCGCTTTTCAGACCGAACGGCGCACGCGCACCCACCCCTTCTTCTTCCTCGAGCCGAACCGGCGCACGCTGCGCACCCACCCCTTCTTCTTCCTCGAAGTTCGCCCCGCCCGCCGCGCCCGCCCGCCGCCCGCCGCCGGCGCCCTAGGGGCTCGCCCGGAGCTCGGCGACCCTAGGGTCGCGGCCCTAGCTCGCCGGAGCTCGGGCGAGCCCTAGGGCGCCGGCGGTGTCCGCCCCTCCCCTGCCCCCCTCTTCTTCTCCAACGCCGGGCGAGGTCGCCGCCGCCGCCACCGAGCCCGCCGCCCCCATGGATTCCGGGCGAGCTCCCCCGCCGCCCGCCCATGCCCACCGGTCGGGGCCCGCCCTGGCCCGGCCGCGGCGGCGCCGCCGCCGCCGCCTAACCGCCACCACCGCCGGCTTCACGACCGCCGCCAGGGCCGGGCGGATTCTATACCCGGGAGAGGATGGAGGCGTGGGAGCTCGCCGGGCGACCTCGCCAGAACCCTAAACCGGCGGCCGGGCGGCGGAACCCTAAAGCTACGGCGAAGCGGCGGAACCCTAAATACGCGAAGCGGCGGAAGGATACGGAGGCGGCGGCGCCGCCTCGCCCATCGCCGCCGCGGGCGCATCGCCGAACCGCTCCGCCCCACCCGCCCCTCCCGGGCCGGGCGGCGTAAGGCTAAAGGCCCGCGGCGGTATGCGTGAGCGGAACGCGGCGCCTATAAGGATTGTGGGGATCGCTGGAGCCCGGAGAGGGGTGAGGGAAGTGAGCAGCCCGGCGCCGCTGGCCGGACGATACGCGACGCTGAATATTGGCCGCGCGCCGCCATCACGGCGGTGGCCGCTGTAGAATACGGTGACGAAAATTAGAGACGCCAATGGTCTTGATGGGTTGTGGGTGGTGCAGCTTAATGGGCTTTGGGTGGTGCATAAAGGGCCGAAACTTGATTACTATAAGGTTAAAAAAAAAACGGGGTGGTGCATCTGCATCATGCAGGCATAGTATGCCTTCGCCACTGCTTCCAGCCTTTTCTCGCCATCGACGAACACGGTGACATTCGACGCGGCGACGTCGTGGATGACGTTGAGACGGATCCACCGGTCGTAGACACGGTCCGCCACGACCTTGGTCAGCTGATGGTAGTAGGTGAGGTTGCCGCCGTAGACGTGCAGCATCAGCGTGGTGGCGTGTGTCGCCGCGCCGAAGACCTGCATCACCGATACCCCCGACGTGCCGTTGGGCACAAAGATGTCGCCCTCGAACTGCCACACCCCAGTGTTGTATATTTTCTGCAGAACGAACACTCATGCAGATCGAGTCAGTATATATATATATAGGAAGAAGACCTGGAATGGTCGAGAACACAAGTCTTGCCGTTGTCACATACGTTGACTTTGATCTCCGTGCGCGCGCCGCCGTGGTGGGGGATGACTGGCTTGTCGGTGTTGAAGACCCACAGGCGGCGGACGCCGCCTGACTGCTCGTAACGCTCTTGGAGCGGCACGTCGTAGGGCTTCTGTATCACGAACTGCGACTCGCTCAGATTGACACGGCTGAAGCCGGCAGTCAGGTTCAGGTCATGAGACGAGCCGGCGTTGGCGGGGTAGGGTAACGACAGCGCTGCCGCCATCGCCACCAGCATCAGCAGTAGCAGAGAGCACGACCTGGACGAAGAACCTGCCATGTCTCTGAGTACTAGCCAGTAGCCACAATTGAGGGTGTACCTCGTCTCTATTTAACCGCTCGGCTGCCTGATCGAGTACACTAGCGATGATTACCACGAGGTGCAGCGCGTGTCGTTTGCAGGGTGACGGGGACAGTGGCCGGCGGGCGGGCGGTGGCGCCACGGTCTCCAAGACGGCTCTGGCGCTACAAGTTCATCGAAGGAGATCTCAAGAGAAGCCCAACGTACGTCCAGAGTCTTCCAGTCGTCCAACACAATGCACTCTTGTTCACTGGTTGGCTATCATCAGTTCGAGTCGTCACCCGTGACGCGTGTCCATCCTTATCCTTCGTGTAGTTCGCGGACTTTGGGAGTGGGCCGTCGAACTCGGTCGAAAAACCCTATAACCGTTTTCTACTTTTACATTTGAATACAAAAACGAAAGCGAAAACGGTAAAGTCGGATACGAAAACGAACGCAAACTTACAGAATTATGGAATTTTGAAAATAAACTAATTCGAGCGGACTTACGTTGAACACGGTCGGTATAAGAAAATTCAATACGGCATATCGACCCATATTGCATAAACATTAATAAGTATCATTTTGGCAAATTTCGAGTGTAAGAGAGCAAACTTATCATTTTGGTCCATCTAGCATTCTTTCTTTCGGTCAGCCCAATCATATGCAACACAGTAACAACACCCCATGAAGCCAGATGCAGCCATGCAGCGCCATGCAAGGTGATTAGTCCCAACTCGGCAACTCTAGGAGACGCGACGAGGATGTGCTGCCTATATAATGCGGCTCTGACCATCAGTGCTCCACAGCCTTTGCATATAGTTGCCTAGACAGTAATCATCGACATCAAAATTTGCAATTTTGAGTTTGGAATATTCGGAACTAAAAGTAGAAGAGTAGAAAACGGTTGAACTCGGTCGAAAAACCCATCAACCATTTTCTACTTTTACATTTGAAATACGAAAACAAAAACGGAAACGGAAATGTCGGACAAGAAAATACGAATTCGGTCGGATTAAATATGGAAAACGATGCAGTTCAGTTCGGAATATTTTCGTTCCGTTTTCATCCGCAGTGATCTGCGACTCTGTGTCACCATAAATATTCGGGCACATGATTGGTAGAGTTCCGGCTCCATAGCTTTAAGGATATTTGGGACTGCCCCACTCCTATTTTTTCAAGTGCGCTTGATATTTATAATATGGCGTAACTCCGCTGGTGCTCGGGCAGCAGGGTGCAGCGGCTAGGGAGCAGGAGGTGTTGGCACTAGGGCAGGCAGCGGCGTGTGGTCATGCACCCCATCTGGGGCGGTGCTAGAGCAGGCAGCAGCGCATGGCTGTGCGCGGCGGCTAGGGCGGTGTGTGTGGCAGAAGTGGCACTGGAGAGGGTGGCAGCTAGGGTTGGAAGAGAGGAAGAGTGAGGAGCCTTGAGAGCTAGGGTTTAGAGTCATTTGACTTTTCCCTTCTTAAGATTAACCTGTTGCAAGGCGTTAGTTTTTATAGTCCCTGCGAGACTTCAGTGCTAAGAAAACTCAACTAGGACTCGTATGGTAACCTAATAACAAGATGACAGAAGCAGGAGCTGCGGCGGTGGTGGTGCCCTCTACTATCCACGCGGCCCTAAGTCATGGCGCCGGTCGCCTATGTCGCCTCCTCAGTCAGTCCCGCCGGCCCAATAGAGTGTCTCGTATTAGGCATGTGACAAGACTCCCCCCTTCTCCAATCGGCGCGTCCTCGTGCCGATATAGCACCCAGTCATTGATGATGTCGGAGAGGGGGCGTTCCTCCTGGCAAGATGCATGTTCTCCAGGTGGTAGGTCTTGTGACCGCAGATGGGGTCAGCTAGGATGATGTGTTCATCCCTTTGTATATCGAGTGATGCCAAAAGGGTAGTTCTTGGGCAGCTGCCCCGAAGTCGAAGTGGACCATCTCTTGAGGTGGAATGATGATGTCGTGGATGTGGTGGTCGTCCTCGGGGGCGAGATAGGTAGGGAGCCAACACCATATCGTTGAGGGAAGCATGTCAGCGATGATGTCCTTAACTTGATCAAGGATGCTACCAAAGATGAAGGTGCCCAAGTCAAACTCACATGGAAATAGGTGATGTGTGTCGAATCGGGCACTGTAGAGTAACGTGGCTGCTGTCAACATAGGCATCTAGAAGGTTGATGTTGTCGAAGAAGGCCAGTGTTGCTGCTTCAATGAACAAGGATGTCCTAGGAGGATGCTGGTGGGCACTCTATTGTGATGTCCTCGTGTCGGTGGTGGCCGAGCCAGCGCGACATAGAACCTGGTTCATGTTATGAGACAATGATGGCAGTGTTAATTGTATGTCGTGCTCTCCTCTATGTTACACGGATACTTCAAGGGGGGTGACGTATCCGTATTCGATACTCGTCGGATACTCGGATACACCATTTTAGTGGGTTTTCTTTTAAGAAAGTGCGTATCCGCGTATCCGATACGTATCGTATCGGATACCCGTACACGTACTCGTGTAACATAGGCTCTCCTAATAGGAGGAGCCAATAGGGCGAGATTGTTCGCTGAGATGCTCGTGGCTGGGCACATGGCGGCAAAGACCCCATGTCAATCGTTTTAAGCTAAGCAGCCATTGTGTACCCATCATCATGTCGATGGCGCCGATGTCGATGAGGACGGTGGTGTTGCGGCACTACTCCTGGAGTTCGATGCACCACCCATATGCGGCTCACTGTGTAGTGCTGAGTGGATCGCATCGAGTTGGCCAATTGAACTTCTTGATGATGTAGTGGACATGGTGTTCCATGTCCATTGACGGGTGTATTCTTGTAAGGTGCATGGATCGTAGTGGTGCTATATTTATTGGGATATATCCAATTGTCATGACGTTGATGGTGTCTTGCCCTCTGAAGGACTCCTAGTAGTTAAGCCACCCTGGTGGGTTTGTTGTGCCGTCAATCATGTTGATCAAGTTGTGCATCACGCCAATGTCCAAAAGTGTGTAGTTATCAGATCTGAGGGTGGCGCCAACTAGTTACTAGTTTGGTAGGGTACCATCCAAGCATGACATACTGTAGGACAACGACCATCAGGATCAGGCTATAGTCGATGTTGTCGATGCTGTTGTTGAGCGTGTTGTATAGGTTGTTCACGTGGTTGCCGTTTCCTATGTCAGTGGAGATATTTTGCCCTCTGGAGGAGAGTTTAGTACCGCTCTTGTCATCATTCATGGAGAAGGATAGACTAGTGTAGGGATGACCAGCGGTTGACGAGGGTGATGTTCCATATATAGGTGTTACCTAGTGTCTCAACTGGATAATTGTGCCGATGTGAGGGATCTCGTAGAGATGTGAATACTCTCGTTGCATCGGTCGTTTTTGTCCCTAATCTCGACAGTGAGGTTGCCGTTGTCGACAATCACATCCGTGCACGGCAGCAAGGGCACCTGCAGTGCTGATGGTGTCTCAAACAAGTTGTGTAACATCTCCTTGATGATTACTGGTAGGGTTGGATATTGAGCCAGCTCGGCTTATTAGTGGCTCGGCTCGTTATAGCTCAGCTCGTTATGGCTCGACTCGTTATAGCTCGTTATACAAACAAGCCTGGCTCGGCTCGGTTAGTTAGCGAGCTCGAGCTAGCTCGTTTGGCTCGTGAGCCAAAGTACAAAAAGCATATGCACAAAGATTATAACCACAAATCAGCGAGAAACACATCACATGCATATATAGAATGAAATAAACAAAATACACTTTAAAGTTTGCAATGGGCAATATAAATATGCTATCATTTATGACCATCACTACTACATAATTGATTTTGCGAGGCACTTCCAAAAGATTTATGGTGGTGGTTATATAGAAAAACGCCATAGTTAATGCCCCAACTAACCGTGGCAGTTTTTTTCATTAACTGTGGAGGTTACAATAACCACCATGGTAAATTGATTAACCGCGGCATTTTTTATAAAAAAAAACCGCCACGGTAAATGAGGCCCAGAAACCTGGCAAAACCCTAGCCAGCAAAGTCCAACTCGGCCCAATATCGAGCTCCCAATATATATATCGCGACCCAAACCGTAACTCACCCTCTCCTTCTCGTCACTTCTCTCCTTTTCCCACGCCTCCCTCCTCTCTCTTGTGACTCACACCTACGCGACAAAGACCACCCACCCCTCCCCGGTGGCCACGGATCCGGTGTCGCCCCACCCTCCTCCTCCCCCGATGGCGGCCCCAAGATCCAGGACCCTCCCCGAGTATACGACAGCGGCGGTGTCCCTCCCGCGGGCGGGGCGTCCGCCAACGACACGGCGGGTCCCTGCATCCGCAAGTCGCCGGGCGGTCCAGGGCCCCGGGGCCGCGGGAGGCACCCCGAGGGATTGGCGGCCAGCGCGGGGTGCTGGATCCCGATGGCGGCCCCGGCGTCCGCGGCGGGAGCGCTGGGGGATCCGCACCAAACCCTAATGGGCCTGGCAGCCCAGATCCTGGCCTAGGAGTTTCGGGTTGAATTTTTATTTTTTTTTTTTATTTATTAACCGTGGCGTTAGGTGTTTCAACCGGGGGTACGACTACCGACCCGCGGCCCCCAGAACCGGATGGTTGGTGCAAGATGACACAAGGTTTATACTGGTTTAGGCCAACGCCGGCCCTACATCCAGTTGAATGGGTAGCTATGTATCTGCACCGAGGTGCTCGTAGTAGGGGAATACAAGCGGGGTGAGAGAGAGAGACCGGAGCCTCAAGTCTCCGTGTGTGGTGATTGAGCTAGCTAGGGCCGGCGATGGTGTGAAGTCAAGGCGTGAAGTGCTTCGACTTGCCCTATTCTATGCCCGGGCATCCCCTTTTATAGTCTCAAGGAGGGCCGGTGAGTACATGGTCTCCAAGTGTAGGAAATTGCTTGACCGGTGCCTTGTACCCGAGCTGCAGAGAAGGGGCGTCCTTGGTTGTTGCCGTGGAAATGTTCTCTGAAGCTAAATCTCATGCATGGAAATGATGAATAGTAGCTCCGTCGTAATTCCTTTTCAGTACTTAGCTTTCAAGCTTAATTTCTCTTGAGCCTTAAATGCAAAACCGCTTTGACTTGAGACTTACTCTAAAACCTGCGTGGGTTGCAATTTGCTTGCTCAAGTCTAGGTAATTGACGAATATGATATATGAGAGTCCGAAAGTTGCTATTGATTTTACTCCTAGTGATACTAGATTTCTGGAGATTTATTTTAAAACTTTAAAAGTGCACATGATAAGTTCATGTGTGACAAAGTATTGAACCTCCTACCACAGCCATATATACATGCTCCCTAGATTAGGAAAACCTCTTGACATATATATAGGCCGCTTGCTTTGCATTGAGTTTGTTCAATCTTTTGTCGACCCTTAGAAAGATCAAGTACACTCCACCATCACTCTACCTCATTCCATTCCACTCCACTCGACTCCACTCATTTATATGCTATTTCCACCCCGAAGTACGCATCCACCACATATACACCCATCATATACATACCACTATCCATTTGACTCTAGCCACCAAAAATGTTCTACTCCTATTAGGAGAGAGCAACCAAAAATATTTCCTATTCATTTTTATCTTTCCATTACATTTGTCTATCTCTCAAAAGTTATTACAAAAGAGATTTGGGTTATAGATTAAAAAAAAAAGAAGAAGAAAGGGAGATGAAAAATGGACAAGTGTCCTACCGGGTAGTAGAGCCTACCTCCCTAAGAAAAAGAAAGAATAAAGGAGAGTTAAAAAAAAAAATGGACAATTGTCCGGATTGAAAACAATGGGTACTTAGATGCTCGCCTCCCCCATAAAAGAAAAATAAAGAAAGAAAAAGATACAACCCGTGTTCTCACAAAGTTTGGATTCCAAAAGAGAGAAGATTCTTCAAGGAGCAAAAAAGTAAGATTCCTCATTGCATTGCATTCCCTACCATCACTTACCACCATATTTTATCCACCATACACATGCACCACTTGATCAGTGTGACTCATGACTTTGGATCCATTGCTTGAACTTACAATATATGCTTAGTAAGTAGAATTAGTTTTCTCCCACCTAGAGCTCCAGATATAAGCCTTACATATAGGGTGAGAGAGAAGAAGGCATAATGTCCTATGCCTTAATCCAAAAATACCACATATCATGAGAGAAAGGGGCAAAACAACCTTGTTGCCTTAGTGAGGATCCACAAATACCACAAATGAGAGACTTGAGAGAGTCATACTAGAAACTTTGAGTTTTATTTGAAAACTTGCAAAAACTCCAAGACAGGGTTGAACAAAGAGTTTGAGATATGATGCTTGACTTGATTGTTCTATCTTTCAATTGCCCAAGATCAAAGAAAAGGCTATAAGCTCCATGGTTAAAGGTAATATGGGTAAGTTGAAATTTGAGCAAGTTTATTCTTATCCGGAGGAGAAATTTTGTTTGAAAGCATGTGTACTTTTGAGGTGTGAAAGCGTTGTAGCAACTCCCGATCCATTGCTAAGTTTGGCTTTTGCTTGGGACTAGCAAAGGGTCTTGGGGAGCTTGTTGACACCTGTTATAGCATAATATTACTAGTCAACTAAACATGAATAAGGGCTTAAAATGAATATCAACATAAGTCTAGGGGTCTAACTAACATAGTTCCACAAGTTTTGGTGATTTCTATAGTAGGAAAATGGCAAGACATATGAAGTATAAACATGCTACAAACATATTCCAAGATAGCACCATTGCAAAGAGCTCGTCGAGACGATCGAAATGGATATATTGTTTGCTATATTTGAGTCCGTAATCAAAAGATATCGTTGTAGAGCAGAGTTCACTAAAACGGTCATAACTTTCTTATCAGGACTCTGTTTCCTACAAAATACCAGTCATTGCTATGGAAACGCACCCACCAAATTTGCCTGAATAGGCGGCCGCCAGGCCTTTCTACGGCGGGTAAATGCCAATCAGCTTCAACTTTTTTATGTCGGTTTACCACCGACCATGAGGTTGTATCTCGTTATTGAAGGCGGTTTGATCCAATGGTCATGCTCATCGCCAAGGCCTATATAAGAAGACCCCCTGACCCTAGGGTGAAACCCTAATTCATTACTAACTCATTCTATCTCATTATCTCTCAGTTGTAGAGGTGTCCCATGTAAGGATCATCTCTCTTAGAGATTAGTGAAGTAGAATTAGACATGTAATTAGAAGTAGATTAGATCTAATCAAGAGTAAGAGTCAAGAAGAGATTAGAGCCATAGTTCTCATGAGAGAGACTAGAGCTAATCTTGTTCCTAGAGTTAAAGTGTTGGTGATGGGAAGAGCTGCTGAGGAAGCACCGGACCTGTCGGTGACTCCTCTACATATTGTACCATCGGAATCAAGTTTCATTAACACTGGTACTTGATCCCGAGACTTCTATGGTGGATCAACTTCTTGTTTGAGTAAGTAATTGTCTTATCTAAAGTGTTAGTATTGTTCTTACTGTTCACAACTCTTGTTTGAGTACTTTAATCTGTAGGACCCTATAGATTAGAGGGGTAGCTTAGGTTTAGGCGTGGTGCCTAGGCGAGGTTGCTTTGTGAAGACACCTTATATTCGGTCGTCGGTGGTAGATCGCGGAGTGACAATCCTGTTGAGTCCTTTGGAATCCACCCTCCGTCTATAAGGACTAGGGGCGTATAAGTGCCGGAGGATTGCATGTTTTGTCCATGTTTTCCGTTTGGTGCTTCCCTTTAAGACAATACCAACATATGCTTACAAGGATAAGAATTAGACAACCATAGAAATCTCCTTATCTCTTTATCTTCTTCAGTTCCTTGATTGATTGCCTCAGGGATTAGTTATATTCCTTAGTTACCTCACACCATCCTCCCCCGTGGATTCGATATTAAAACCCTCTCCGGGTGAAATGCTCACTAGTATCCGTGGGCTGCGGATTATTATAAATATTTCTGTAGGCTTATCAAATACCAACACATGGGTGGAAGACGGTGGCATGCATGGAAGAAGACGTTCCTGCCAAGAATGCTTGGTTGCATGCGATGAGAATTAATTTGGTGCCAAGACTAGGCGGTTGCATGCCCAAGAGTTTGAATTTTAGGATAGAAACATGGAGAGCCCTCCATTCTCTCCCTCTTTTCCCTATATAAAGAGGCACTCACCTCTCTCTGTAACTCACCAATTCACCACTTCACATCATTCAATAAAGGATCACATTCACACTTCACCATGTGATCCATCATGCCCCACATTCCTTCGGGGATTACACTCCACGCCTCACATATAGGGTGGTTTAGAGAGTGTCAAGACACTCGAGAGGGAGTGAGAGAATGAAAGGTAGAGAGAGGGAGAGGAGTAGCGACCCCGTGGTCCATGAACGGTTGGGAATTGTCGGCTCCCGCCTCCATACCTTGAACCTCTACGGTAATCTTTTCGGCTTGGTGAAAGATATTCGTGTCTTACCTTCGCTACCATTCTTAAGTTCCACCTATCATTTAATGTCGAGAATTACGGGATCGTTGTGGCTCTAGTAGAGGGCCCCGATGAAGACGGGATTTGATCGGCTTAGAGTAGTGACAAGTAACGTAGACATGGTGTCTAAGTTATGAATCACCCTCGTTTGACGCAATCCACCACGTAGTGAGGTAGGGGATAGGTGGTGACAGCCCTATTCGCCTTGTATTCCTCCACGCCCCGGTTGTGGATTAGAGGGGCGGCATCGGGACCAAGCGCACTCCAGTGCCGGTAATTGGCTAATAGAAAGAGTAGCCCCGACTTAGTCTAAGTCTTTGAAGGAACACATCACTTCCACTCACCTCCTATGCTTGACCCTTGATAGTTAGGAAGAACAAACTTAGCATCCGCGTGGACATTCGACGGAATACTTCTAGGTGAAGTGCGGACTTTGCTTTTACGCTTAAGAAATAGCCTTGGCCCATAGGGCGTTGGCGATGTTCCCGATGTCAAAGATGACATTGTTGGTGTGTCGGAACTTATATGGACGTTCTGGAGTCTCACGATGGCTAGTTGGGTAGGCTTTTGACGCCGGTGGTGGACGTTCGATCCGATCCGACCACGATAGAAGGGCATCCTCGGGTAGGCATGCTGGGGCTCGTAGCATCGTGAACGTGGAGGGGGACGGCGTCGGGGGCGCCGTTGGTGGCGCCCGTGGGAGGGGCGTTGGGCGGCAGAGATGACGTGGAGGTCGGAGGGCCGCGTCTGCGGATGAACGGGGCCTGCCGGGATGTGGAGACGCGTTGTCGCTGGGACCGTGGCGTTTTGCGCATAACGCCTTTGTTGTTCTAGCGCCGCCGGCGACAGCCTGCTCATAGTGACGCAGGGTGGTAGTCGCCGGAAGCCATCGGTGGTGGGAATCGCCCGAAACCAACCGCCATAGCGACGAAGTGACACATTGACGGGGGAACGGTGCGGGGGGGCGGGGCGGGCGCCAGAAGCCCTCGGGGCGGGGAGATGACGGCGTGAGCAGAGTAGGGGCAGAGGGCGGCGGCGGTTGAGATGGGGCGACCGCCCCGATTTGGAGCGGGCGTGAGGGCGATGACGAGGGGACGATGCGCGCAGGTAGGCGGGCGGGCGCGCGGTGCGCGGCGCTGCACGGGTGGCGGCGGGCGCTTTGGGCGGCGTGGGTAGGGCTGGGCAGAGGGGAGAGGAGAGAGCCGGGTAGGGCTGGGAGAGATAAAATAAAAGCTGTTTGGGGAGCTACCCCTTTAATTTTTCCTCGCTTGATTCAACCGATTACAAGTCCCTCGTGATTTATAGTCCGGGAAGACTTGCATCTAAAAAAATCTGATTTGATTTCCTATTTTATTCCTATTTTATTTCCTAAATAACCATTACTTAATGGCGAAGCAGATGACGAGATCACGGTGGGCGGCGGCCACCAAGCCAAGACGCGCTTGGGCCTTGGGCCCTAAACGGCGGCGGGTGGCCCTTCCGATGCGGGTCATGACAGTTTGGCAGTGTTCGCTCCTATTTTTTCAGCTCGCTCCATGGACTCCACCATGGAGCAGCTCCGCCGTGGAGTTTGTGGAGCAGGTGGTACTGTTTGGCACATGGCTCTGCTCTAGCTTCAAGAATGTGTTGTTTACATGCAAATGATCCATTATGCCCCTTATTAAAATTGCATTTGATCACCTGAGCATTTGTTTCAATAATAATGTGTTCACGGATTATTGTAATAATCGAGTGGAATATGATTTCTGTTTTCTAAATTTGAATATACATAACAACTGTACAGGCCGTAATCAACAATTACAAATTCGCAATCAACAAGTAGCAATCAATACGTCATCCTTTTTCTTTGTTGTTGTTTGGGGGTGCTTAGTTGGTGAAATATATTGGGTTCGCGTACTGTAATACTTTTCGTTTGTATTTGTTAATTATTGTCCCATTATGGACTAAATAGGATTCAAAAGATTCGTCTCATACTTTTCAGCCAAACTGTACAATTAGTTTTTTTATTTATCTAAATTTAATGCTCCATGCATGCGTTAAAATTGCATTTGATCACCTGAGCATTTGTTTCAATAATAATGTGTTCACGGACTATTGTAATAATCCAGTGGAATATTTTCTGTTTTCTAAATTTGAATATACGTAACAACTGTACAGGCCGTAATCAACAATTACAAATTCGCAATCAACAAGTAGCAATCGACGTGGCTCAGCATTATTATATGAGGAATATTACATTTGAGGTGGTGATAGTTGCATACTCTATACATTCTTTGCATTATATGAGGACATATTCCATCCGTTTTAAAATAATGTCATTATAATGCGCTTAGTGAGGAATCAAAGCAAATTGTTTTCGCTATGTACGATCCCAATTTGTAAGTCGTTTGACTATTTTGTCCTTAAGTTTGATCACTTTCGCCTTATTTAAAAATTTGTGTAACTTTTTTATTTCTTTTTTCGTGTGTTGCTTTATTAATAAAAATTCTTCAAAAATAACTTAAATTTGACTATATTTGCATAATTTTTTTTTTTTAAATAAAATGAGTGGTCAAACTTGAACTCAAAAAAAAATCAAACGACTTATAATTTAAAATGGAGGTAGTACGTAACTCAAAACAAAAAAGAGACCCACGTGTTTGATTGATGCGCCCGACAAGGGCAAGGATTAGTCCGCTCCGCACTAGGGTCTGTTTCACACAAACAAAGTTGATCAATTATTCGATCTACAGAAGCATCAGTTCCTCTGAGTCACCGGCGGTAGGTGACAGGTCCTCGTCCCACTTTTTAATTGGATCATCATG
The DNA here is from genome assembly GCA_015847255.1 of Hyparrhenia diplandra. Taxonomy (NCBI): domain Eukaryota; kingdom Viridiplantae; phylum Streptophyta; class Magnoliopsida; order Poales; family Poaceae; genus Hyparrhenia; species Hyparrhenia diplandra. The sequence goes on from JADLZK010011755.1 coordinate 90,709, forward strand.
GCCTCTGGATAAAATGTTCAGACAAGTAGCTTACAGAGAGAGCAGAGCTCCCAGTCCATCACCAGCTCAAGAAGACTAGTTAGTTAGTCTCAGTCATGGCATCCCACTCATCAATAGTAGTAGCAGGACTAGTGTGTCTCAGTGCGGCGGTCATGGTGCTGGACTCATCAATAGTAGTAGCAGGACTACCAAAATAATAGAATGACTACAACAACCCGTGTTTTTTCTTCACATCGTAGACCAAAATAATAAAATGACTATACAGCGCTTTACTTCTCTATTTTTCAATCTCCTCGGTGGCTTTTTTTTTTTTTTTTTTTGACCGAAAGTGCTCCTCGGTGGCTCTCTTTCTTCCTAGCTGCCTTCTCGATGTGATGACGCAAGCACCAGTGTTGGCGGCAGTGCCCTAGAGGCTGCAGGGACCGGCAGCCATGAGCCCCATGACTACGACCCAGGCAGTAGCAACCCCAGAGGCCGGAAGCCCCAATGGTGGCTCCTATAGTTTTTCCCAACGTGCCGACACGTCACTACATGGCACGGGCATGTCACGGCACGGCACAGTGATGCACGGCACTATGGGTTGTTCATCGTCGGCCCGCAGCCGCGCTTAAGGTCGCCGCCGAGCCTGATGTCGCCGCTGCGTCACCGCTACTGCAGCACGAGACGAGCCAAGGAGGAGGAGGGGCCGGCTACAGGGAGGAGGTGGCGATCCGGAGAGGACATGGTTACGGCGGCGCGACGGGAGTTCGCAAGATAGAGAGAAGGAGGAGGAAGCAGCGCGTGTGGTCACGGATTTCTTGGGGGGACGAGGAGGCAGCCGTCGACGGGATTTGGGATGTAGATCTAGGGTTTACTTCATCTTATATACCTCTTCCCTGACGACCCATCAGCCAAAATAGACTGTGACACGATCCGATGGCTGGGACCCGTGCTACCCCCATGCTAGCCATTGGAACGGGCCGTGCCTGAGCCGACACTACGTGCCGACTTCTTGGGCCAGGAATGGGCACAGCTACGTGCCGTGCCTGGCACGGGCACCGTCGAGGCCGGGCCAAACCGTGCTCGTGCCATGCTTGTTTGCACCGGGCCCATGCCAGCCCAGCGAGCAAGATTGGCCCGTTTGGAAATTTATAGCGTCCCCCTGGTGGATGAGCCCCGGCTAAGCCTACAGCTGTATCCTTCAGCAGGGTCGTCAAATCTAAGCCTACAGCTATATCGTTGAGCAGGCCCCGTTTGGAAATCTAGCATTTTTAGCTTCAAGGATAAACTTTTCTTTTTAGCTTCATCCCACCCCCATCCCTTTCTGAGAGTAGAATAAAATAAGAAGCTCCACCGTTGAAATGTTTGCAGAAAGAGTGTTTGGCAAAAAAAAAAAAAAAAAAAAAAAGATACACATATGAGAGTACCATATATATATGATCCTTTGTTTTTTTTTTTATGTGGATGTTACGTGTTCATTGCAGATATTGATGAGTGCGCTCTCGGTGATAAGTGCTACGGAGTGTGCAAAAATACAATTGGTTCATTCACTTGTGATTGTCCTTCGGGTACCCGAGGAAATCCATCTATTGCAAAATGCCAGAAAGATCCCTTCCCTCTCGGAGCACGAGTGGCCACTGGTACGAGCATTTTTGTTAAGCTGCATCACATTAATTTTTATTTTATCAAACTTGCAAGTTCATGTGCTTGAGCTCGGCTTGCAGTCGAATTTTCTTTACCAAAAAAAAAGCACATAATACCCTTAATATCCAACAGTATTTTAAATTTGTTTCACCAGTGTTTCTAAGGTGCAGAAGCACATTGAGACCATGAATACAAGGGGCCGCGTAACAATTGAATGTTTAAGCAAAGAAAGAGCCAAAATGCCATTACCTCTCCTCTCCCTCTCTCCCTGTGTCTCCCTCTCTCTAAAAGTCGCCGCTGCCTCCTATCCTCTCCCCACGCACGCGCCGCCACCCCCTGCCATAACCCTAGCCGCCCCTCAGCCAGCAGTACCGCCCCGGAAGCACGCCACCGGTGAGCCCCTCCGACAGCAGTCTCACAAATCATTTCTTTAAACAAATTCTAGTATTTTCATGCTACTCTCTCCGTTCCAAAAAGTGTCACTATAGAGTTCTTGCTGGTCATATATTATATTAAACTAGATTTGTAAAAAAAATATTAGAAACAATTGTATCTCCAAATAAATTTATAATAAAATGTACAACGACTCATCTGATTATTAATTTTGCACCATAAATATCAATATTTCGATAGACATATTTGGTTAAAATTGAAAATATTTGACTTCTTAGAAAGAGAGAATGACACGGGCGGAGGGTCTTTCTAATTCATTTACCTTATGGAAAAATAGGAAAAATGTTCCCTAACAATTTTGTAAGGCAACTCCATATTGTCGGGCCCTTTTTGGTCTGGGTTCAAACAGCCCGACTCTTTGCTGTAGTTTATGGATGAGTCTGGGCAATAAAGAAAACTCCTAACTTGTTTTATGAGATAGATAAAAAAGAGTCTTTGATAAAATTGCCTTGGACGTCAAGGGCAGGGATATACAATCAAATAGATGTACCTCCTTTATCTTTACTCCACCGCCCAGTCCTTCGGAAGTGCTGATAGCGGTAGGGTTTGTGTAACGTGTGTTCATAGGGTTGAATGTGCGTGCGTATCATGGGCATCTGTGTTGCATTGTGTAATCTTAAAAAAAAAGCCCATTCCATACATATGCATTTCCAAATGAGATTTATTTAAATTTTCAATACCAGGCTAACAACCAATATGGGCAAATTGACCAGGTTATATATATAGGACAGTTTTGGGTGTGCAAAAATGGTTTTACTATTTTCCGAGTTTTATTTGAGTACATTATTAATTTCTGATTATCATGCGTCTCCAGGAATTTCGGCTGGATTTTTGGTTGCCCTGATTGCTTTTCTGTCAACCCAAGTTTTGCTCAACAAGGAGAATAAGAAAAGACAAAGGTACTTTGAGCAGCATGGAGGCCGCATGTTGTCGCGAATTCTCGAAACAGATGGCAACAACACCTTCAAGTTATATGACAGAGGAGACCTAGTGAAGGCCACACGTGGCTTCCACAAGTCCAACGTCGTTGGTGAAGGAGCACATGGAAGCGTCTACAAGGCCATCCTCGGCGGCGCTGCTGCTGATGCATCATCAAGCACCGTCGCGGTGAAGAGATGCAAGCAAATTGATGAGACCAGGACGCAGGAGTTCGTCCAGGAGCTGGTCGTGCTCTGCCGCGTCAACCACCCAAACATCGTCAGGCTCCTCGGCTGCTGCCTCCATTTCGAGGCGCCCATGCTGGTGTACGAGTTCGTACCAACGGGACCCTAGGCGATCTACTATATGGCATGCCGCGGCGCCGGGTCACGCTGCCAACCCGTCTAAGGATCGCCGCTGGAGACCGCGGAGGCCCTGGCACGCCTGCATTCGCCGCCGCACCGACGCCCACGGCGACATCAAGCCTCAGAACATTCTGCTCGGCAAAGGATTGGTGGCCAAGGTGTCTGACTTCGGGTGCTCAACTATCAACGACAACGTGCAGGTGGTGCCCAAGGGCACGCCGCCTAACTTGACCCTGAATTTCTGCAGGATTTCCAGATAACCGAGAAGACCGACGTCTACAGCTTCGGGGTCGTCCTGATTGAGCTCTTGACTGGTAAGAATCCACAGGTCAAAGAATGGAAGAACGTGACCGTGATGTTTCAGGATAAGATGGGAAATGGCACACTTAGTGAACTTCTAGACCCTGACATAGTCGAGGAAGCGAGCAAGGGAGGACTGATCAATGTGGTTGGGCAGCTCGTGAGCCAATGCATTGCTGTTCCTGGCAATAGAAGGCCGGCCATGGGACAGGTCGCTGTGGAGCTTCGGCGATTTTCTGATCAAATGCCGGAAAACCCTGAGGCGCAAATGGCTCTCGAGCAGGTTGAGGTTGGCAGTTATAGCTACACTGCCAGCACCGAGGGCCAAACTACGGGATCTTATAGTAATATTGCAGCACTGAGCACAGAACTCGCCCGGTGATTTGGAACGGAGTTAGCTAAGGGTTACGTAATTGTGTTATTGTTTGGCACAGTCGCGTCCTGTTATGTGTGTCTTTTCTATGTTTCTTACATCAGTTCATGGAACTAATGACAATGGTGGTAACGGGCACAAAAAATGTAATAATCTGCACAATTATTGCCTGCAACAGTTAAGGATGATGACGACTACCTGTCAATCAGAGCTTCCATGTACATTTGTTTTTTTCTTTTTTTGTGAACGGGGTTAAACCCTGACTAGAATTGATAGAACGCTATGCCAATGCTATCAGTGACGCGTCTTAACTGCTATCAGTGATGCATTTTTTACATGTTATGCGGCACTGATAACGCTTTATTAGTGACGTGTGTATTCTTCAAAACTATTTCTCTACTAGTGCAGGCCACCGGTAACCAGCTTATGCGGTGACGAGGACACGGAAGCGAAAGCCTGGCAATGATGCTATCTTTTTTTTTTTATGTTTCAAATATTTCAGTCGATCACTTGACTTTTCAATATGCATGGCTTTTGCTATGTATTCATACTTTAACCAACGGTGGTACCTATTTCTGAAGCAGTGACATACGCTATGTTTTATGTTTCAAATCGCTATTTACAAGACCGAGCCAGCTAGTGATTGGGCAGGGTTGGCGAAAAAAAAAAGTCAGACATTTTGCCACAACTATTAGTTATAGATATAGATATCTACCCTACTAATGCACCAACTTGTCTCATTGAAATCCATTCAAATGAACCATCCAGATTGTTTCTTAACATTCTCTCTCATTACTCATTCACGATTCAATGGATCAGATC
>JADLZK010011756.1:0-299963 GCA_015847255.1 Hyparrhenia diplandra
GCGATGGTTGTCATTTTTTTTGTTGTCGCTTGCTCTGCTCACGTAATAATTGCACTCACATATTTTGTCCTTTTCCTCATGTCGTATGCCGCAGCCTTGTTTAAAAATTGTGGCGTGGATGTGGCGAGCCGTGGGACGCTACTGGTAGGGAGGGAGGTGCCAAACCAAAGCATGCCCTAAGAAAGCACCCTAGTGGGAAGGACCCAGGTCGCTCTATACCTGGGTCCCACAATTGATGTGACCCATCCTAGCGCAGAGTCGTAGTGTATAGAACCAACGGGGCTCTATAGAAGTGACCCATGGGAGATGGGCGTTTTCATCCTCGCAGAATCGGAACCTTCTTTTTCTCCGTTCTTCTCCCCAACCTTCCGAGGCCAAGGCGGTGAGATCCTTCCCAACCTCCCAAATCCCACGAGGCCAAGGTAGCAGATCCTTCCTTCCGCTTCTGAAATCCCGCCGAGGCCAAAGGCAGAGCCGCCGACGCTGAAGCAGCGGCGAAGCTGGGCCGCCCTTCCCTCCGCGCTGAGCAGCGCCGCCCTTCCCTCCGCGCCGTCGCGACGACACCGCAGATATCCGCCACGGCCGGCCCGCCGACCCGACGCGCTGTGAGAGCGCTTGGGAGGTCGCGCGTCGGCCACGCTTCTCGCCCCGCCGGTACGGCGGCGGCAAGGCGGTCTCAAGGGCTAACGAGGAGCTTCGCCACCGCAGCCAAAGAGCGCGTCTTTCTAAGACTACTGCGCAAAGATTCTCTCAACGGCGAGCCTCAACCGTTGTGAGAGAGAGACACGCGTGAGCCTTTTCCCTTTGGAACCGAGTTCCGACAGAAGGAGCGGATGCGATATCGAACCACCCGTGTATAGGGACCGGATATGAGCGCATTCATTGTATTGAACCGGAGCATCAACCCCTCCATCGCGGACGCCAAGACTACTATTCTCCTCAACACAAAAAGCTGAAGACCAATTCTTTAGGGCCCCATAACATTCAGAGTATTGGTGGGAGCGGAGCGATGGTATCCAAACGTCATGTGTTGCCCGCTTGTGGCTGTGAGCATTCAGCTGCAAATGACACACTGAGGGCCTACGAAGCATGAGTGCCTACGTGGTTTGACGAGGCCATACCCAGCATGGCATGTTGGGGCAGTAGGTCTGCATAGTGTTGGGAGGCCAGGATTCTCGTGTCTTCCTTGGTTATGCACAGTTTACTTTTAAAAGGTAACTTAGCCTGTGCCGGCAATTGGTGTCCAAAGAGAGATGGATAGTGGACTATTGCCACAATGCCATTAGCTAGCTGCCAAGAGCGGAAGATGAAGAATGCTCCAGCATGAGGGATTGATGGTGCGCAACCAGTTTGGCCAGGACACTGGTACCTCGTACGGATGATCACAGATTACAAACTTGGATCGCGGATGATCCCCAAGCGCTGTCAGAACTGCGACACTGGTATTATCAGTAAGCTAATATAGGATGAAGTTGAGCCAAAAAGTTGGACCAAAAATGCGACATTATTATCGCAAAGTTCAATATAGATAAATGACATTTTGTGGCTGCGTTTGTTTTGTTAGTAGTAAATATTATCCTATAGCCCAAATTACTGTGCATGATATTATTATTGCACTAGAAACAGCAGTATTTAGCGCTGCCAGTGCACAGTACTGGTCTTAAACACACGCTAGATACAAGACCGTGGCGCGCTGGCTTATTAACGAACTGACGACGCTGCCGACGGACTGGCTGCAGCCGCAAGAATTCCGACTGCCGACGGGTCCCGGACTTCCCCGGTCCACACCGCTGGCGAGAATCACGAGAAACGGCGACGAGACACGTCACCCGCTACACCACGTCTGCCGCGCAGTAGCGGTACTAAATTCAGGGCTCGCCGGTCGGCGATCGAATGGATGTCTCCCATCAAAAAGCTCACCGCAGGTGACTGCACCCCTCCCCTCCCCTCGGCAGCGGCTATTGTCGGACGCCAAAAAAAGGAATCTCCTTCACGCGCGTCAACACGTCCGCCCGTGCTCCTCTGCCCCCGGCCTGCGCCCTCTGCCGTTTTACGGTGGCCACTATGGCCAGCCAGCCATGGCATTATGGCCTGCCTGCCCGGCTGGTGACGCGGCCGGGCCTGGTCGTCTCTGCCCGTTCAACTCCAGCCAGGCCACGGCCAGACCCAGACCCCAACGGGAGAGGGCGGGCCCTGTCGTGTCGATCACTCCATCTCCCGTCCACTTCACCAGCCACCCGAAACGAGAATTTTTTTATTTGAACAAATGTGGGTTTTTCCGTGAGCACGAACACGTAACGGACCCTCTCTCTCTATCCTGTCGTCTCCTCAGTCCTCACCTCGTCTCGCCGGCCGCGAGCAAAACGAGTCGGATCCAGCTCGTGGCTGGCGTAGTGGCGATGCGTCCTGGCGAGGCGAGATACTCGTAGCCCCGGGCCGGACGGCCCCCGTGGTTTCTAGAGAGATCCAGCACCACCCGTCCAGAGACCGACACGGCTGGCCACGGGGTGGCGCCAGCGACACCGACACGTCGCTCGCTGTCGGCGACCTCTCTCGCTCGCTATTCCTGGTCCGCGTCTCCTTCTCGTCTCGTGCCTGCCGCGGACGGCGAGACGCCAACGCGATGCCGCCCGCGCGGGTTCACGTCCTGCCGCGCGCTTCGCCCGTGGTCCGCGCGATTCGCCCGTTGCCGTTCGCGATGACGCGACGCGCGAGATTTTCAGTAGACGCGACGCGACGAGACACGAGAGGGTGGGCGACGAGGTTGGAGGGGTTAGCTTACCCTTGCACCTTTCTTGATTGGCGACTTTTCTTGAGGCCCTACATGCCGACCCCGCTTTTTATGGGCTTCGCTCAGCACTCAGCAGCAGCCAGCACAGGGAAAAGATGTGGGCGGGCGTTTGCCTTTTCATCGGCTTTGGGTGCTCCGGTACACCCGCGCACGGGGTTTTGCAACTTGCCGAGGAAGCATCTGCTTACCTTACCTCCTTACTTTCAGTGCATGGTTAAATATAATAATAATAATCTTCGAGACCAAAAATTACTCGCGTCTCTGCAAAAAAAAATATTATCCTTACGAACTGCAGCAGTGTTTAAAAAGTTCAACTTGGTGAGGTGCTGAAACGATAACACGATTATGGCTGTCCCTATACTCTACTACTACGCCTAAATTCTCTACCGCCTCTCCCATATCTCATGAAAAAGAACTGTGGAGTAAAACTACTACTTCAACTGTCAAATGAGGCCATGCTTATGTAGTTAATTAATTGAGCATGCTTTTATTAGTCTTCTGCTTCCTCTATGCATGCTATCAAATACCATTCCGTTCTAAATTATAATTGTTTTAGCTTTTTGAGAAATGTATCTAGATAAAAGCCCAAACGAATTTATAATTTGAAATAAAAAGGAAGTAACTCCGAATCTGGACCACAAGATTAGTCCTCCTCCGCTACTTTTTTTTGAGAAATCAAACAACTTAAATTTTAATTAAAATTATTATATAAAAGTACTAACATTCATGATGCTCTCTCTATCTAAATAAATCAATTTATATATATGAGGGAGTTCAACATCCTGAAGGTTAATTGCAATACAAGCAATCTAAGATTGTATTGAAGAAACTAACACATATAATCAAATAACTGTGTGTCATCCCCAAAGCAAAATTATACACTATCATTAGTATCATAGCTATATGAACTTTACATGATGTAGTTAATTAGGTCCAAATTAGCTTATCTAATTGACTTATTCAAAACTATATTACTAGGACTAGCTATTCATAATGTAATAACATATATATATCCACAACTTGATGTCTTCATATGGTTAACAAAAACACAATTGAAAAGGATCTACGATACTAGTTAGGATGACATATATTCAATGATAGTATAAAGTGATTGTCAATGAATGAAATATATTAAAACAGATAATGTCATTGTCGAATAAATATCTAGACTTCAAAATTATTATTCCCATAAAATAAGAGTGAAAATAGAAATAAAAAGCATCGGCCGCCGACTCGCACGGGTCTATCATCTATCCTTGTATGATACGCTTTTACATAACTCTAGTCACAGGTTTCTTAGAGCTGGTCACCTGTAGCTATAGGAAATATTAAATTTGGAACTTCAGATATGAGAAGTATATTTACATGACTTATTCTATTTGCACTTTTATATTAAACAAAAAAATATTTGAACCACTTTACAAAACCTTGGATATTGAAATTAGATTTATGCCAAACAAGCATATACTATCTTCATTTCAAAATAACTCTTCATCTTATATTTTGAGGAGTCAAATGATCTCAACTTTGATTAGATTTGTTGAAAATAATATTAATATCTAAATAGATTTACTATTAAAATACATAACGTGATTAATCTAATGCTACTTATCTAGTACCACAAATATCAATATGTTTTGATCCATGTTTTTGATCACGGGCTATGAGAAATAGCATCGGGCTTTAAAGGCGCTTATTCGCCGCTATAGCGCCCGCTATGGCCGCGCTTATAGCGGCAGTTTGCGCGCTAGAAGCGCCAGCCTGCTGCGGGCCGCCGCTATAGCCCAATAGCGTGGAAATAGCGAGCTATATCGCCAATAGCGTTTTTAGCGGCACAATAGCGTGAAAATAGCGCGCTATAGTGCCAATAGCATGGAAATTGACAATAGCGTCACGGTGTTTCAATTGGCGCTATAGCACGCTATTTGTTTCATGGGTTTTGATATTGATTTAGTTAAAGTTTTAATTGTCCGGCTCCTCAAAATATAAGGAGTATTCTTTCTATCCCAAAATAAATGTATATCTCACTCTACAAAGAGTCAAACAATTTTTAGTTTAACTAAAATATCTAGTATTATTGTATCTCCAAATAAATATATTATACAGATAATCTAATGATACTTTTATACACAATAAATAATATTATATATTTATATATATTTAATCAAATTTTAGAAGTCTGGTTTCTCAAGAAGAAGATATATGTTTATTTTGGCACTACAAAGGCTATGATTTAAGATTCAGTTAAAGTGGACAAAGTTTCGTATGATATTATCTTAAAAAAAGTTTCTTATGATTGTCACCGCCGCGACGGGGAGGGGCGGCGGCGACACGACGGCCGGGCGGCGCCGGGACGATTTGCGCTGGGCGGGCGGGCGATTGCCTAGGGCGACAGATGTGGGGAGGGGGCGTATGCGGCGGGCGCACGGGCGTGGAAGGGGCCGTGACGGTTGAGCTAGAGAGCAAGAGCGGGAATATTTTCCTTTATTTGTTTGTCTCTAAAAGATTGCATCCTTCCTTATTTATATAACCATCCTATGAGACTCAGAAAGCAATCTCTAAAGGTTTTCCTATAGAAGACTTTTTTTATAGATTTGAAATATCTTTTTCACACCAAAAGTCTTGATTCTAATCCGAACACGACGGGACGGAGGGAATTTTGGGGGCTTTCATGGTGCGCCCGCCCTCTCATGGGTTGGCTCGCCTCGCTTTTGGCCGCCCCCCGCCTCTAGGCCGGGGCCGGTCCCCAGATCGCGATGTTGATGTTATTATTATTCATATTTATGGCACCAAATCAATCTATTGTGAAATATATATTTTTATACTTATAATCAATAAAATTTAAAATACAACGGGGTAGGTAAAACGTAAGACTGCGCTAGAATTACTCCTACATTCGGCATCGTAAATGCGAGGCGGCTGGCAGAGGATTTGCCGTTGCCGCCCATTATTAGTCCCAGGACACGTGACCCTGGCCCAGTCGGCCAGTCTCTCTCCTCCTTCAGTCGGTGCCATGCTTGCGCCAGCCACCTCTTTCCCACTGGAACGCCGCTGATCCGAGAAACCGCGCAACGGATGCAGGCAGAAGCAGAACGAACCGCCTTCCTTCCCTGCCCGAAACAAACCCACGCGTTGGAAACTGGAACCCCAGTGTCGTCTCGTCTCGCACGGGCACGGCAGCAGCCAACCCAACCCACGATTCGATCTCGATCGAGATGGAGCCGAAACCAACCCAAGCGCGCGATCTCGCGCGCACGTCGCCTTCACGACCGGACGCCAGCTCACGAATATCCACCCGATTTAATCCCGGCCCCTTCGATTCCGCCGCTCCCGGCTTATCACATACGCACACGCACCTATCGATACGCACACGCACTTATCGAAAGGGCCACTGGCTTCTCACAGATAAGCCAGTGGTGGGTGGCGTGGGGAGAGAGAAAAGGGGCGAGAGGTCTGCAACGCATCGAAGAAAGCGAGACTAAAGTTTCTCTCTCCCCAACCCAACCCTCTCTTTCCACATCTCTCTCGCGTTGCGCCCGCCTCCTCCGCTTCGCTCGCGACACAGAGAGGAGAGGAGAGGGGGCCGACGGACGCCGGACGGAACCCTAGATTCGCGCCCGCCTGGGCGGCGAAACCACCGGGACCGCGCCCGCCGGACGCGGGGCCGCGAGCCTAGCTCCAGCGCGCGCGGATCGAGCACCGGGCGGGCTGCCGCCGCCGCCGCCGCCGCCATGTCGTCGCTCAGCCGCGAGCTCGTCTTCCTCATCCTCCAGTTCTTAGACGAAGAGAAGTTTAAAGAGACCGTGCACAAGTATGTACTCACTTTCTTCTCTTTTTTACGGTTTCAGACTCTTTTAAGAGAAAATGAAATGATTTGGCGCATGTTGTCTGCTTCTTTTATTTGTCGTGAATTCATTCGGCCAGACGCGGTCTGTTTTTTAAGTCAGTTTGTTTTCTGTTCTTGGTGTGAGAAAAAAAAAATTCTTAGACTATTGTTAGATTTGCTGTCTAAGTCTAATTCTTATAAAGTTTAGGGTTATTTTGGTCAAAAGACATTTTAGTCTCCTGGTTTTCCTGGTGACGGTAGTTGTTTTATTTAAATCCAGATAAAATCTTTTTTTTTTTTTTTTGTCTCAATTTCTTTTATTCTGGAAAAAAAGTCAGAGGTGCGATTAGAATATAGAGGGTTACTACACTATACTAATGCCGTATTTTTCTTCTTTTGCACTTTGTCCTCTACACGCTAATCTCTAATTTTATTAATTAATACCCTGGAGTTTTGGTCTCCTGGTCGTGTTCTGTGTGTAATAATAGCTACACGGCGCACTAGACGTAATTTAGCTGGATTGCGTCATTTCAACCAGACAATTGGAACTTCTAGGACGTTCTGTTTTCAATGTGTTCTGCACTCTGCTCTGTTCACTCTAATTTTCTTTTGCATTAATTAAGGACACACATGGTTGGTTAGTTAGAATTGGACTTTGTGACTTTTCGTCTTTGACAATACTTGTTGGCCGTTTACCAAGCTCAAATCTTGCAGTGTGGCTGGCTGCTTAAGAGGTTTTCGTTGTTTTTCAGTTTTCACCATTGTAGTTGTGGGCCTTTTAGTGTGCTCATAATGTTGATTGGTGGAAATTTTGACAACTGATGTTCTCCCACATTCTTTCCCCCCATAAATTGAATTACCTGTGGGTTGATGTTCTATATGTAGTAATTCCCTACGTCACATTGTGTTGTAGGCTTGAGCAAGAGTCAGGCTTCTTCTTCAACATGAAGTACTTCGAGGAGAAGGTCCATGCTGGGGAGTGGGATGAGGTGGAGAAATACTTGTCAGGTTTCACCAAGGTAGATGACAATAGGTATTCAATGAAGATCTTCTTTGAGATCAGGAAGCAGAAGTATTTGGAAGCACTTGATAGGTACTGTTCATATTCCAAACTTCATTTGAGTGAGGAGCTGGATTTTCGGTCCATTGTTTGGGGAATTGTAAAACTGTACTCACTTTTTTCTCTTTCTCTCTATGCTCCAAACAGGCATGATAGAGCAAAGGCTGTAGATATTCTTGTCAAGGATCTTAAAGTCTTCTCAACATTCAACGAGGAGTTATATAAGGAGATAACACAGCTTCTCACTCTTGAGAATTTTAGGTTTGTTCATTTTGCTATCTCAATCCATGGCATCAGATTGTTGAGAAGCAATTAAAATAAATATTTCTTCGAGCTTCTTTTTTTTTTTAGAAAATAAATATTTCAGCTTCTTAGTCTTACTCCTTAGATTTTTTAAGATAATCATTCAAAATGCTTCTCCTGTTTGGTGCATTGCAATTAATATATCTTCACTGGCAACGAAATTAGGACATTTACTAATAGATCATGAACCATTAGGAAGCATTGGCAAGCAGCTGGTACAGATATGTTAACTGATTAGCGTGCAAGCTGGCAACTTCATAAAGTGTTAGCTGCCATGCTTATTTGCAAATGATAGAGGTTGTTTAAGATATTCATTTGATAGCTTTTAGGTTATGCTGTGTTTTCATGTGTACTTTTATGAAAACTGTTAGTTTCTTAACAATATCATTTTGATTTGTTACCACCTAACAATGCTTTATTCATTAAAGTGTTACCTGCTGTTTCTGTTTTAAATTTTTAGCTCAAATTATGAACTGAATGTTTGCGTTCTTGCAGGGAAAATGAACAGTTGTCTAAGTATGCGGGGGATACTAAATCAGCTCGAAGTATTATGCTGGTTGAGCTAAAAAGCTTATTGAAGCCAACCCCTTTTCGGGGAAAAACTTGTCTTCCCAACTCTTAAGGCATCACGCCTCCGAACTCTAATTAATCAAAGGTTTGAAAGTAATCTAATGTTGTTACATTACCAGATATTCTGTTTTCATTCCAATTTTTAGTGTGGTCATGATTTCCCTCCCAAATGTGCAGCTTGAATTGGCAGCATCAGCTTTGTAAGAATCCTCGTCCAAATCCAGATATCAAGACTTTATTCACTGACCATACATGTACTCCACCCAATGGAGCTCGTGCATCACCAGTATCTGTACCACTGGCAGCTGTTCCAAAGGCTGGTGCCGCATATCCACCGCTCACAGCTCATCCTGTATGTTTGCTTGATCATTTTCTGCTCATGCACGACTTTTTATGATGTTTTTTACATTATGCATTTACTCATGCAGCCATTCCAACCTCCTCCACCTGGTCCATCTTTAGCTGGTTGGATGGCGAATGCAGCCGCCTCTTCCTCTGTTCAGTCTGCTGTTGTAGCAGCATCGTCAATACCTGTTCCACCCAATCAAGGTATGCAAGTGTGGTGCTACATTTCTGTTGAAGTTCATCTGGTTGCTTGTTTTGAACATATTTGTTCTGCACAGTGGTTATTTTGATCTGCATTAATACAGTTTAACAATTTCTATTTCCTGTGCAATTCAATTAATACATTAAACACATATATTTGTAGGTTAGTATGCCTTTGTACTTTGTATCAGTCCATTCTGGAAACAATTACACACTTTTTTTTTGAACATTTTCTGCCCAGAAACAATTACACTTGTGATACTTCAGTTCCAGATATATTTTAGATGCTTCTAATTTATTATAATCAACAAATTACTCAATGATGACACACGATGTTTCTGATATGCATTGATGATTTCAATCCCATTCTACATGTGAAATTATCACTATTTATTGGTGGGTTTAATGTTGTTTGCTCCACAGTTCTGGTGCAGATTCTTATGTTTTTTTGTGTTTTTCATGCCAGTCCATAAGTAATATGTATGATAATTTGGTGCAACAATTAATTAGTAATGTTATACTCTTCCAGTTAACCTGTAAAGGTTTATCTCAGAAAAAGGTCCATTCAGTTTTGCTTAGAATCGTTGTTTACATTGTCATGTGGAAATGTATTTTTTGTTGTCAATTATATGCATGTCTCAAAACTTCACATGACGTCATTTATATTACACTGTTTCATCAGCTGTCTCCATGTTGAAACGCCCATCTATAACAGACTATCAAAGTGCAGAGTCAGAGCAACTAATGAAGCGCTTGAGGCCTGGTGGACATGGTGTTGATGAGGTATTGCAGTTTTGCACTTAGAAAAATATGACATTTTTGGATTTTGTGTGAATTTTAATAATCAATCATGCTTATGCAGGCCACATATCCTGCTCCAATCCCTCAACCTGCATGGTCGGTGGATGATCTTCCAAGGACAGTTGCTTGTTCATTGTCACATGGATCAAATGTAACTAGCATGGATTTTCATCCAACTCGCCATACACTGCTTCTAGGTATGATCAAGATAATTGTGTTATTAGATTATCTTTATTTATAAAATGCAGTATGCACTGTTTCATGTAACCTGTGTGAATCCTAAATTTGGCTATACATCAATTTATTAATTTTCTTACCCTGTGTTTTACTACACAGTGGGATCTGCTAATGGTGAATTTACACTTTATGAGATTGGTTTGCGTGAAACATTACTTTCAAAGCCCTTCAAAATTCGGGATATAAATGCATGCTCACCACAATTTCAGGTATTCAAATACAAGCTGAAGTCTTAGCTGTAATTTACTTCTGACATCTATTTACTTGTACCTTGTCTGTTACATCTTGTGAGCCTGATTATTTTCCATTCCTGTGTAAAGAATGCTGTTGTCAAAGACTCTTCCATATCCATTAATCGAGTTACCTGGAGCCCTGATGGAGAATTGATTGGTTAGTATCAATACTGTACCTTTTCAGCTGATTCTTTGGTTGAGAAAAGAAACTAAGTAATACTTTTGTTGAGCAACAATTTTCATTTAAACTTACATTTCTGTGATTTTAGGAGTTGCATTCACGAAACATTTGATCCATCTACATCAATATCAACCACCAAATGAGACACGACACGTTCTAGAGGTACCGCAACAAACTCTTATAGATAATTAAAAATGCCATATAACATAAATTGTGTTACTATCTTTTTTTTCTTCATGTCAGATTGAGGCTCATTCTGGAGGTGTAAATGATATAGCATTCTCCCGACCAAATAAGCAACTTTGTGTGGTCACATGTGGAGATGATAAACTGATAAAGGTATGAGATGTGACTTGTATGGAAAATTCATAAACTTTTTACCTGGCTTGTCTACTTGAACTTCATTTTCGTTTTTTAGGTATGGGATATGCATGGACAGAAATTATTCACGTTTGAAGGGCATGAGGCGCCTGTGTATTCTATATGTCCGCATCACAAAGAGAGCATTCAGGTGTGTTGTCTAAGGAATATGTACACATCAACATTTCATTCTGGATGCAGTACCAATATTTGCTGTTGGTGCCTTTTCTATACCTAGTTTTACTTTGTGTCTTTGTTGTTTGCTCCAGTTTAAATTTAGGGATTACGACTATGGAGTTTCTCCTACGATTATGGCATCCAATATAGTTATATGCTTATTCAGATGGAAGGGGGGGGGGGGGGGGGGGAGGGGTCTGCATGTGGATGACTTTTAAGTGAATAAATGTTGATTTTAGCAGTATTTATGGTACCTCTGTTTTGTTTGCTATAGCATTTGTCCAAGAGCTGTCTGCATTGTTTTTCATCAATTTTATCAAATTTCTAATTGATATTCCATTCTAATCTTATTATTATTATAATAAGAATGATCTTATCTAAATTTAAAATCCTTTTGATTATTCACTTTTTCAGACAGCTCTGTGTTATTATGTTACAATTTCCAGTACTCAGCAGCATGGTCAAAATCAAGTTTAATACATAACTTTCTTGTATGTGATGCAGTTCATCTTCTCAACATCCCTTGACGGAAAAATTAAGGCCTGGCTTTATGACAATGTGGGATCTAGGGTGGACTATGATGCTCCTGGCAAGTGGTGTACTACTATGCTATATAGTGCTGATGGGACTAGGTAAGAATAGATAGGTTGGCTCTTATTTTTACCACCAAAAGTGGTTCTAGTTGTTTCATTTTTTTACTAATGAAACAATTTTTCCCCCTTCATGTGAAGGTTGTTCTCATGCGGAACGAGCAAAGAGGGAGACTCATATTTGGTTGAGTGGAATGAAAGTGAAGGATCGATCAAGAGGACTTATTCTGGATTCCGGAAAAGGTCAGCTGGTGTTGCTGGTGTAGTGCAGTTTGATACAGCTCAGAATCACATTTTGGCTGCTGGTGAAGATAACCAGATTAAATTTTGGGATGTTGATAATAACAATATGTTGATCTGCACCGACGCTGAAGGAGGCCTCCCTGTTAGTCTCTGCTCTCTTTCATGTTTGTCCTTGTTTCTCGAGGGGTCAATCTTATCATTTTGCATTATGCTAGGCTCTTCCTCGCTTGAGGTTCAATAAAGAAGGCAATCTTCTTGCTGTTACCACAGTAGACAATGGTTTTAAGATACTTGCAAATGCTGATGGACTCAGAACTCTACGCGCATTAGGGAGCCGGCCTCCTTTCGAAGCATTTAGGCCACAATATGAAGCTTCTTCTATGAAGGTTCCTACAGAACCTTTTGACTGCTATTTTTATTTTGGTGCTTCATAACCTCGTTTTTTGATTGACCCTGACCCCTGATACTAATCTTGAATTTACAGGTTTCAGGTGCTCCGGTTGTTGCCAGCATCTCTCCTAACATAGGCCGAATGGATCACTTGGACAGGAACTCTCCTGCAAAGCCATCTCCTATACTGGTATGATGTTTCATAGTTTTTGCATACCTATTATCAATAATTTAAATAACATCTGACTTGATGATAAATTTGAATAGAATGGTGGGGATACAGCATCACGAAGCATAGATATAAAGCCAAGAATCTCAGAAGAAAAGCCTGATAAAGCAAAACCTTGGGAACTAATGGAGGTTCTAAGTCCCCAGCAATGCCGTAGCAACAATGCCAGAAACTCCCGACCAGGCCAGAAAGGTTGGTTCTTGATGTATGTTTCACACTTGTCATCATGGAATATGCGAGGGTTTAACATCTTTTGTATACAGGTTGTCCGACTTCTGTACACAAATTCTGGTGTTGGGTTGCTAGCACTGGGGTCTAACGCCATTCAAAGGCTATGGAAATGGAGTCTAAAACTAACAAAATCTGAAAGTGGAAAAGTACTACTTTTTTTTTTTCTGTTGGTCTTTTGTTTTAGGACAATCAAAGGTTATGTTGTAACTTTTCCTCTTCTAAGCAGGCCACAGCCAGTGTTGTGCCACACCATTGGCAGCCAAATAGCGGTCTTGTTATGACAAATGACACAGCAGATACCAATCCAGAGGAGGCAGTCCCATGCATTGCACTCTCAAAGAATGATTCTTATGTGATGTCTGCTTGTGGTGGGAAGGTTTCTTTGTTTAACATGATGACATTTAAGGTAATGTCTTAACATTTTATTCTGATGAAAT
This sequence comes from Hyparrhenia diplandra, assembly GCA_015847255.1. Taxonomy (NCBI): domain Eukaryota; kingdom Viridiplantae; phylum Streptophyta; class Magnoliopsida; order Poales; family Poaceae; genus Hyparrhenia; species Hyparrhenia diplandra. Next base: position 13,206 of record JADLZK010011756.1, read on the forward strand.
TTTCAGACTTCAAGAAGATATAATCATGCATCCTTCATGCAGGTGATGACAACATTCATGCCACCTCCACCAGCGTCAACATTTTTAGCATTTCACCCTCAAGACAACAACATCATAGCAATAGGAATGGAAGATTCAACCATCCACATATACAATGTCAGGGTAGATGAGGTAATAAATGCCTAATCTCTGATGCAGTTTATGATGCTGTGAATAATTTAATTCAGCCTTCTGACCTTTGGGTTGTCAGGTAAAAACTAGACTCAAAGGACATCAAAAGAGGATAACCGGGTTGGCATTCTCCACCAGCCTGGGTGTACTTGTTTCATCAGGCGCCGATGCACAGGTTACTATTAATAATGAATTTCTTGTTTGTGTCACGTGTGCCCTAAGATAACCATGTTTTCAACAACCCTCATCTCCTTCCCTACCTCTTGTTTTTCTCTCTGAATTTACTTGCACCAATGAAGCAGTTGCTGACTTTGATCTATTCAGCTGTGTGTGTGGACCAATGACACCTGAAAAAAAAAAGAGAACAGTCTCAATACAAATGCCAGCTGGAAAGACTCCTTCAGGAGATACACGGGTCCAGTTTAGTTCTGACCAAAGTCACTTGCTAGTAGTACATGAGACTCAACTAGCCATATATGATGCAGCAAAAATGGAGAGGATCTATCAGGTTGCACATCATATACTTCATAAAAGTACTATTTCCTCATTGCCTGATTGCCTATTAAATATGGTTCTCTTGTTTCAGTGGATACCCCAGGACACATTGTCAGCTTCCATATCGCATGCATCATACTCATGTAACAGCCAGCTAGTTTTTGCTGCCTTCACGGATGGTAACATAGGTGTTTTTGATGCGGAGAACTTGAGATTAAGATGTCGAATTGCGCCATCGGTGATAAACAGGTACCCTCCTTGTACATTGGATACATATTATTTAGCTAAAGGCTATTTGAGGATTTGGATGGGCCAGTGCATTTTCTGTTCACTTGTTAGCATTTGAGGGGTGATGCCAATGCAAATTCTCAATTTCAACCATTATATTATAGTTTGTGCAAGCCTTTTGATTTAATATAAAAGAGATGGGATGCTAAATGTTCCTTTAGAAGTTTTTTTGTGGGTTCTTGCTTCTATGTGGGTTGGCTTAGTGACTAATCAGTTCTGAGAGTTAATTAGATCACTAATTGAGCATGATGTATATTATTGATTTTGTTGGTGGTTGAAGTCTTCATAGGTTATTGTTACCGTTCTTAGATTGTTGTGTTAAACTTGAGGAGCAATTATCCCATAGTGCCATTGAGCTGATTCAGGGATTCAGACAGCTGGGGTGTTCTGTCTCTTGTACTGCTGGTCAATCCTTGGATTGTGGGAGCATTATGGCAAATTCAGAAAATCTTTTAGGCATGCTTCTACGCATGAGTTCATATTACAACATAGATTGCCATAGTGCCATATGATCCTTATATATAGCACCAGGAACCTAATAAATGTCTGTTTCATGATTCCAGCAATCCACCTGTTCACCCTCTTGTTGTCGCCGCACATCCCCACGAGCCAAACCAATTTGCGGTCGGGCTGTCAGATGGGTCTGTTAAAGTGCTGGAGCCATCGGAGTCCGAAGGTAAATGGGGAACGCCTGCTCCTGCAGACAATGGCATACCCAATGGCAAGACGCCAGCTTCGTCGGCTACTAGCAACCCTGCTGCGGACCAGATTCAAAGATAGAATGTATTTTCTTAGCATTTTTTCTGTAAACTTTCTAATTACACTGACTTGTTTGTATGTGGATGCCGTTAGGATATTGTTATCATTTGTTGAGAAAGGACAGGATAGGTTTAAGGTCAGGCGTGGTTAACATTCAGATGGAGATCTCTTTCAGATACTACCCTAGTTATCCTGTTCATGGAACATTATGTTTGCGATAGGGGGCAACAGTGTCCATAAAGTGTGTCGCCCGAGGTTTTCTCAGGTTTAGCTCGAATGATGTAAGCTATATATTTTTTCATGCATGTAAAGCAATACATAGTTTTTGCTCAAGACCCATTTTTGCCTTTTTTTTTTTTATTTATATATAATAACTTCCGGTGTTGTTCGAGAAGTGAAAGGAAAGGCAGTGCTGTGGTGAATGCAAGTGAGTAAAGGACCTGCAATTGGTTTGGTTTCAGGGCAGCAAAATTTTTTTTTTTTTTTTTTTTTTTTTTGAGGGACAGGGCAGCCCTTTCTAGTTCGGCGCTTCTAGTTCGAAAGGCACGGGAAGCAGCCTCTAGTCCTTGTCTGCAAAGGTTCAAGGTTGCCAGGGTAGATATCCTTTTTGTTTTGTTTGCCCTCCTCCTTTTTGCTTTTTTTTTTTTTTTTTTGAAAAGTGCGTGGCGATTTGTAAGTTTGGTTTGTTGTTGCCAGCCCTGTCAGACGCCAGGTTGAGCCCTGTTTGGCGCTACCAACATTCCAGGGATTCCGAAGCTGCAGCCCACAACACCCAAAGTGGTGAAGACTGAAGAGGTGCTCATCGATGCAGCCCACAACGCCCAAAGTGGTGAAGACTGAAGAGGTGCTCATCGATGAGCCACTCGGGAGGGTGTACCAACTACCAAGAATTCATTTGCCAAAAAAAAAAAAGGTAATTAAGGTGCCATTTGTGCACGACCAACGTAGTTTAGAATGTAGTCTCGACAAAAAGATTCACTGGCAGGTAGTTTTATAATGCAACTTATCTTTTGATAAATTTTTTTTGATAAATACACTATGCCCAATACCGTTATGAATTTATAGTAAAAATGATTTAAATATATGCAGTGTGTAGCGGCAAAGAACCATGATATCACCGGCAAAAAAAAACCATGAATTTGCAATGGTACTAGGCATATGGTTTGGCAATGTGTTTCGGCCATTTCATGTTTGAACGGTGTTCGTGAGCAAAATTTACCTTATCTTTTCTATGTTTTTACTCACTCTCATCAACTATCTCTTTTCATGCACGTTGGGTAACTAAATTAGCCCATCCCATATACTAATATAAGTGCCCGACGCGTATGAATTTACAGAATATGAATTTTACTCGGTTCATTTTTTCCAAGAAAAACACCGGAACTTGAAAAACCCACGGTCCAAGGGGCCCTAAGAAATTCCAAGTTTTGGGTCACGATTAGCAACGGATGGTGTACAACAAGTACTTCCTTTGTCCCAAACAAAACAAACGCAATTGCAAGACAAGGCACGAGTACCAATGCAAATAGCAAAATTACCAAAATGCCTCTACTTACAGTTATAATAAGCCATAAACAAGTGAAGGAGAAATGTTGGTGTGAGTCCCACCCTAGTTTTGGGCACGTTGCTTAAAGCACCCAGAGCCAGGCTCCCGAGAGAAGCTCCTTCCCCCTCGTTTCTCTAGAGATAGGCTCGCTCGACGTAGGCGCTCATACGTTACCTTCGACGCCTTTCCTTCTCTTCACACCCTCCGACTCGAGCTCGCGAGGGCACGTCGGCAGAAGATGGGCAAGGCCGCACGGTTGTGCTACTGACGGTGGAGGTCCGGCAAGGGCTCGTCCGTGAGGACGGCAGCTTTGTCGACGACATGTCAAGAGTGTGCGGGGCTGGTCGCTGCTCTTTCGATGGCGGGGCGGCTCTTAAAGCAACGGGTGTGGCTGGGACAAGGAGTCCAGCGCGGCGGTTGCCACGTCCGGGAGACGCAATGACCGGCACCGGAGCTCCTGTTGCTTGCTTGTGCAATCAAGGTGTATGTAGAAATGCGCGAAAAAGAAAAGAGAAGCAACCAAATGGTAACTCTACCATGTGACACTCGAAGGTGATCACATACCACGGTGAGGGCAAACAAATGCTATCCCGCGCTAGGTGCTTGGCAGACCTATTAGGAAGAAGCCCTTGTAAACGACAAGCCTTGCACCAACAAAAACACTCCTTTAGCCTTTTTTTTTGGGTGGGAGTGGGGTGGGAGGAGGGGCAAATTTGAACTTCTAGATTGTTTTTTTTTTGTCTCACTATAGACCTCCACTTATTTTTTGTTAACTTCTGAGAGGGGACAAATTGTATTTTGGGCCTGACAAGATAGGTACACTGATAAACACTCCTTTAGCGTTTTTGTTGAGCAATTTTTTTAACCAAGTGAGGCAGACAAATTGTTAGACCGAGGGATTAGGGGCTAATTCGTAAAACTAACCCTCAGCCGTATAAAGGTTTTTGTTCCTGACGGAAAATATTAGATGAGTTGGCATTTTTATATGTTCTCACTTCTCAGCTGGGGGTTTTCTTAATCCGCAGCGTAAGGACCGCGTGATCTGATCCGACGGTAGAGTAGACATTGTTCTAGAACAGGTAGTAGACGCCAGGGAAGAATCTAGAATACAGCACGCAGGGCACAAGGGGAAGAAATATTCTTCCCGTGGAAAGCCGGGGAGAGGGGAGAGGGAAAGGGACAAAGGCAAGAAGAGGTAGGCGTCGTCGTCTCGTCTGATCTGCTGCGGACTGCGAAGAGGAAGTGGGGGGATCGCCGGAGTTGCAGAGATGTTCCTGGTGGACTGGTTCTATGGGGTGCTGGCGTCGCTTGGGCTGTGGCAGAAGGAGGCCAAGATCCTCTTCCTCGGCCTCGACAACGCCGGCAAGACCACCCTCCTCCACATGCTCAAGGACGAGGTGCTCTTCTCTCTACCTCCGCCCCTTTTTCCTTGCGAATTCCAGTCTTGTTATGTGCTTTCGACGTAACGGGGGATTCCTGATCTGGTTCGATTCGATTGGGTTCATCGCAGCGGCTCGTGCAGCACCAGCCGACGCAGTACCCCACGTCAGAGGAGCTGAGCATCGGCAGGATCAAGTTCAAGGCCTTCGACCTCGGGGGGGCCACCAGATCGCCCGCCGCGTCTGGAAGGACTACTACGCCAAGGTTGCCCTCTTCTTCCTTCTGCTGCTCGCTTCTTTGCCTGTTATTGTTAGAGAGGGCGTCCCGGCACTGTTTTTGTGTGATTTGGTGTTGGAATTTGGGTTGGGACGGAGACGGTAGGATTTTGGTGGTTTATGGTATCTCGGGATAAACGACATCTGAATTTCTTTGCTTATTATTGTTAAGAGTGCTTCCATGTACTGTTTTTGTGTGGTTTGGCGTTGAAATTTTGGTTGAGACAGAGGCAATAGGGTTTAATTATATATAATATATATAATAAGTAGTACCTGGGGGTGTTAGGCATGCTACATCTGAATAGCCAGATAGTTAAGGTGCAACCGTGCAAGTGCTGTCTGCTGTAGGACAAGCAGCAAATTTGTACAAGGTTGTCCATACCCAGAGCTATGATCTTGTGAAGATAGCCTCCTCAAGCAACCAAGGGTGACTGACCTGACCCGCGGGGTCTTGATTTTAGCCACCTTATCATCATGCGCTTCCTAGAGATATTAGAACATCCCTGTTATGCTGTTATTTGCTCTGACATTCATATTAGCTGCCCATTTACAATGGCGCACTATAATTTTATTGGGGCTACCTAGTGCCCCATTGATTCTTCACCATCAAACATTCAGTGAGGTTTGTATGTGATCTCTGTATACAAGAAGATTACACAATCCGCCTGTCAAGTGGAACTAGTTGGTATTTTCCTAGCAAGGGTGTGGGATTTATGTCAATTTTTATGCTATTCTTTATTACGACAGAACACAGCTCTCAACAAAAATATGGGAAAACTGTCCATGAATTATTGTGCTTAGAGAGCGTTATAAATGTAGAACTCATGCTTCATGGTTGACCGAATTACTAGTAGTAAGACTATGAGGTGCCTGTGTACAACTATTGTGCAGTTTTCCTCCTATCCTCGCTGGCAGGCATCAAATTACTGTCAGCACCCTGCTCCGGCTGGAGCAGTGGAGACTTGCCATGGCTGAAGATGGGTAGGTAAAGTTGTCCGATGGTGCTAAACCATTTTTTGTGGTAACTCAGTAATGTGGGAAGTCTGAGTGCTGTGAGTGTAAAGTTCTCCCACAACTGTCCTGTTGTTATTTTTTTTCTCATCTTAAGATGAAAGTCTACAAAAAGAATGCTCGATTTTGTAGTCTACTGTTTTTGAATGAGACTTGCTGACAACACCTGAGTTCACCTTCATGCTTCATGTTTTTCATATATTTAAACACCATCTGAACTGGAGTGGTTGGAGTATGACAGATGTCCTTTGTCTTTTTTATGTTCTTTATTATTTTGTCAAAACACAGTCTGAACTAAGATTGTGGAAAATATTTTCATCATTTATCAAATGTGTTTGAACAGATTTCCAAATGTATAACTCATGCTTCTCACTTGAACAAGTTACCACTAATAAAACTGAGATATCAACTTACAACTATTGGGCAAGTTTGCTCCTCCATCTTTGCCAGCAAGCATCAGACCTCTGTCAGCACCTTGCTAGATTTGTGACATAGTCCTGAGTCTGACTGGCAGAAGATGGGAAGGTAAAACCACAAACTAGTGATGAACATGTTAAATTGTTAATGCCAAAGTTTTTGTAGTAATTTGGCAGTGTGGGAAGTCTGAGCTCTATAAGTTCAATTTCCTCCAGAGACTGATTCTTGGTCTACTTTGTCTAAAAGGAATTTTAGGATTTTAAGAGCATTCGATTTTGGATTTAGAAGATCATTGACGTGAGTTCGGTTCCACAACTTTAGTGCTGCATTCGTTCATTCGGCCCTAAGGAATGATAAAATCATGAGTTTCTCATTTGCTGGGCAGGTGGAGGTGTGGAGATTCACATGCTTGACACCCATGCCCAGCCCTGTGTGTTGAATATTTTATCAGCTGGGTAGCTCATGGGTCAACTGATCTTTGGAGTTCATTTTACCTCTTGCACTTTAATTTTGACCTCCAACGTGCTCCATTCAATTTCTGTGAGCGGTTCAATTTCCATATATACACATACACTTGAAAGCTCTAACAGAAATCATCACATTTAATGCTTTGTACGGCCTTGAATGAATTTCTAAGAAATCCTGAGTTCACTTGTCATTTTTTCATAAAACCCCTGTTGGACCTAGAAGAGGGGGGTGTTCCTTTTCGATTCCTATATGTTCTTTATTTCAGAGAAGCATGATTTGAGATTGAAAAAATGGAAATCTTGTCCAAGTATCGCTGTGTTCAGAGAGCTTTTCCAAATACTGCCTCCGTTCCATAAAACATGCAACTATGGGTTTGCGTGCCATTAAAAGCAGTGCATTTTTTTACCAAATTTCTACTATATACTATTCACATTTATGATTTGGGTTGCGTGCCATAAAACATGCAACTATGCCACTGGAAGAAGCCCAGTTGCAGTCCTTTTCGCCTCTGCAGCTCTAAAAGACCTATTTTCCTCTCCCTTCTTACTGACCTAGCTTAACTTTGTTGATCTTGTCTCTGATTGTACAGCATGTGCAGTTGTCTTAGTTGTAGCCCCCTTTTTGTACAGTGGTGTTGTTCTTTTTTATTGGTGTTTTTAATAAAAAATCCTTACAGTGGGGGTCTCCCCTGCTGTATTTAAAGTTCAAAAAAACATTTATGATTTTAAATTAATTTTTAAAAAATACATTTCATAATGAATCTAATGATATTTATTTGATAATATAAATATTGATAGTTTTTTATCTATAATTAATCAAACTTGAGATGCTAAATCATGGCACTGCTAGAATTGCATGTGGGAGTATGACTCAGGTTTTCTGCTTGACCAAATTATCACTAATAATACTGACCAAATTATCACTAATAATACTGTGGAGTGTGCCTGCATATATCTACTAGGACTTTAAAAGTTTTATTTACACCACGTGTGATAGTTGATACAAAGGTCAATGTCAGTCTATGTCGTAATTTGGGTAGGAAGTCTGAGTGCATAGGTGCAAAGCTCTTCAGATACACTGGTTCTTGGTCAATTTTTTGCTAAAATAAAAAAAATGGAAATCCTCAGTTTGATGGCTTGGTGATTTGTGCTGTTCTTGGATGAGGCTTGCTGAAAACACGTGAGATTGGCCTAAGAAGGCTGGAACAAGATAGATGTCCTCTCCAATGTATTTAGCAAAGCACATCCGAATATAAAAATATTGCCAGCTTTTGATATGTTCTATTCCTGCGTTCCAGTTGACCAAAATAGCACCGAAGAGGTTGTGAGATGTGCCTGTTCATTGCTATTGGATAATTTTGTCCATCGATCTATGCTGGGGAGCATCAGAACTCAAAGCACCTTGCTCTTTCCTGGCACCATTCTACTAGGCTTTCTCTGCTTCTTCATTTATCTGTCAAGCCTGGCTGCCTCACCCCCAAAGTGTCAACCTCGGGAGGAACAGACTCCACATTGGGAGTGGTGGCCACTGGCCAGTGCCCTTGGGTAGAGGCTCTGCACCCCGTTACCTGTGCACTAGGCATGTAATATTTGTTCCCTAATTTCAACCACTACTACTTGATGAATTCTATGGTTCACAGTTTTAACATTTAACTTTAAATTTGTATTGTAATTGAACTTGATGAGTTGTGTCCTACGTTCCACAGTTGAGTTACAACTGAATCTGATGAGTTCTTAATGTTTTGGCATATGGTTTGGTTGTCTGTTTCTAAATTTTTGCCTTGTCAATTGTCATAGGTTGACGCTGTTGTGTACTTGGTGGATGCTGTTGACAAGGAACGGTTTGCCGAGTCAAAGAAAGAGCTCGATGCACTTCTTGCAGATGACTCCCTTGCAAACGTCCCTTTCCTCATACTGGGCAATAAGATTGACATCCCATACGCGGCCTCAGAGGAGGAGCTGCGGTACTACCTTGGCCTGAGCAACTTCACGACCGGGAAGGGCAACGTGAACTTGGCGGACTCCAACGTTCGGCCCCTGGAGATCTTCATGTGCAGTGTGGTCCGCAAGATGGGCTATGGTGAAGGCTTCAAATGGATGTCTCAGTACATCAAGTGAGGAGCCGCCGCTGTCCTCCCTTGTCCATGGCACTGCTGGCTCGCGGGCAGGCTGTTGAAACCAAAACTGAAAATGGTCGTAACTATGGAGAACATGGCAGCTGCATGAAAAGGTTTATGGTAGTAGCTAGTGATAGGCAAAGCTTGTAAGTTGGGTGTTAATCCTAGATATATGATGGGGTCTGCTTTCTTTTCTGATTGTTTCTGGGTGGTCTAAACGGTTCATTCAAGAAAAAAAAAATGTGGTTGCTTTGAGGCAGCTAGAAGCCTTTAAGCTTATGTAATCACGTTACATGAAGCAGTGCATTGTTCGTAGCCGTTTTAGTGGAGTTTTTTTTTTTTGTCGAATGGTGTGAGCTTGCGGTTTCCAAATTCCAAAATGCTTGCAGGCTGTGATAATTATCAATTTGTGTATCAGCAGATTCCAAACCTTGCATTTGCTGTGACAGGTAGGTAGTACGTATAAATGATACTGAATCATGCTGGCGAATGTTGCATTACTTTTATGTTGCGTTTTCGTTGAAACGATGAAGCAGCACATCAGTCTGAACGCTGCCATCATGTCAACTTGAACAGGTACGAAGAGCATTTTTGGCACAACAGGAAATGGGTGCATACTCAGTGGGACGGAGGGAGTACTAGATAAAAAAAAATTATAGTGACGTGGCTTTGGATTTTTGGGCTGGAGTTCCTATCTGGTTCTTTTCCGTCAGTCGGAGACCAGGAGAGAGCGACCCTTGCGGCCGTCGATCGGCCGGTGCAGCCTCCCACCTGCTTCCTTCCTCTCGTCTGGGACACATCTGTTCCGAGCGAAAACGCCAAACGAAGCAAGCTAAGCCAAACAAAGAATGGCAGAGCGGTCACAAGTCACGGCTCCGTTTCGGGTTTGAACTTTTGAGACGACTCAGACGAGACACCCGTGCAGCTTTGGCTCGCCGACCGAGTGGGTTCCTGCTGTACCTGGCTCACCTCCGGCGTCGCCTACCGCGCGTCGCTCTCTCGGCCGATGGACCAGTAGCTAGGCCCATAGCGGGCCGAGAGGCCGACCACAGGCGCAAAATCGAGCAGCCACGTCGGATGGGATCGGCTCGGCACGTCCGCGTGCCGTCGCATCGTATCCGGCCCGCGCCCGCGGTCGGCAGGCACGAGCACGACCGCGCGCCGGGCACAACGCGGACGGCGGACCCGTGCATTGGCCTCGCCTGAATTTGCCCGCGGTGCAGGCGAGGAAAAGGAGCGGCTCGTCCGTGCCCGGCTGGATAAAGCGCACGTGTTGGTGTTTCTGATGTGACTACCATTCCTCTGAAGTCGGAACGAAAGAATTCGAGTTTCTATTTTCCTTTCGAAAACAAAGAGAGATCATCTTACATGCGACGCAGCTGCTCTTGGCGCGCCTTTGCTTTGCAGACGTGTCACGTGTGTTGTGTGCGTTTTTTTGTACGTACAAAAGAATCGTGTGTCGCCGGCGTACTGTACGAACGAATACAACGGACCGAAACCGAACCGAACCGACGTGAGCCTATCTACCATCACCTGAATCTAACAACGGCCAAGAGCGCGCCAAGAGCGAGCAGCTCCGCGGGCAACAACACCACCACCAGCAGGTGCGCGCGCCTGGCCACCTCGCTAACGGCGTCCACGAGGCCCCCGACCCCGGTCCGCCGCCCCGACGACGACGACGACGACACGCCGTGGACGCCGAACGGCCACCACAGGAGGTGGAGCAGGCGCCACCGGCCACGCTCGGCCTCCTCCCTTGCGCGCCGAGCCTCCTTGCGGACCACGGCGCGCACGGACCGGAGGTACGAGTTCACGTCGTGGTCGCGGTACACGGAGCCACGGGGACCGTACGCGGCGCCGTCCTTGAGGATCTCCAGCGGGTGCGGCGAGTTGAAGAAGGCCGACAGCGCGGACCGCAGCGGCTGCGACAGGGACCCCTCGTCGCCGGACGCCGACGCCGACGCCGACGCCACGCCGCCGGCCAGGTGGTAGATGCCGCTGTCCGGTGGGAGCAGGTGGTGGTGTGGGGATAGACGCTCGTCTGGCTGCAGGATCAGCACCTCCCCATCGGCGCGTACAGGAGTTTCTGCATTCATTCATGCAATGGATCGATGTAACAACATTGCCGGCGTTGTGTCGTATACACCCTAAGCCATTCGGACCTCCAGATCGACCACCAAGAAAGAACTACGTACCTGATTTGTGAGGCACGGGTGGCTGCGGAAATTCCCATTGGCAAGCTTGAGGATGTTGGCGACATGGTCAGGGTAGTGGCAGGAGAACACCCGGGGCACAATGTCCCGGTGCATCGTGACGGACTGCACGTGGCTCCGGGGCAGGCCGAGGCGGCGGAGCAGGAGGTCGCCGCCGCACATGATGCACGGCGCGCCGAACGTTATCACGGGCAGCAGCGACGACGCAGGCGCCTCCCTCGCATCAGCAGCATCAGGTTCACGAGCAGGGCCAGGCTACCGCCGAGGGAGTGCCCCGTGAACCGAAGCCGTGCGGACTTACCGCAGCTCTTCAAGTGGGCTTTCACGTAGGGTAGCATCTGGTGATACATCCCCTTGGCAGCTTCGTATATGCCCCCTGTGAACCAGCACGTCGAGCTCCTGCAGCGCCGCATCAGAAATGGATAGAGGTCACATAAACATCTAAAACTCATCCTGAAACTGAAATTTTTAGCAACAGCTAGTAGAATCATCAAACCTCAAATTTGACAGGTTCAAATAAAAGGTTGGCCTGCCAAGAAGCAATTGATTCTGATCCCTGCAGGTCACAATAGCAAACAATGTGCACAATGGCACAAAAATGGATAAATAAGCAAACGAGAAAACTATGTATTGAGCCACCATGATAATTTTGGCATATATAAGCAAATACCTGAACCACGAAGTATCTTGTGCTGTTTTGATCATCATCACAGACGAACCACTCACAAGGGCAAGATCTTGAAGAATTCAGATCATCCGCAACGGCTTGCCGTGTCTCCTCCTTGGCGGCAACCATGGAGGTGACCGAATTTGTCGTGGCCACGAATGAGGCTTCGTCCAAGCTCAACCCGTCACCGCTCTCCCCACTCACGAATGCCATGATGGTTGGATCATCCTTCCCATCATTCCCAGGACCAAATGGCATGATGCCCATGGCCCGGGAATGCAAATAAGAGGCAGCGGAAGACACTACATGGTATGCACCGAAGGGGTTTATCCCTAGGCCACTTCTTTCCCCCAGCTGGCTCCCTGGAACCGCACTGTCCACAGCTTCATCAGGTGCTTGATCCCCAGATTCATCGTTCTTATTAGTGCTATGCTCCTGCTTCTGATCAGCCTTGTCTTGCATTGACGATGTCACAAAGCGCAAATTGTATCTCCGAAGACATTTTGGCTGAGATGAGAGGCACGAAAGCAAAAGATTCCAAAGTTAGGCAGTGCAAAATGATATTTGCAACCACAATTCAGTTACATTATATAGATCAGTATAAGATGAAACTCTGGTTCAGAGATAACGATATATACATAAGCCGGGAAAAAGAATTCAAGCTAGGCAGTTAACCAATTGGCAAAGACAAACAGAACTCAAGGATGGACTTGGACTAATCCAAGAATAGGTATTGGGAAATCACACTGGAAAAAGAAAGAAAAGTAGAAAGTAAAATCCAAAATAGACCAAATTTAGCTTGAACATTTCTACTGTAGAAAATACCACCGCCCGGCACCTGCATTGACGCTGAAAATATACGGCATGAACAAGAGCACGACACCTGTCTAGCACAATCATGAGCATTTACCGAATGCAATTTAGGCCAAATTCAGCGAGGACGAACTGCAATTGATGCTTGAGAGAGAAAGAGTAGCAGTATTGTACTAGTACTAGCCATGATGATGGCCATGGTACCTGAATTCTGGGGATCATGTAGGCGATGTTGCAGAGGTAGGACATCATGGAGTACTCCGTAGCCTCCCGGAGCGACGCCTTCCGCAGCAACCGGGAGAACGACGCGCGGTCGAACACCTCGCCGTCGTCGTACCCACGGCGCAGCCTTCGTCGTCGTCTTCCCCGCCGACGCAGGAGGCGCACTCCCCTCGACGCCGCCGCCACCAGCGGCAGCCGCCGCGGCCTTCGGTTCCTCCTCGGGTTCCTGGCCGCCGGTGGCTTCCGCGTCCGCCGCCTCCACCCACCGTGGTTGCACCCGCAGCATCTGCAGCACCCAGTTTCCCTGCCTCCGCTCGTCCCCCTCCGCCCTCCGCTCCTCATCGGGCGGAGGACTCCTCGGCCCGCGCCGCGAACGGAGGCCGCGCCGGCACGGGGCGGCGTCCTGTCTCTGTCTCTGTCTCCCCCGCCACGCGGCCACATGCGTGCTTGATCCCCAGATTCATCGTTCTTATTAGTGCTATGCTCCTGCTTCTGATCAGCCTTGTCTTGCATTGACGATGTCACAAAGCGCAAATTGTATCTCCGAAGACATTTTGGCTGAGATGAAAGGCACGAAAGCAAAAAGATTCCAAAGTTAGGCAGTGCAAAATGATATTTGCAACCACAATTCAGTTACATTATATAGATCAGTATAAGATGAAACTCTGGTTCAGAGATAACGATATATATACATAAGCCGGGAAAAGAATTCAAGCTAGGCAGTTAACCAATTGGCAAAGACAAACAGAACTCAAGGATGGACTTGGACTAATCCAAGAATAGGTATTGGGAAATCACACTGGAAAAAGAAAGAAAAGTAGAAAGTAAAATCCAAAATAGACCAAATTTAGCTTGAACATTTCTACTGTAGAAAATACCACCGCCCGGCACCTGCATTGACGCTGAAAATATACGGCATGAACAAGAGCACGACACCTGTCTAGCACAATCATGAGCATTTACCGAATGCAATTTAGGCCAAATTCAGCGAGGACGAACTGCAATTGATGCTTGAGAGAGAAAGAGTAGCAGTATTGTACTAGTACAGCCATGATGATGGCCATGGTACCTGAATTCTGGGGATCATGTAGGCGATGTTGCAGAGGTAGGACATCATGGAGTACTCCGTAGCCTCCCGGAGCGACGCCTTCCGCAGCAACCGGGAGAACGACGCGCGGTCGAACACCTCGCCGTCGTCGTACCCCACGGCGCAGCCTTCGTCGTCGTCTTCCCCGCCGACGCAGGAGGCGCACTCCTCGACGCCGCCGCCACCAGCGGCAGCCGCCGCGGCCTTCGGTTCCTCCTCGGGTTCCTGGCCGCCGGTGGCTTCCGCGTCCGCCGCCTCCACCCACCGTGGTTGCACCCGCAGCATCTGCAGCACCCAGTTTCCCTGCCTCCGCTCGTCCCCCTCCGCCCTCCGCTCCTCATCGGGCGGAGGCTCGCTCCCGCGCCGCGAACGGAGGCCGCGCCGGCACGGGGCGGCGTCCTGTCTCTGTCTCTGTCTCCCCGCCACGCGGCCACACGCGCAGCAGCGGCGGCGGCGGCTGGTGCAGAGGCTGACGCTGGCGCTGCGCCGACATCGCCGCCGGCGCCGGCGCCAGCACCGGAGGCTGCTGCGGGCGCGGCGCCGCGCACGAACCTCAGCACGTCCATGGGGCGCCGGCGGGGCGCCGGCCTCCGAAACGTGGCTTCCTCGATCTCGTGCGCACGAGGGCGGTTAAGCCGCGCGAATCGGGAAGCAGATGGTTAATAATAGCAGCGCGGTTACGTTTAGGAATGAATCCCTGGTCGCCGACTTTGGGACTTGTGAGGTTGCAGCTGGTGGCGTGGTCTCTGTGGGGCTCGCCGGCAGGCCGGCCGGTGGCTCAATCTTGTTCTCGTTATAGCTCACCTGAGTAGAGATTAGCTTCTGCTCGACGATGGTGAGTGGCTGGCTGCCGTGATGATTGGAAGGGAAAGGACAGGACGGTAGGGAGGGAGAGGGAAGACGGGGAGTGGAGGAGAGGTCCTCCTATATACGTGGAGACGTGGCCAAGGGGAAGGACGGACGGCAGGAGGGTGGAGGTAGACGAAGACTGGGGGATCGTCTGTGGGAGGTGAAGAAAAAAAAAATGTTTTGGTTGCTTGTTTGAAAGGATCTTTTTGACATTTGGATTCTTGTTCGTATTTGTCCGCTTCTTGTGGTGCTTTTTTTTTTTTTTTTGAACATATGCCAGGAGCACTGGCCCGTCATGTGCGGATTATATGTATTCTTCTGTTCTTCTTAAGATGAGACTTGCGAGGTTCTGTGTACACAGCCAGCCACCGGTCAAATTGTATGGGATGTATATATAGAACAATATAAGTCGCTAAGCCAATTGGATTTAACATGCTTCATCACATCAGAGAGAAAAAAAACAGAATGTTATTAAATCAACCGAAATCAATTGACTTGTGTAGCAGGCTAGCAGCCAAACGTCTCTATTACAAGGCTTGATTACGTACGTGCAGGACAGGAGTAGGGCATCTCCATCTGCGGGCGGAGTTACAATGCCGTGACGGCATTTTTTGCTGCAGTAGCGGCTATGCCGTTCCAAGGCTAAAGCAAACTGCTGGCTGTCAACCGCATGAGAAAGGCGGACGTGTGTGTGAGGCCAGGCCAGGCCAGGCCAGCGTACGTGTGTGAGGCGACACGGCACGGCAGGTCGGCAGCGACGCCGGCGCGCGAGCGCAGAAGATCCCAGCACCGTTGCTTTCGTGGCGTGGACGCGTCGCCACTCGCCCGGCCGTGGGACGTGCGGCTGGCGGCACGTCAGCGGATGAGACCGCTGACGCGGACGTACACGTGCCGCGCGCCATGCAGCTGGGCTCAATCCGCACTAGAACTAGAAGCATCGGGGACGGGTGGGCTGGATCTGGGCCGTAATGTGTTTAGGGTCGACAACAGTAGACACGGTGGGCGGCTAGAGAAGGCCCATTAGTACTGGAGATTCGGCCCATTCAGATAGGGCTTCGGTTTCTTGTTTTTTTGTTTCCGGGAACGCACCGCGTGTCGTATCTTCTAAGTTCTGAACCTTGTGATGATGTCTGCCAGTGCCAGTGACCATCGATCCACCGTGCCGGTGTGTTGTGTGGAATTGGAATTGGACATCTTGGTCGATGAAACAACCATTCGCCGACCTTGGCGAGATTGTCGTAGTTAGCCCAGCGGATGGTGAATAATCGTTTTTCGTGAGCCACTGACTGTACTTCCGTGCTCTACTAGTGAACCCGGGGATACATCTTGGTTCCCGTCCCTTTCTTGTTTCTACTACAGAGAAAACCAACGTGGAGGCAGTCATGCATATGGCGGCTATGGGTTGGTTCCTGATGAGCCACCAGACACCCTAACCTCACCACCCATCTTAGAGCGACTCCAACAAGCTTGGCCAAAACATAATAGCTAAATGTTATTGTTTAGTCATTTTGTAAAATAGAAAACTTATGTATAAAAAAGATATCCACAACAGTAACTGTAATTTTACAAAACTATATAGAAAATGGCTATGGTTGACTATATATGGCCACCGAAATTTTAGAGATAGCATGTTTGCTATTTTACAAAACCATATAGCAAGTCGGTTGGAGTTCAATTATTTCTCTAAAAAGCCATATATAACATAGCTAATAAGGATAGCACATCTCTTAGAGTTGCTCTAAGCTATCGGCCACTAGCTGAAATAAAACATCACATGCACAAATCAATCGGGACCCGATGAAAAGCAACCAACATGCATGTTATTTTTGGGAAGAATAGACGACATAAAAGATTAAAAAGAGAGATGATCCAACAATCTGTATCAAGGAAAGCAACGTCGACGACCTTTTATATCGTTGCAGCTAGCGAAAGGGATGTGGGGTTGATTGGGGCAAACGGTAGCGTGATTTGATTGCGAGAAACGAAAGATGGTCTTCGTAAGTTCGACTGTTAATTGGTGAGGGGGGGGACTGAGCTGAGCTGAGCTGAGCTGAGCTGAGCCACAGCCTGTGTGTATCTAGATCTCTCTCTCACACGCGCTACCTCTGGTCAGGTTAGTTGGCCAGCCCAACGAAACCATCGCCAAACCGTAGCCGAACCCGCACGCACAGCTTTTATTTAACACGCATCGTCAAAAACCAAAGACGGCATGCGTGCGTGTGCGTGCAACCCCTGATTTATATATATAGATCGACACTTATAATTCTTCTTCCTCGTACATACGGCACCGATCGAGGTCGACAGCTTGAGAGGGAGAGTGTTTGTCAGGAACTCAACTATGGCGCCCGTTTGCAGCAGGCCGCAATTTCGGTTCCTGACAGCAGCAAGCATCTTCTTCTGCTTCCTGATCTTGCTCCCTGCTTGCTGCAGCTCAGGTTCCCGTTTCTATCTTCAGCTTGCTCTGAAGTCTCTAGCTTCTTTTGTTTCCACTAGCCGACCTGCGTGCACGGCACACGTATGAGCACTGCATCGCATCGTCATTTGTTCATCATTGATACGTACGTGCGAAACTCATCTCATGTAGATGCTGGAGGAGGAGGAGCAGCGGCGGCGTTCCACACGGTGGATATTGTCGAAAGAGCCCTGTTCTGCTTCAACGATCGCTACGTAAGTGTGCCCGCCCATACAAGAGTAGGATCATCGATCTCAATCACACTTGTCCGATCATCATCCACTCACACACTGACCGTCGTCGTTCTTGCTAACATACATGCACGCATTCTTTCTCGTGTGAAGATCTACAGCGAGTGCCAGAGCTCGTTCCGACTGGGCCCCGAGGGCGCGCTGGCCGTGCCACCGGGTTCAACGGACGCCTTCTGCGGCGGGCCGTGCCTGGCGGAGACGGAGCTCGTGCTCCGCTGCGTCGACGGCATCATGGCCAACTTCCGCTTCTACAACGGCGCCGCCGCCGACGACGTCCGCTTCGCGCTCGACCGCGGGTGCGGACACTCGGGCCTCCGTGGCGACTTCGACGTGCTGCAGCGACTCGGAGCCGGCTACGGCGACGGCTACTTCTACGGTCGTGCGGGGACGGCGGCGGTAATCTGGCAGCGGGTGCCGCTGCTGCTGATGAGCGTGGCCGCCGCGATCCTCGTTTGGGCGTGAATGACCGGCAGCTTCTTCTGTTCCTTCCGTGGTTGACTGTCCGCGCGCGGTAGTTGTTTTAGGTTTTTCGTTTGAATTATTACTTTTCATATATAGGGAGATGAAATTAAAGTATACCAGAACCTTTGGTAAAACAAAAGCAACATGATTTTGACACTTTCTGATGACATTAAATGGAGCCGGAGAGAGTACAGTACAGAGTGGTAAAAGGAGGAAACGGGCTGATGAAACCCAGGTTTTACAGAGAAAATTTTTTTCCTTGCTCTGTTTCTGAGTGTCATCTCTCCAAGTAGGTTTTAAAAGGGAAATTAATCTCCAAGAAAAAAATTAAAGAACATAATACCAACACTGAAATCACTGTTCTAGTTCTAGGAACGACTGCTTTCGAATCCCCTTTAGCAAAATTCGGTAATGCTGATACTTGTGTTATATATATATATTTTTTAGGGGAAGAAAGAAATAAGAAATGGAAAAGAACAAGGAAAACGGATAGTATGGGCTTCTATTTAGTGGCCCATCCAAAAGCCCATTAATTCAGCCCAAACCCACGCACGCCAATAGTCTTGACCCTAACACTGAGGCAGGCAGCCGCCGCCGTTTCGCGCATCTTCCTCACAGCGCCGGCGCTCCATCTTCTACTCCCTCCCACACTCGCGCTCGGCACGAAGGCGACGGCGGCGGCGCTCAGGCTAGTGTTCTCAGCGAAGGCGGGGCAGTCCCAGGATCGGCAGCGGCTTCCCTCCCGCCTCTCCCCAGTCGCCTCCATCCTCCGCACACCGGCCGGCGACCCTGCGTACGCACCTCCCTCTCCCCTCCCGCCTCCGCTGGACCGTCGACGGCCCCTGGACCCTGCGGCTGCGCCGCGCGCGGCTGGCGGGCAGCGGGAGCTAGTAGTCGCTGCTCCACCAAGGCGGTCGCGCCGCTTTGAGAGTGCTGAAGCGTGCGCTTAGTGCCGCCTTTTGGAACCCTTGCTCATTATGCATCTTACATGTTTTTTTTCCTAGGCCACCTACTTTACTTTGACAAGCAAGTGTTTTTGTTCGTCATTCTGCAATCTTTGATATAATGCATTTGTGTGATAGTGAATTGCATTGAATGATCTGAAATTCCAAATCCTCACTTTGCAGAGATGGACACATCAAGCCCTGCAGCACTTGTCAATGCAGAGATTCTCAACATGTTTGTTGGGCGAAGAGTGCGCACGGTTGTTCAAGTCCAACGCAATGAAGGTGGAGTGCTTGTCGGGCAGTCCACCGATGGGCATCAGTTGAGTATCAGAAGCGCCATGGACGTCCCTGCATCACACTTTATGGAGGTTTATGGAATTGCTGAAAACAACCAGACCATCCGTGCTGAAGTTTGCACAGATTTCGGTCCCAACTTTGGTGAGATTTCAAATGCCTTTGGGCCCTTTGATTGCAGTAGTATGAAATGTTAGTATATTCTTATTGCTACCATACCATGGTTTAAACTTCCCCACATTCAAGCTTGCTAGCTCTTATTTCAAACCATGTCAGCACTCATAAGAAGATTGTAGATACCCATGCCCTTGATAATTTAACCTAGAAAGTCTATTGCGCTGACGGGTCGATGAGCCTCGCCTAATGAGCCATCGGCTACTCTTTTGCCCTCCCCGTATGGTATTATTTTGCTTGGCCCCTGACCTTAACATATGCACATTAAGGAGGAACCGAGCAAGTAAACGAGAAATAATCTTTGTCCCCTTCTTTTTCTGAACTTGTCATCCTGTCTGGTAGTGCCTGGGTTTTTCCTAATCGGATGAGCAAAAATCTGTTTTCCATTTGGAACTTAATCTAATTTTTTTAGAACATCAAAAGCAGCCTAGGTGTTTTTTCCTGTTTACACAAATTACAGATTAAGACACCTGGGAGAGAGAATTTTTAAAACTGTTGTTACTATATGGACATTTAGGAATTGGTTTATAGTCGCACAGGGTTTATAGTTAGATGTTGGGTGTTCCTTGAACTACAGAAAATAGACTCCCATTTTTACAAGAAATGTGTATCTTATATATTTTTTTTCATGTCTCATACTCTCCTAGCCACCTTTACAGAGTTTTGTTCTATCCCAGATGGCGATAAGTATGCCTCTGAGATATGATCTTAGAATGTGTTTCTGGATGAGAAACATGTTATCTGGCAGGGACTTTAATCATGTTATATGGCTTAAAGTGTGTAGATATATTCTTTTACAATGCAGACAAATTTCTTGTACTTCAACTTCTTTAATTACTCAACATCCATACTTATTTCCCCTATATCCATAACGCCATAGATTTTTCAATGTTTATCTGGCAGATCCCAAGACTTTTGATCAGTTGTGCAAGCTGGCGAGTGACAAGTTCAAGCACATGTTCCTGTAGAGGCCATCATCGCATGGAGGACTTTTGGCCGACTGAAGCTTGTTTGAAATTGATATGATCCGCCTTAAATGTTCCTTCACTCACCCCAGTACTCTGTTCCTTGTCAGTATTGAACCTCCTATTAGTATGTATTAACCTAAGCAACATACTCTGAAGACAAGCAATATTTATCATGTAGTTGAACCCTGAGGCAATCCAAACCTAAGCTTGTTATGTTGCTGTCACTTGCATTTGGACCCTGAGAAGTTGCTACAATGGCTATGCAGCTTGATGAAAGGAAAGAGTTTTAGTATGCTAGTTAAATGCCCCATTTGAAAATTCAAGTTGTGATGTTATGTCTGCAAGATCCACCTTAGTCAACCTGAACCCTCTATTCAGCTATATGCTGTGAAGCTTCGGTTTGGTTGTTTGGTTGGTTGTTTTGACAAGTTCAAGAACCGTATTTGCACAAAGCTGAGATCAAACTGCTAGTGTCTAGTTTGGTGTGGTGAGAGAACCGTGAAAAATGGCTCTTTCTATTTGGGTTCTCAATATTTGGAATACCTAAACCAGTGCCGATTATGAAACATTGTTTTTTTTCTTATCTCTGAACATATTTTCAGTTGCAAAGCATTTACCCTCAATCTTGTAGGAAAGTAAATATCGATGATATATACCTAGTCATGCCAAATGATTCCTACAGAGAAATGCTTTGAAGTTTGTACACTATCATACAAAGCCGCTTGCTTAACAGAGTGGATGTATTGGTGGCATATTGCTTTCTTTTACCTATTATTAAAGTGTAATGTAATCTTTTGACTGCGACATCTCATCTTCCACCTGAGTGCAACAAGAACAAATTCAACAGACAGAACAAAAATGTCCCTTTTGTCTTCATTAGCTTAAAGTCATGTACTTCCTGTAACAGGATTTTTTTTTTTTTTAATGTTTAATCGTTAGACAAGCTAAGGCTGAGGTTGTGCCTTTCACCTTGCCTTTTCATGACTACTCTTACACGATAGGAAGTCTTGAACTGGTCTAATTAATTGGTTATATTATAGATATGGAGTTTCTGAACCTTTCAGTACTTAATTTCTGATGATCGCCATTTGTGGTATGCATGGGTGGTAGTCTATTAGATACAAGTCAGTAGTATTATTTGTATCATAACTTATCCTCAAAGTTGTTATATGTGTCATCTCGCTTAATTACCGACCAACGAATCAATCGGTTAAGGGTTCTATTTTTTCATCAAATAAAAAAAACAAGAACAAATGGAGTTTATCCTGTGTCAGATGGGATCACCAATGTACGCCAGACAAATATATAGCTGTAGCATTTGTTCTCATTAATTTCTTTTCTTTTTTCAAAAAAAGCACTTACACTCCATATATTATATATAAAACATACCATGAAAAGAGAACAAAACCTGACGATTCCGAACTAGTTTTCTGTCTCATCTCATAGTAACTGATAGATAAGCAGAAGTGTAGTTGAAATCGAATCATTTCCCTGAGAGCCCCCTGCAAATTATCGGAAAATGCCATGGATTGAGACATAATCATGGCGTGATTTCTGGCCTAAAAACACACACCTCTTGTTCATCGATCTTCTAGGTTTCGGTTTTCAGCGGGGGGGAGCGGATGCATGGACTTGGCGAGCCCGTAGCCGCGGGCCCCGAAGCCCAGGCACCCGAGAACCAGGCCCTGACGGTACGGCAGCGACGTGGTGCGCCGAGTGCTCCCACCCGCCGGCGCCCTCTTCGCCATCGAGGGCACCGCGGCCCTGTCCGAGACGGAGGTGGAGCGGCGGCGCCCCGCCTGTGACGACGCTGGTGGGCAGGGCAGCGGCGAGTCCGACGATGACTTCTTGGACGAGCGCGATGATGATGATGGCCAGATGGACGTCGGCCAGAACCCCAACCTGCTGCTGGTGACCTCGGCGCCTGCGGTGCCGCCTGATGATGATGCAAACTGATCCGCCGGCCCCGTACCCGTGCGGCTGAGGAGGTCCCGCAGCGATATCCGCCGTCGAATGTTCTTCGCCGACGACGACGAGGAGGAGGAGGAAGAGGAGGAGGCGGACGCGAAGGTGTGGGACGACGGATCGGCGGCGGCAGCGGCGTCACGGGGCTCCGCGTCGGGGAGACGGACCTAGCCCGGCGAGTAGCCCGTGGCGGCGAGCGTCCGTCGTCCCGGTCCCGCTCGCCCTCCTCGTCGCCGCCGCCGTCGACGTCGCAGTCCTGCCAGCCGTCGTCCTCCTGTCGGATCGGGGAGAGGCAGCCGACGCGGATGCGGCCGGCGACGAAGAGCTCCTCGGCGGAGCTCATCGCCACGCCGCCCTTGGTGCCGGCGAGGCCGCCGTGCGTCCCCGCGGCGAACTCGAAGTCCCCGGCGGCGCAGCAGTCGGCATCGGCGAAGTAAGGGGACGCGGCGGCGGTGGAGGAGGGCGGGGGGAGCGGAGGATGTAGTGCACGGGGCTTGCCGGCGCGCTGAAGAAGAAGTAGTTGCCGTCGGCGTCGGCGTCGGCGCGCCCTGCATCTTTGAAGAATGGCAGTGGGACAGTGGGTCGTCGAGACTGGAGGGAGAGGGAGAGGGAGTCGCCTCTCAGGGAGGCATGCGGGGTTTTGAAGGGAGGGAAGGGAACGGAAGGCAAGCGGGCGGGCGGTGGCGGCTATGGTGATTGATTGGTGAGGTGAGGTGAGGTGCATGAAGTGGGAGCGGGAGCGGAGGAATGGTTTGATCGTGGCCTGGATAACTTCCCATGGGCACTCACTCACGTTTATTCGTTGCCCGGTAAACTGAATTTTAATTTGGGCTCCGTGGGTAATTCAGGGTACTAAACACAGGCTTTGTTGGTGCCATCGTTACAAAATCAGGAGCAGCGTTACATCCGCCGGCCGGCGCCCAGTCGTCACACTCGCACTGCCATCTATGCTCGTGCAACGGCCGCTGTGTATAGTGCTAGGGTTCTATCGTTGTGGAGTTGTGATTGGACCTAGAATACAAATAACAGACAGAGGCTTGAAGCAGTGGATCGATCAGGACCATTATTAGAGACGAAAAGAACTAGATAAGATATATTCTGTATGCCGGACAGTCGGACTTTTTTTTTTTTTTTTTTTGATAAATGCCGGACAGTGGGACATATTAGCCTCTCTCCTGGCTCCCTCCGTTCGTTTTGCTAAATGCTAATTACATGCCAATCAAACCCACCAGCCACCGGAACCAACAGACGACCAGCATGCATCGATGTATACGTGTACTTGCTATGTATATATATTCATATTCATATTTAATACGTATTTGTAGGTATGGCTGCCGTCAAGAAAACTTGCCGGATACTTGGCTCTCTCTCTAGTTACGGCGCCCTGTTTTGTCTCATATAAAAAGGCGATTAAAATTTCCAGTTTTGTTTCTTTCCAGTAATGATGCTACTAGATAACCAATGCCCATATCCAAACCTATGGCATTGTTTAGGAAGGGTATGGAATCCAGTAAAGTATGGATATGCGAAGGGTATACACCTTTACGTCCCGCCGCTTCAAATGGCTTCTGCTTTTCATGGTTCTCTGCTTTTGCTTTGCTTTGCTAGTTCTCTCGCTTGTTGCGGTTTAGGGAGAAGAAATAAGTGTTTGATGGTTATTGTGTTGCTTGTCACTCAAGATGGCAACGGGTAAATACCCGACGCGGTAGTGCCCACCGCACTGCGCACCCGCCAGAGTAAATCTTACCCGCCGGGTTACCCGTATCCGCATGATGCGGGTAGGAAAGTCATTCCATACCCGCACCGCGCGGATAAATTCTACCCGACGGGTAACCCGCACCGAACATACCCGAAAAGTATGACATATGAAATGCTTTATAAATTCAAATATTTAATAAATATTAGGTCAATAAATGTGCACAAAAGCAAATCTAACATCAATTAGCAACAATACTAGTGTTATATATATGTAGACTTTAGTTGAATTGGCTCAAATTCTAGTGTTATATGGGCCAAATTTATTATGATTGTTAGTGATATATGCGGGTATTTATTACCCACGGGTAGACGTGGTATGGGTAGCTTACACCCGACTGCACCCGTACCCGATGGGTAGAAGATTTCTTCCAATAATGTACCCGCGGGTAGAAAAATCATTCCATACCCGCGATCTTTATCGGTAAAACCCGCCGGGTACTCGGGTTTCGGGTACCCGTTGCCATTTTGACTTGTCACTGCTTTGCTTTGCTAGTTCTCTTATTCGTTGGATAAGCCACACCTAATAGATATTTATCCTCTGGTTAATTAGATATGGGTACAAATATCTATCAGTTTACCCCGTGGTATCGTTACTTAATTCCCAGCAAGCAACGGCTCGCTTCATGAGCGATCATCACAAAGATTAATTAATCTGCCCATGGAATCGTGATTGACGTCCCCGGGCACAGGTCAACAGTTAATTAATTCCCGAGTTCTAATCATCGAACAGCGCGTCTGCTTCTCTGTTTCTTGGGTAGACTCTGTCTGGGATAGAAGAACGTGAGCAGCACCAGTAGAGGATAGATATATTGGCACTTGCAGATAGCTAGTCTCCTGGCTGGGTAGCACCGGCCGGCCGGGGAGTGGTGACGACGCATAGCAGCGATGGAACGGTGACCGGCCTGTTTCTGTAAACCCACCACACCACACATGTGTGCTCTTGCCATCCTTTCCTGTGACAAAACTTTAAAAAAAAAAATGCAAAAGAAAAAATCAAAGGAAAATATAGATGGATGATGCAACGATCTATGTATGTTAATGCAAAATTTTAAGCAGAAGAAAATCTTGTGTAAAGAGACACGAAAAAAAAGGAAATAACATGTGAATTATTGGTGTGTACTTAGGATGGCCTTCTCTTTTCCTAAATATATGGAACTATGGAAGTAGCTGCACATCTTTGTATATCAAGTACTACTAGCTCTCTAATTTTTTTTAAAAAAAAAATTGATGTTTTAGTTTTGTTCTTGGTCAAACTATCTGAAATTTACACACCTTTTTTAAAAAAAATTACACACTAGAACAATTTCAGTTTACTCCACTGCGTTACTGTTGACCGTTAAAATCTGTTTTCCATTTATGACTTCTTCCGATGTAGTCCCTCCGTTTCAAATTGTAAGTCTTTTTTTCTTTTTTTTGTTCGTCTATTTTGCTATGTATCCAGATATATTGTTGTATCTAGATACATAGCTAAATGAATATACTAAACAAGTCAAAGCGACTTACAAATTGAAACAGAAGAAGTAGTATACCGTTGACAACAGTAGTACACGAGTCTCTCTTGACATTTGTTTGTTTATTGTCGGCAAGATATATAAAAGTAGTTATCAGGCACCCGTTCTTTCAGCTTTCCGGGAGACTCTGAAGCCCCAACTAAAAAAACTTGGCCAAAGTACACCCTCGGATTGCAAATCTGAAAAGGAACTACTCCTACATGCCTTTGTCGGTTTTCGCTTCAAGAAAGGAAAAAGATTACGAATCCAACGAAAAAGTCCATTTGATTTTGCATGATCGATCGACACGCTCGCTCGATGATTTCGGGCCCTGTCGGCTTAATGGCGTTGCGGCCGGCATGTTTACCGGCCGGCTGCCGATTAAGCGTACTCAATCATCCGGCCCCTAGCCATATCTCTAAACGACAGAGGAATATATCATCGAAACCACTTGGAATTAGCTCGCTACTTTAAGTATGGTTCCGTGTGTTTCCCTTTTGCTACTACTACTAATTTCTTGATCATTGTGGTTGTGTGACGTTGTGTTCTTCCTCTTGTTTGGCACCTTTTTCATGGGTTTTATGTAGACAAAGACGAGTGCAGAGAAGGACGTGTAGCTCTCTTTGTGCATTCTCGAAAAGGAATCGATCAAATGGTTCTTTCCTGGCAAAGATTAAAAAAAAAAATTAAGGAATCGAATGATTTATGGATAAACAAGCATAGTTAGTTTATTTCGTGATTAAGGCTGAATATACAATACCCTGGTTGTTGGAGGTCAGGGCTAGATTTTGTTGGAACCTACCATCAGGATCCACATCCAGGAGTGTACGGGGCAACTGCTGGTATAGTGATGCTCACGTCCTCTGGAAGCTAATCCTAATGAACCACGGTGTGGGTGGGCCATAACTGTGAGGATAAATAAATAATAAAAATAAAATAAAGTGGAACGCCTTGTACTTTTGTGGTAGCAGCAACAACCAACTCTCATCTCTATCCTCACAAATATCGAAAGACAAGACATACAGAGTAGACTACTGAATTTGGGAGCAGTTAAAGGATACTATCAGTAGTGACTCGTGATAGCGTTTTTCGATATATCAGAGGTTTTCTGCTGTGATACAGTGAATAATAATGTGACGCGTGTGGAGCTTGAAGGTTTGCTTCTCCTGGGCAGAAGCAACCGCTGCCGCTGCTCGAGTCAAATTAGAGCTGGGTCCATGGAACTATGGAAGTGTCAGCAACGAATAATGGTTTTTCTGGGCAGTCCAGTAATAGGTGAGAAGAACCTGCTGGACGAGATAAGGAAAAATTCGAAGAAGCCCAATTGGGTTCTTGTTATTGTCTACCTCAGAGAGTTTAATGATGAAAGGCATGATAAAGTAGAAGCTTTTGCTGTGCTGCTCCTAGTGGAGCATCAGGTTTGGAATTTGGTGTGGTATGTAAATATGGTTCCACAGCTGGCGCTGGCATTTCAGACCTCAGTGGGAGACGATCAAGCAAGACAAGATCGAGGCTGCAGCAACACAAGCCAGAGAAGCATGGCAGCTACCGGCATTGGTTGAATTTCACAGATGTTGGCCTTGATGACGTGGGTGATAATGATGCCCATGAGGAGTGAGGACTATGAGGTTGCAGCTGAAGATATTGTCCTTGCTGAATCAAATGTGCAGAATGCAGCGGCTCCACCTGCCCTACCCAATTAGTATATTGGAAGACAGACACCTTCAGAGAAGGAATCAAAGCAAAAAGTGACCACCTAGTTTCGTTAGGATCCCGAGGTTCTGAACTTCTCCATCCACTTGGGGGCAAGCCAAATCTTTAGAAGGCGCGAATGTCACGGACCATTTAGTTGTCGGCCTTATGGGCCGTGGACCGAGCCCAGCTAGCGGCTCCTAGAGAATGCCCAAGCCAGCACAGCCGGCTACAAGAGAGGGATCCATGGAAGTCAAGGAACCATCAATCAAGTATCAACAATTACTCTTAGCTTTACCTGTACCATAGTTTACTGTTCTTCTTTCCCAACTCTTATTATCTCTCCCTTGTACCCGGACTCCGGGCCTCCGGCTCCTTCCAGAGCCTCCTTCTACTGTTGCAGTGAGATTCAGTAACGGTTGGGGAGGGGGACCTGGGGTTGCTAACAGGAAGTCAAATCGATTTCCGCTATTTTGTCTTTTCTTGTGGGCTGGCTATCACAAAGGAGCAGGAACTGACGACGATCTTGTTTAGTTATGGGCCGGCCCGTAAACTCAGTTTGGTGGTATGTAGGTCTTTTTTTATATAAAGTATACCTGTTGAAACCGGAACCGTACAAGTACAAGTAAGCCGTATAAGGATACCGGAGGCAGCTGTCCAACCTATCGCAAACAAGACCACAACAAAGATAAAAATTACACAACCGGTCCTTGTCCCGAACGGAACTCGGCAATGACCGCCGATGAAGAACGCAGCAGACACCGATCGTGGATACATGATCACCAAAGAACTCTACCGAAGTTGTTCGCGGGGTTCTATCCCAGCCCGCGCCACAAACAACTCCCGGTAAGGCAATGAAAGCATAGCTACGGTGACTGTTGTAAATAGGATAGAACGCTAGTCGATTACCTTGTTTAGAGTTCGGGTGTTCGGTTCCTCTACGGACAACCCCTCTCAGTATCCGACTAGGATCGTAGCGAGTTCCTCGCCCCTTGGACTATAAAAGGTGGCCAAGGAACACCTCATAGAGGAGAGCACGAACATACAGTAACACAAGCTTGGCCACAACCAAGCGTAAGCTTCACAACCGATTCTACCGACCCCATCAATCAAAAACAAGGCTCACGCCGACCGACGTAAAGGTGTTTACTCGATCCTTGATCGAGGGCCCGAACCAAAGATAAAAACCCCGCTCTCCATGTCACCGCGCAACAAACCGCCGGGCACCAGTTCGCCGAGGGGGAACAACCGCCCGTTCACCCCGCGGGCAAAGCTCTCGGTCGTAAAACATCGATACGGGCGCGCGCCCAGGGGGGGGCTCGCCGAATTTCAGCACGAGTCCGGCGGACCACGACATCATGAGTACATCGACGAGGAGGACGATCATCTTCGATCATGGGCTTGCGAGATCGACGACGACGCGAAACTCGGCTACACCGTTGAGGAACCCAAGACCGAAGAACGAGAACTCGCCGAGAAGCTCCAAAGAATCGACGATTGCCCGGCCGCCTCGAAGACGGAGAACAAAGTCGAAGCTTGCTCGGGAACCAAAGACGGAAGGGCCCAAACCCAAACCAACTCGGGAAGGTAGACAACCAAGGCTCAAGCACGGACCGAAGCAACTCGGTACAACCCAACTCCGCTTGATAAGGGAAGCTACTCCAACTCGTAAACTTTTTGAACCAAAACTACTCCAACCCGGAGAAAGAAGGCGAATTCGATATAACCCCCGACACCCCCGTGATTACCTTTTTCGGTTTCCTACAGACTACGCAATGCGGCCGTTCACAGATTCAAGGAGCGCCAAGACAACTCAAGAGAAGATTGAAGATTCCTTTGGAGGGCGCGCAAAGAGGGCTCATATTGACAAGAACCCCTTGAGAGGAGTGCATCATCCATCGCCAAGAACCCTCAAAGAAAGCCGATCGTCAAGCAACGGGACAAACAGGGGAGGACCAACATCATAAGGCCTACCCCCTGACGGAAGGAGTGGCGGCCCAAAGCTACAGCCGCTAAGGAAGTCTTTGTGGTGGCTACAACTCGCACCCCACTTACCGGACCGAAGCCCCGGACATCGATCCATCGACGAAGGCCTGTCCAACATCTCGGCGGGACGAAAAGAACCCTTTGAAGACGAAGGAGAACACCAACGCCAAGAAAGGCTAAAAAAGGAACAAGCTAAAGGGAGGACGCCGAATCGGGGCAAACTCACGCATGCAAGCCCCAACAGATATCAAGCCGACCGCATGAATACGAGAGGCTAAAAATCTGAAAGAGAAGTCGAAGACGATCAACGCAAGAACGGGAAAAACTACAAGGGTTGATTAACCGCCCAAGACCGCCGGCCGACCTAAATGACGAGGAAAAACTCATCAAGGAGGCGTTGCAAAAAGGCTATCCCGAGAGAGATCCCTTAACGCCGCAGTCAAAAGGCAAACACTCTCACGCCCAAGAAGTCGATCCAACGCCTTTGAGAGAGGCGGGAAGGCCGAGGGTTCCAACAACTCCGTGCCACCCCGGAGGGATGGTAGACAAGCACTCGTGAGATCCCCGAGGAGAGCCCGGCCCCAAGACCAAGCCGATGAGAAGAAGTCGCTGAATCAACATATCGACCTATCGAACTCATCCAAGAGGAGGAAGAACCTCGGGAGGATTTGAAGAGAGAACAATGGAAAGCTACGATAGGTTTCCTTGCTTCATCGAAAAGATTGCAGGTGAAGTCAAGCTACCCCCAAAGTTTAAGCCTTCAAACCACTCCAAATACGATGGGAAAACAAAGCCCGCATAATGGCTCGAGTCTACTCACAATCCATTGAGCGGGCCGGAGGAGGAGATGATGACGCAAAAAGCCGCCTTCTTTACCATGGCCCTAGAGGCTCTACCGGCCCAATGGTTTGACAAGATTGAAGAGGGCTCAATCCGACACTGGGAATACCTACGAGAGGGCGCTCAGAAAGCAACTTCACAGAATCATCACCCATCCTATTACTCAGCCGAAATAAAAGCCTCAAGCGAGAGCCGTGAGAATCCCCCGAGAGATTACTACCAAGATTTGGGGAGATGAGATCCCAAGTACATGATATCACCGAAAGGGAAGTCATAGACGCCTTCTCGGTAACGGATTTTCTCAAGATGGCGGGTTCTCGACTTCTACAAGGACAACCCAAGGACAAACGAAAGCAGTTCAAGCTATTGTTGAGAAGATGATCGGAGTGAAGAAAGAACCCGAGACCGCTTTCCGAAAAGAAAGAACCTCGTAAGCCCGAAGAAAGATCGTAACAACTCTCAACAAAGAAGAAGCGAGGGTCGGACAATACCGTCGCGAATGGCGTAAAAGTCGAAGAAACCTTACAAACAAGAGGTTCAACAACAACAACAAATGGCGACGTGAACGTAGCAATATCAAGCTAGAAGACCTACCCCGCATCTACCACCCCCGAGCTCCACACACGCCGGAACCGCACCCACTTTCCAGAAAAGTACAAGGGAGGAAACAACTCGCCGAAGGGAAACAATCAAGAAAAATGAGAAGAAGCCATTGAAGAGCCAAAGACATGGGATTTCCGTAAAGCAATGAGATCCTTGAATGTCATATTCTCCGAGTACCCGGATCAAAGAGCAAGAGGCAAGACAACCGGCACTCGATCAATCATGGCGCCAGAACCCGCAGCACCACACTACCTCAATTGGTCCCAATACCCGATCTGGGGTTCACCAGGGGAGGATCAATGGACAAGTGTGGGTAACGCCGGACTATACCCTCCGAGATCGAACCCACGATAGCCGGAGTTACCGTTACTAAAGTATTGATCGACGGAGGAGCCGGGTTGAACATCATATTCTCGTAAAACACTAGACAAGATGGGACTAGACCTCTCCGACTAATCGCCTCCTTCAAGCACTCCCTTATATGGAATAGTACCCGAACGAGCAGCCATACCCGCTTGGACAAGTCACCTTGCCGGGTCACATTCGGATCTCCATCAAATTACCGGACGGGAGTACATCAAGTTCGGTGGCGGATCTCGAGTCACCATACCACGCCATTATAGGAAGACCGCTATTGCAAAATTCATGGCTATTCCACACTACCCGTATCTTCTACTAAAGATGCCGGCACCTTTTGGGGGTCCTTTCAATCAAAGGAGACCTCAAGAAAGCTTTTTGAGTGTGACGCACAAGCCGTGGAAATCGCAAACAAGACAGAGAGCTCTTGAAAAAAAAGAACTCAACCGGATGGCGGAGGATACAAATCTAGAAGAACTCGAGATACCGGCCAAGAAGCAAGCAATTCTCGATTCCACCGGAAGAGGCCGACGTCAAGCACATTGATCTACAAATGGGCGATCCATCCAAGACGGCGATAATCGCGCCCACCTATCTCCAAAATAGGAATTCGCGCCACCGCCTTCCTAAGGCAACACAAAGATATATTTGCCCGAATCCAGCCAGACATGCCCGGGCGCATCAAGGAGCCGGCCGAGCACAGAATTGACATCAATATGGGATCCAAACCCATCAAGCAAAGACTAAGGAGGTTCTCACCGTAAAAAGAAGGAAGCCATCAAAAAGGAGATTGCGAACTACTCGCAGCTAGATTCATCGAGAAATCCTACATCCTAATCGGCCGGCCAATCCGGCTCGTTCGTAAGAAGAACACCTCGACCGGGCGAATGTGTGTGGACTACGGACTGAATAAGCATTGCCCAAAAGATCCCTTCGGGCT
This sequence comes from Hyparrhenia diplandra, assembly GCA_015847255.1. Taxonomy (NCBI): domain Eukaryota; kingdom Viridiplantae; phylum Streptophyta; class Magnoliopsida; order Poales; family Poaceae; genus Hyparrhenia; species Hyparrhenia diplandra. The sequence goes on from JADLZK010011756.1 coordinate 45,162, forward strand.
ACCAAGGATCAAGCAAATAGTGGACTCTACACGGCGGGATCGGCTCTACTATCGTTCTTGGATTGCTACGGGATATCACCGTGATTGTAATCGAAGAAAGAAGATCGAGCAAGACCTCTTTTATCACCCCTTCGGTGCCTAACCGCTACAAAACAATGTCCTTCGGATTGAAAAACGCCGAGCAACGTATCAAAGAGCGATACAGACTTGTTTAGGAGAGCAGATTGACAAAAAAATACCGAAGCATACGTGACGACGTGGTGGTGAAGACTAGAGAACCGTAAACTCGATTCAAGACCCGGAAGAGACTTTCAAGAACCTCAACAAGTGGAAATGGAAGCTTAATCCAACAAAATGCGTCTTTGGAGTACCTTCGACAGCTACATCGATTCTTGGTCAGAACAGAGGCGTTAAAGCCAGCACCAAGCAAATCAAGGCAATCACCGAGATGACACAACCCGAAGCGCCAAGGACGCCCGTAAGCTCACAGGATGCTTGGCGGCACTCAAATGTATTCATATCCAAGCTTGGAGAAAAAGGACTACCCTTCTTCAAACTCATCAAGACCAAAGGAGATTTCAAGTGGGACGGATGAAGCGCGGACAAGGCGTTTGAAGAACTCAAGCAAAGATTTTACAACGGCTCTAGTCCTAACACCTCTAAAAGATCAAGAAAAACTCCCGCTCTATATAGCAAAGAACAAATACGATGGTCACTTCAAAGAATCATCGCGGAAAGAGAAGAGCCCGATCAGCCCAACAAGATCCGAGAGGCCGGTTTACTACGCCAACGAGGTTCTATTCGAGTCCAAAGCTCGATACCCTCACGCACAAAAACTACTCTACTCCATATCGATCACATCAAGGAAGCTACGACACTAATTCGACAAATACAAGATCACAAAGTGGTAATCGACTCACCACTAGGTGACATCCCGAGGAACGTAGATTCAACAGCCGCATATCAAAATGGGCAAAGTGGAACTCGGAGCATTAAATCTAGAGTTCACCCCAAGAAGAGCAATCAAATCCCCAGCGCCACCGGATTTCATAGCGGAATGGACAGAGCTCCAACAACCCATATCCGACGACATCAAGAAACATTGGAACATATACTTTGATGGATCGTTGAAGCTAGGGGAGTAGGAGCCGAGATTTTATTCATATCTCCGTAAGGAAGACAACTCAAGTACATGCCGCAAATCATGTGGCAAGTTACAAACAATGAGGCAGAGTATGAAGCACTCATCCATGGCCTCAAGATAGCAAGAACTCGGGAATCAAGAGATCGCAAGTATACGGCGACTCCGGCGGTTGTTATCAATCAAGTCAACAAAGATCGCGACCGCACAAAGGACAACATGGGCCTCTATTGCGCAGAAGTACGCAAACCGAAAAGAACTTCTAAGGCCTAGAGATCCTACACGTGCTCAGAGATGCGAACGTGGCGGCAGACGTGCTAGCCAAACTCGGATCTGACAGAGCACAAGTCCCACCAGGAGTGTTCGTCGAAGAGCTCTTGAAACCATCCATCAAGGAGAACCTAGAAGAAGACAACATGGAGCAATCAGCTCTAAACGAGTAATGATAATCTCTCCGTGTCGAAGAATAACTCCCCCGGATCGAAGACATCATAAGCTTCATCAAGAACAAGACACTACCCGAAGACAAAGCCGAAGCAACTAAGATCTTGAGAAGAAGCAAGAACTACGTGCTCATCAAAGACAAGTTTTACAAGAGAGCAAAGATCATCGGGAGTACTACTCAAATGCATAAGCTCAAGAAGGAAAGGACATCCTCCAAGAAATCCACTCGATGCTTTGGAAACCACGCGGCGCCAAGAACCCCTTGTGGGCAAAGCATTCGCATCAGGATACATCGCCAACAGCCCCTCAAAGATGCGTAAGAACTCGTCAAAACATGCAAAGGATGCCGATGTTTGCAAGACAAGCGCGACGCCAGCAAAGACACAACCCGATCTCGCATACCACCATCATGGCCTTTTTCGTGCGGGGGACCGGATCAAGTCGGACCACTTAAAAGAGCCAAGGGAGGATACTTTAATATATCTTCGTCGCCATCGACAAATTCACCAAATGGATAGAGTACAAGCCATTGGTCACCTATACCCAACAAGGCAGTCGAAGTTCATCCAAGAGATCATGCACGATTTGGGATACCCAACAGATCATCATCGACTCGGATCACCGCTCACGCGATTGGCGATTCAAGATCGGGTACGTGGATTGTGGCATACGGATAGACTACGCCTCAGAGCACACCCCTCAGCTAACGGACAAGTCGAAGAGCAAACGGACTCATCCTTGCCGGACCGAAGCCAAGACTATATGAAGAACTCAAGGACTACGGAGCCAAGTGGATTGAAGAACTCCCAAAAGTTGTCCGGGGCCTAAGAACTCAAATCGCCAGAGCAACAAAGTTACTCACCTTTCTTCCCGACCTATGGATCGCCGCCCTACCAATGACCTCATATGGAGCTCTCTAAGGATCGAGCAATTTGAAGAAGGAGAAGGAGAATGTGCAAGAAGATTAGAAATCGACCGCGGTGGAAGAAGTCGAAAGAAACGCCATCCTCCGTAACGCAAGATATCTGCAAGGACTAAGAAGGCACTACGACAAGAGCACACGTCCAAGAAAACTCAACCCGTGAGATCAAGTACTCAAGAGAAATCAAAAGACGGAAGGCAAGCACAAATTGCTTAGCCCATGGGAAGGACCATATATCGTCAAAGCAGTACTAGGACCAAGAACCTATAAGCTGATGACAATGCAAGGAGAAGAAATCAGAAATTCTTGGCACGTAAACCAGCTCAGAAGGTTCTATCCATAATCAGAGGACCTCAAGGCAGCAGAAGAGAAGCAGAACGCGAAAACAACTCTCCGATACTTCAAGGAGAAGAAGATCAAGCCCGAGAAGAACTCGACCATCCAAAGAGGTCACCAAACACGCAGCCCACCGTGCACTCCAACGTAAAACAAGCGCCGTGAGTAGAGCCGCATGCCTCCTAAGGGAGAAGAACAAAACAACCCAAATTTGGCACTTCACAAGAAGAAGTCGACCAAAAGAAGGCAAACCCGACCACCGTAACGGAGGTCAAATTCCAAGGGTGGAACCACGCCAAGTCCTAGCTCGGAATAGCGCCCACACCTTAAATCCTAGCGGAAGATCGTGAACTTCGACTCTTGAAAAAAAGAGGACGTTGGGATCGGCCCGCCTAGGTCGCAGAGGCCATCAAGGGTCCGTAAAGCGCCACTATGTCCAATGACGGTGGACGCCTTCGAATCGGGCGTGAGCGGTGTAGTGTTGTGAAATAGAAACCCATCGCCTCACACAAGTCTCTCGTAAAGCGAGCAGCCCAAACCTGCAAGGTGGATTGTAGTGTTATGAAATAGGAACCCAACCATCTTGACCTTTCACCCCAAGCAGGTGCACTTAAATGGGCCCCGACCGAGAACCCTTCAAGGGACGCCATGCGATAGTCCAATCGGGACAAGCATGGGAGAGCCCTAGCCCGTAAGATGCAACCCCGAAGTTAGAACAACTCTTTCAGAGCATGACTCCACCAAAATACACTAGCATATCCAAGAAAGGACAAACGCTAGAGGGCCTAAATGGAGAAACCTAACGGCCCGAGTAACCCTCCTAACAATAATGACAAGTCTCTAAGAAGACACAAGTCACATGCCGAGGAAAACAACCTCGCAAAACGGGGACGCCCCAACCACCTTCAACAAGTCTATAGAGGACAAGTGAATCTTCGTAAGAATAACCCTCGAAGACCAAGAGCAAGACTCTACCACCTTCAAAGAAGTCTACAGAGGGGCAGTTTCGAATCTTCGGAAGAACAACCCCTCAAGACCAAGAGCAAGACTCTATCACCTTCAAAGAAGTCTACGAAAAAGACAAGTGAATCTTCAAAAAAACAACTCAAGACCGAGCAAGACTCTACAATCACCATGAGCAAGTCTACGTAAAGGACGAGCTGAATCTTCGTAAGAACAACTCAAGACCAGAGCAAGACTCTACAACTACTTTCAAAGAAGTCCACGAGAAAGGACGAGCTGAATCTTAAAAAAACAACCTTGAAGACCGTGAGCAAGCCTCCACAACTATTATCGCCCTAGCCTACAGAGAAGACGAGCCGATACTCGAAAAAAAGAAGAACTCTAGAATTCAAGAGCAAGACTCCACTCATCATGACAAGTCTCAAGAAGAAGGTAAAATCATTTGTCGAAAGAAAGCAACCCTCGACAAACCCGGAGCAAGCCCCTTACAACCATCTTCATCTAATACTATAAGGAAGACAAGCGTATTCCTTCGTAAGAAAGAACTCGCTAATCAAGCAAGATTCCATCTCATCGTAGAAAAGCTAGCCAACGCGTCAAGGGAGAAGAAACCTAAAAGCGCACAAGGACAAGATCCTACACTACCTTCAGCAGATCTATGGAAATACAAGACTGACAAGTCAGAAAACAGCCCCGACAACTCGTGGCGGGACTTCAACACTATATACTGACCAAATCTACGTAAAGGCAAGCTAGATCTTCACCGAGACAACAACGGTGTCACAATGAGTGACTCCAAACAACTCGCACGAACCTACATAAAGGACATAAGAGCCGGAAGCCTAAGGAAGAACTCTAAAGGCGCAATCTCAACAAGTCGTCCGAAGAAGAACTCGGAAGAGCACGACAACAACAAGCGAGAGGACAAACCGCAACAAGTCCCGCACGAAGGCGATCGTAGTCATACTAAATACAAGTATGAGGAATAGATAAAGAGACAAATCTCTTTATTCAACATGTTAAAGATTACAAGGGAAACAACTCCCTACAAGATACAAAGAAGACTCAGATGCACGGGAGCCCAACAAGAACTCCCGCGCACAAGATACAAAGAAGACCGGGGACTATAACCCTAAGGAGTACAACACGCAGCGGGGAGAAATCGGCATCCAACGACGAAGAAGATGGAGCGCTAGGACTGTTTTCAACCCCAAGAGCCCGAATATCAACAACTCGGGGCTACCGAAGTCAAGACCCTTGCGCCCAAGTCCATAAACACACTGAGCTCGAAGAACCCCGACGGCGGCGAATGGACCCGAGGATCAAGATAAGCGACTGGCGAAGAAAAGAACCCTCTCGAGAAGGCTCAGGAGTTCACCATGTCGTGGCGAGAACGAAATGAGCCCGAAGGAAGCGCTCAACTCTACAAAGAGTAGAAGGAAGCGCCTCCAAAGAGCACCATCTTCAGCAATTCTTCAAAAGGCACAACCTTCCCCCGAAGGCAGTGGCGACCAATACCGGTTGGGAAGCGGCATATGTCTACCCAAGCGCGAGGAAGGAGACCAAAGAGGACTAGGAGGGTAATAGGGAAAGAACCCTACCCGACCCACACCAAGAAAAACGAAGGAGGAGAGGAGATCATCTTAAGTCACAAGACATCCGTCGATGTTTTACGACCGAGAGCACGCCACGGGGTGAACCGGACAGTTTGTTCGGGCCTCGACGAACTTCGAGCCCGGCGATTTGTTGCGCGTGGTGACATGGAGAGCGGGGTTTTTATCTTGGTTCGGGCCCTCGATCAAGGATCGAGTAAAGACCTTTACGCCCCGGTCGGCATGAGCTTTTTTTTGATTGATGGGGTTAGCCGAGAATCGGCCGTGAAGCTTTACGCCGCTTGGTCGTGGCCAAGCTTGTGTTCTGCATGCCTTCGTACTCGCTCTCCTCTATGAGGTGTTCCTTGGCCGCCTTTTATAGTCCAAAGGGCCAAGGAACTTCGCTATGATCCTAGTCGGATCTGAGAGGAGAGGGTTGTCCGTAGAGGAACCGAACACCCAAACCCTTTAGAAGGTAGCGACTAGTGTTCTATCCTAGTTACAACAGAAGTCACCGTAGCTATGCTTACATTGCCTTCTAGGAGTTGTTTGTGGCCGCAGGCTTGGATAGAACCCTGCGTACAACTCGGTAGAGTTCTTTGGTGATCCTGTATCCACAAGCCCCTCGAGCATCTCAAGGTCGAGCCTTGAGGGTTGTCTTGTTCTTCTCTCGGTGAGGCCTTGATATGGTCTTCAAAATCATCTTACGGAGTGCAATTTTGAAAAAAGTGCACCCGTAGGGTGTAACCCTCGAGCTTCTTGCTTTTTTGGCACAAAGAGCCGGAAGGTCTTTGAGTTTTTCTCCTCCGTCTTCGAGTTCTCCTCGTGTCGGGCTCTTCTTTCTTGAAAGGAGAGCCCATCCGCTAGCCCCCAAGTATCTCGGGTTTTGAGTCTTGAGAGCCATGCGCTCTTCGGGTGCGCCCTTAACGCGGTTCTTATCGTCTTAAATGCGGTGTGCACTTTCTTTGAAAAAAGTGCACCCGTAGGGTGTAGCCCCAGAGCTTCTTGCTTTTGGCACAAAAGAGCTGGAAGGTCTTTAAGTTCTTCTCCTCCGTCTTCGAGTTCTCCTCATCGCCGGGGCTCTTCTTTCTTGAAAGGAGAGCCCTTTTTCGTTTAGCCCCCGAGTATCTCGGGTTTTGAGTCTTGAGAGCCGTCACGCTCTTCGGGTGCATCCTTGACGCGGTTCTTATCGTCTTTGTATGCGGTATGCACTTTTTTGAAAAAAGTGCACCCGTAGGGTGTAGCCCCCGAGCTTCTTGCTTTTTGGCACAAAGAGCCGGAAGGTCTTTGAGTTCTTCTCCTCCGTCTTCTAGTTCTTTTGAAAAATCCGCCCCCGGTATCCTCGTAGCCCCGAGCGTCCTAAGGGCTCTTTTCGCGAGATGGAGCTCTTAGAGGTTCTTCGTCTTACTTGGGATTTTGACCGTTTCTCTTTTTCGTCGCGATCCACGAGAGTCACAAAGGCGCTTTTTCGCGTGCTTTCGTTTTTTCAGAAACGTCGATTGCATGGCGGTCATTGCCATAAATTCCCTTAGCGTGATTTGAGGTGACCGCTCCTTTTTGGTGGTTGCCTCGTCTTCCGTGGACTTGGTCCATAGGCGTGTTGGTTACGCCTATAAATATGCCTCATTTTGGTTCGGTGAGGATCCAGAAAGTGTTTTTTCTTCTTCTCGCTTCTTCTTCTTCCTCTAGGCGGTCTCCCTTCTCGTAGAAAAAAACTTTGTTTCGAAGCGGATCCATGGCGGTGCCTTTGAGTGAGTTGGATCAGCCCGGGCGTCTTCTTTAGCCTTTCTAGGGTTCTTCCGTGAGTAAGGGATGTCTTGTGATATGGAGTAGAAAGGGACCTTTCCGCGGTGGCTCCACTCTTGGACGTGGCTAGTGGTGGGAAAAGGATGCCTTGCGATCGAAGTTTTCCTTCGCTCCGTTGTCCTATCCCACTTCGCCGGCCTCTCGAAGATGGGTGGGGCAGTCTACTTCGGTTGCTCTTTAGTTTGTGGAGGGCTAAGGTGCTTTCTTGGTCGAGTAGATTGATCCTCATGATGTCCATCGGCTCGAGTTTCTTGGAGAGGATAGCACCTGCCGCCTAGTTCAAGGGGGTTATCTTTTTCCCGGATCTTTGCCTTTGAGTCTTGAGGAACCGCCGTGTTGCGTGCTCTCATGGTACTTTGCTCCTTTCGAGGGGTGTTGTGCCGGCGAGGGTTCTTTGTCCCTAGGCCAGCAGCTTTGGAACTCGCGGGTCCGTTCCTTCCCCGTGTGTGTTCTGCGGGTTCTTGGGCTTCCGGTACTTACGTGCCGATGTTGATTCCTCCGTGGTCTTCTTAGCGCTCTTTGGTGCTTTGAGCTCCAGCAAGAAAGGTCTTGACTTATTGGTCAAGATATGGAGGGATCTTCTTCTTGGCGGTTGAAGTTAGCTTGGTGGAGTTTAGGCAGGTCCTGGCGCTCTATCTTTGTCGCTCCCCGACCGCGGACTCCTGCTGCCTTCTTGAAGTACTCTTGAGTTGTTGGCCTTCTTTGTATCTTGTACGAGGGAGTTTTACGTTGGGCTCCCGGTGCATCCGGAGTCTTCTTTGTATCTTGTAGGGAGTTGTTTCCCACGTAACTTGTAATCTTCAAGATGTTGAATAAAGAGATCCGTCTCTTTATCCGTCTTGTACTTGTACTTTTTGTATGACTCGACCGCCTTCGATGCGGACTTGTTGCGGTTGTTGTCCTACGCTTGTCATTCTTTGTTGTCTTCGAGTTCTTCTTCTTGGATGACTTGATGTGATTGCGCCTTTAGAGTTCTTCCTTAGGCTTCGGCTCTTATGTCCTTTTATGTAGGTTCGCGACGAGTTGTTTGCGATCCCTCGTAGTGACATCGGCGTTATTCAGGTTGATGATCCAACTTGCCTTTCGTAGACTTTCTTTGTTCATAGTGTTGAAGTCTTGCTTCGAGTTGCGAGGGGTTGTTCTCGACCGGTCGGTTTGTCTTCTTGTAGATCTGTTGAGGGTAGCGTAGTTTCTTGTCTTTGTGCGTCTTTGGGTTGTTTCTCCCTTGACGTGTCGGCTAGTCTGTTCCGCACGGGTCTTGCCGTAGTATGTTAGACTTTGCATCATTGCTTGAGTTCTTTCTTCCGAAGGGAGGAAACTGCCTATTTCTCGTAGACTTGGTTGGTGATAGTCACGAAGTTCTCACGAGATCCGGTCTTTGTTTTTTTCCGGAGTTTCACCCCGCCTTTCAGACTCGGTTGGAGATCTTTTCGGGAGTGTAGCTCGGTTTGTCGGGATTGTTTTCTTCCCGACAAATGACTTCGTCTTCTTTCGAGATTTGTCATGATGATTGGAGGCTTGTTCTTGAATTCGCAGTTCTTCTTTTCGAGTATCGGCTCGTCTTCTCTGTAGATTTGCCGATAATAGTTGTAGAGGCTTGCTCCTGGTCTTGAGTTATTCTTACGAATATTCAGCTCATCCTTTCGTGGGCTTGCCGAGAGTAGTTGTGGAGCCTTGCTCCCGGTCTTGAGTTGTTCTTCCGAATATTCAGCTCATCCTTTACGTGGGCTTGCTAAGAGTAGTTGTGGAGTCTTGCTCTTGGTCTTGAGTTGTTCTTCTAAATATTACGCTCATCCTTTACGTGGGCTTGCTGAGAGTAGTTGTGGAGTCTTGCTCACGGTCTTGAGTTGTTCTTACGAAGAATCGGCTTATCCTTTGTAGACTTTGCCGAAGGTGCTAGAGTCTTGCTCTTGATCTCGAGTTGTTCTTTTTTCGAAGAATCAGCTCGTCTTTGCCGTGAGACTGTGGATGGTTGTTGGGGCGTCCCCGTTTTGCCGGGGTTGTTTTCCTCCGGCATGTGACTTGTGTCTTCTTCTCGAGACTTGTCACGATTGTTAGGAGGGTTACCCCGGGCCGTTAGGTTTCTCCTTTTTAGGCCCTCTAGCATTTGTTCTTTTTGAACTTGCTAGTGTATTTTGGTGGAGTCGAGCTCTCAAAAGAGTTGTTCTAACTTCGGGGTTGCCTCTTTTGGGCTAGGGCTCTACCATGCAGTCCAGTGGACTATCGCATGACGTCCCTTGAAGGGTTCTCAGTCCGGGCCCATTTAAGTGAATCAAGGGATGAAGGTCAAGATGGTTGGGTTTCTATTTCATAACACTACAATCCACCTTGTGCGGTTTGGGCTGCTCCGCTTTTCGAGAGACTTGTGTGAGACGATGGGTTTCTATTTCACAACACTACACCGTTCACGCCCGATTCGGAAAGGCCGTCCACCGTCATTGGACATAGTGGCACTTTCTCGGACCCTCGATGGCCTCTGCGACCTAGGCGGGCCGATCCCAACGTACTCTTTTTTCAAGAGTCGAAGTTCACGATCTTCCGCTAGGATTTAAGGTATGGACGCTATTCGAGCTAGGACTTCGCGTGGTTCCACCCTTGGAATTTTGACCTCCGTTCGGTGGTCGGGTTTGCCTTCTTTTGGTCGACTTCTTGCGCGGTGCCAATTTGGGCTGTTTTATTCTTCTCCCGTAGGAGGCATGCGGCATCACCGTGGATGACTTGTTTTTGTTGAAGCGCACGGTGGGCTGCGTATTTTGTGACCTCTTTGGATGGTCGAGTTCTTCTCAGGCTTGATCTTCTTTCTTCTTGAAGTATCGGAGAGTTGTTGTTGCGTTCTGCTTCTCTTCTGTTGCCTTGAGTTTCTCTGATTATGGATAGAACCTTCTGAGTTGGTTTATGTGCCAAGAGTTTCGATTTCTTCTCCTTGCATTGTCATCAACTTGTAGGTTCCCGGTCCCGCATACTCCTTTGACGATATATGGTCCTTCCCATGAAATTTTGAGTAGTTTGTGCTTGCCTTCCGTCTTTTGATTTCTCTTGGGTACTTGATCTCCTGGGTTGAGTTTTCTTGGACGTGTGCTCTTGTCATAGTGCCTTCCGAGTCCTTGTAGATATCTTGCGTTCTGGAGGATGGCGTTTGCTCTGACTTCTTCTGCAAAGTCGATTTCTAGTCTTCTTGTTTGTTCTCCTTCTCCTTCTTCAAATTGCTCTATCCTTGGAGATCTCCATATGAGGTCGGCAGTAGGGTAGGCTTCCTCGATCCGTAGGTCGGGAAGAAGGGTGAGTAGCCTGTTGCTGCTGGCCGATTTGAGTTTTTAGGCCCCAGACAACTTTTTGGGAGTTCTTCTATCCACTTGGCTCCGTAGTCTTTGAGTTCTTCATATAGTCTAGGCTTTAGTCCGGCAAGGATGAGTCCGTTTGCTCTTTCGACTTGTCCGTTGGCCTGAGGGTGTGCTACGGATGCGTAGTCTATCCGTATGCCACAATCTTGTGCCCAATCTTCGAATTCCCGCTGGCCGTGAACGGTGATCCGAGGTCATTGATGATCCCGTTGGGCATCCCAAATCGTGCATGATCTCTTGGATGAACTCACCGCTTTGGTTGAGTGAAGGTGACCAATGGCTTGTATTCTATCCACTTAGTGAATTTGTCGATGGCGACATAGATGTACTCATATCCTCCCTTGGCTCTCTTGAGTGGTCCGACTTGATCCGGGTCCCAAAGACGAAAGGCCATGATGGTTGTATGCGGATCGATTGTGTGGCCGGGCACATGAGCTTCTCTTGCGAACATCCGCATCCTTTGCATTTTTCGACGAGTTCTTCTCAAGGCGTCTTTGAGGGCTGTTGGCCAGTAGTATCCTGTTCAATGCTTTTCCCATGAGGGTTCTTGACGCCGCGTGGTTTCCACAAAGATCCGAGTAGATTTCTTGGAGGATGTCTTTTTCCTTCCTCGAGAGCTTATGTATTTGAGTAGTACTCCTAATGATGCTGCTCTCTTATAAAGCTTGTCTTTGATGAGCACGTAGTTCTTGCTTCTTCTCAAGATCCTGGTTGCTTCAGCTTTGTCTTCGGGTAGTATCTTGTTCTTGATGAAGTTTACGATTTCTTCGATCCACGGAGTTGTTCTTCGACCGAGAGATTATCATTACTCCGTTTAGAGCTGATTGCTCCATGTTGTCTTCTTCCCGGGTTCTCCTTGATAGATGGTTTCGAGAGCTCTTCGACGAATACTCCTCGGTGGGACTTGGGCTCTGTCGGGATCCGAGTTTGGCTAGCACGTCGCCGCCACGTTCGCATCTCCGCGAGCACGTGTAGGATCTCAAGGCCTTGGAAGTTCTTTTCCGGCTGCATTTACGCGCAATAGAGGCCCATATTGTCCTTTTGTGCAGTCCCAGTCTTTGTTGACTTGATTGATGACAACCGCGGAGTCGCCGTATACTTGTAGTCTCTTGATTCCCGAGTTCTTGCTATCTTGAGGCCATGGATGAGTGCTTCATACTCGCCTCGTTGTTTGTAGCTTGCCACATGATGCGCAGCACATACTTGAGTTGTCTTCCTTACGGAGATATGAATAAAATCCCGGCTCCTGCTCCCCCCAGCTTCAACGATCCATCAAGTACATGTTCCAATGTTTCTTGATGTCGTCGGATATGGGTTGTTGGAGCTCGTCTATTCTCGCTATGAAATCCGGTAGCGCCTGGGATTTGATTGCTCTTCTTGGGGTGAACTCTAGATTCGATTCTTTCGAGTTCCACCGCCCATTTTAATATTCGGCCTGTTGAATCTCTCGTTCCTCGGGGATGTCGCCTGATGGTGAGTCGGTTACCATCGTTATCTTGTGACCGCCGAAGTAGTGTCGTAGCTTCCTTGATGTGATCGGTATGGTGTAGAGTAGTTTTTGTACGTGGGTACCGAGCCTTGGACTCGGATAGAACCTCGCTCACGTAGTAAACCGGCCTCTGGACCTTGTTGGGTTGTTCGGGCTCTTCTCTTTCCACGATGATTGCCGAGCCGACTCATCAGTACTCGTTCTTTCGCTATGTATAGCAAAGTAGTTCTTCTTGATCCTTTGGAGGTGTTAGGACTGGGGCTGTTGTAAAGATACGCTTGAGTTCTTCAAACGCTTTGTCGACCTCTTCTCGTCCATTTGAATTCTCCTTTTTGTCTTGATCGGTTTGAAGAAGGGTAGCCCTTTCTCTCCAAGCTTGGATATGAATCGTTGAGTGCCGCCATGCACCTTGTGAGCTTACGGGACGTCCTTGACACTTCGGGGTTGTGTCATCTCATTCATGGCCTTGATCCGCTTGGTTTTGGCTTCAATGCCTCGTTGCTGACCAAGAATCCGAGAGTCGTCCCGAAGGCACTCCAAAGACGCATTTTGTTGGGTTGAGCTTCCACTTTCACTTGTTGAGGTTCTTGAAAGTCTCTTCCAGATCTTGAATCAGAGTTTCTGGTTTTCTAGTCTTTACCACCACGTCGTCTACGTAAGCTTCGGCATTTTTGCCAATCTGCTCTCCCAAACAAGTCTCAGTACGCTCTTTGATACGTTGCTCGGCGTTCTTCAATCCGAAGGACATTATTTTGTAGCAAAGAGGGCACCGGGGGGTGATGAAAGAGGACTTGCTCGATCTTCTTTCTTCGCAACTGGGTGATATCCTCGAGTAGCAATCCAAGAATGATAGTAGAGCTGATCCTACCGTGGAGTCCACTATTTGGTCAATCCTTGGTAGCTCGAAGGGGTCCTTCGGGCAATGCTTATTCAGATCCGTGTAGTCCACACACATTCGCCAATCTGAGGTGTTCTTCTTCTCAACCGTAACGGGTTGGCTAGCCGTGACAGAGTTTCGACCAATTTATAAGAAATCAAGTATAATTCGCAATCACCGGAAGTAATCGCAGTCTACCCTTGAATCCATATAAACCCGGTATTCGAAATCTCCGAAAGTGATTTCAAACTCATCAACAACATACAACAGGATCGTTGAGCTTGGTAGTAAAATCTGCGGGTATTTCAAACCAAATTCGATATATTAAACATCGAGTGCGTAAGTATGATTTATTACAAACTCGGGTTCATTGTACGGAGGCAAAGTAGTTTGCGAAAAACCAAATAGTCTTTTAACGAAAAACAAATATAAGATAGTGCGGTGTAGATAGTCATCCCTCAGAACAGCATGAGACAGGGGATATGGAATTGCCTTGCCCCGCCTTACTCTTTCATCAACAGGAAATGCACAAGTCTTACAATAACCATGGTAAATATGATCACCGCAACAATAACGGAATAAAACCCCGAGTACAAAATACTCGCCTAGACTTACCCGTCCAAAATAAAATAAGGACTCCAAGGATTATGCTAGGCTTTATTTGGGGTTGGTGACTCACATTAATTTCAAGAAATAAGGTGGTTTAGTGAGCCTACACATACTACTTGTATCATTCCAAGTTAACAGGGGTTCTTATTACTTACATAACATAGATCCCAGATAGTCAACATTAATCATTGCTCATTAGAATAAATAACGTATAAGTAATGAATCATGATAAATTAGTCGCAACATGATAAAAGCCATTTATGTTGTAGTGATTAAGACTACATTGCCGTGGAGGTATCCCGGGTTCTCACTATCCGGAGAGATGGCGATTCGAATCGATTGCAAACCGGTGGCGAATACCCCGACACACACCAAGTCTACTTTGCAAAGGCGGCACCCGATCACTCCTCAAGATGTTACGGGACGTAAAAGTCTCGGTCTTGCCCGGCTACCCCCTCCTTCTCGGGTGCCAAGTGAGCGTGCAACGAGACCGACATCATCGCGGCGCATCTTCTTGCACCCAATAAAAAACCCTCGCAACCAACGCCAAAGGAGGAGCGATAAAGCGAGCATGGCCGGCCCCTAACATTCTTGCAGTTTCGTGGCTCACGACCCAGCGGAGCCTACTATATGCCGCACGTTCAACTTCCGACCACAGCCCGACAAAGTATGAGTCCTTAATCGATCGGTGGAAAGGACCACAAACTCCACCCAATCTCACATGTTTTATTTTATCGGGTTCTCAACACAGACTTGACAATCACCCATGTGATTGTGCACAACATTTCCTCAAGTGACCAGGCATCAGCGTCTCATCGCAAGCATGGTGCGAGCATTAACCTAGACTCGCTAATAGGATAGGGTAACAACTTCAAGCAAGGATTATAATGCATCAACGGTTTCAACCATTTCCTATACGTAATGCGGGGAAACATATAAAGGACTCAAGTCAATTTAGTTGGAAGAATAGGAAAGGCGCAGAATGCTCGGGGGCTTGCCTCGCAGTAAACGTTGTTTAACGTGCTCGGGCACTCGATCCAACTCGTCGGTCGATCCTTCTCCTCCGGTGACTCCTCCGGTCCCGCACTCCCAGCCTGGAACAGCTCCCGGCTCCTCGATCAGCTCCTCCGTAACCTCCCCGATCCCGAGATGATGCATATGATGAAGAAAAGAAATAATTATAATTGCATGAACAACAACTTGCAATAAATAGAATATGTATGATGAATGGATGCTTCATGATGCAAGCTATTAGTAAGTGCATATCTCTTCTGCAGAAACATAACTTAATCTACACAAGAAACATTATCACGTTACATCGAACCACACCCTATCTCTCTCTACTGACAAGAAAATGGCAGCACGACAGGCTGTCACTAAAACAGTCACACAGGGAGTTCTACAACTCCAAATTCAGTGAACTAGGACTCTATGGAAAGCTAACAAAATTTCCTACAAAACATTCCACAGCATCCAGAGCTAAATCTAAACCTATCAGCCTCGAAATTGGGAAAAACAGAGACCCTGTTTTCAACCCAAACACCACATATAATATCCATAACTTCAAAACTACTCATGCAACTTATCTCAAACTTGACCAGCAAGTAAATCAAGTAATCATCTACCAAATAAACCTATTGGACAATCCAAAAGATAATCTAAAGCACATAAAATAATATGCCCTAGCAAACACTACACTTGCACACTAAAATCAAATAAAATGCTAGAGCAAGAAAATGTAGAAACTTCTAAGCTAACCAAACCAAGCTCACTAACAGGTCATAAACATGCTAGGAACACATAATAAAAATACAATTACCCAACATGATCATATAAACCTATATTTCTAGCCTATTTTCCAAGCACCATAATCATGATAAATATACAACCACTTCAGAAAATTCTACAAAAATTACCAGAGCATTATAATGGAATATAACAATTACCATAAAAATATCATGGCAAGATCCTACTTATACAACTTTACACAAAATGACAAGTTGACACCAAACCTAGGCATGAAAATACTTTGTACTATGAAAAGTGTCGACAACAGATTTCTGAGTATGAACATCTACCAAAACCTATTAAAAACCACCACACCAAGTTTTACATCCAAAACCTTAGTAATTATTTTTCTATGAATTTCTAAAGATCACATAAAAAAAGCACATAAATAGAAAATCACATTCCTTCTACAGAACATACCATGCATGATATTTTTTCCTGGATTCTACTCACAAAAACAAGCACTTTTCATACAGAAAGCATATTTTTATCTTGTACCAATTAAAAGATATGATTTTCCTCAATTTCCATGCATTTATGGCCATAAATAAAACTCTTTATAAAAGTTCTCAGAAAATAGGGTTTCATAATTTTATACTGTAGCCTATCTTCTAACAAGCATAGCAAAATTTGTCTCACTCAATTTGGACTCAAAATGACCAAGATATGAATTTCCAAAGCTTTTCAACCAAAACTGGAAAACGTAAAAAAAAAAAAAAGAAAAAAAAAGAAAACGGGGCCCGCGTGTCGACACGAAGCAGAGCACGGCGGCGCTGGGCGGCGGGTCGGCGGCGGATTTTCGCCGGCGATGACCAAATCGCGCAACCAAATACTCTAAAAGCATCCACGCCGACGAGACGAACACGTGGGTGCACTTGGTTTGTACCGAAAACCGACCAAACGACGACGACGGCGCATTTGGCGGCTCGCATGGGCATAAGGCGGACGCCGGCGCCCCCGCCGTTCTCCGGCGATAAACGGCACACTGGTGGCCGTTTTCACTCTCCTAGGCCTAACAGCGACATGCAAGCAACCTAGAAGCCTAACCCGGAGCAAACGACGGGGCGAAATGGACGCCACGCGGCGGCGGCGCCACGGGCAACTCGTTTACGATAACGCGTCCCCGGCCGAAACGGCGGCGAGATTCACTCAACCATCTAGCTCGGAAGTCGGGCACATCTAGGCGGAAAAAAAACACGAAACGAAACGATCTAAACCCGATCTACGAGCTGGACGACGGTTTGCCCCATCGGCGCCATGGCGACTCGGCCGACGAAGCGCGGCGGATGCGGAAATGAGGTCCGTACCGCGTTTTACCTCGATCTCGAAGCTAGCTTTAGGTAGAAGAGCCCATGGCGATGCTAGGGATGCAGTTTGGGGCGGATTAGCGACGACGGTGACGGCTGAACACGGCGGCGGGGCTCGGGATCGACGGCAATGGCGCCACGGCGTGTTTCGCGGGCGCCGCGGGCGGGGCGGCGGCGCGGTGGAATGGGGCTAGGTTAGGGCAACCCGCTGTTCGCCCTTTATACGCGGGCGCGCGACCCGGTACCGCCCCATCCGGGCCGTACATCGGCGTTTCACGCGTGACGCCACGTCGGCGCGGGGGGTCGGGGCGGCGATGAGCCGATACCCCCTACTCTGTTTTTCCCGAGGCAGCGTTGGTTTTGGCCCGTGCCTCGAGATTCGTGCAGAATTTGAAAAAAGTCAAAACATCAACTTTGTAGAGAATTTCATAAGCTACAAAACACTCAATATGAACTTTTTCTAATTCGGCCTAGATTTGAAACAAAAATAAAAACAGCAAGGGCAAATCAACCATTCAAAAAACAGAGTTTGGATTTGACTCAAGTTTGACTCAAACTTGGGGGCTCTATTTGGGTCATTTCAAAACCTTTTCACAAGAAACTTACAACTGATCATTTGCTCTACAAAAAAAAATACTTCATTTCATCTATACAAACTTTTGCTAAAAACACTTCTATCAAGCACTTTTGAAATGAGTTTCAAAATGGGTCAAAGAGGTTTGACACACTAGGGCTATTTTATAAAAATTTTCTAAATTGAAACACAAGCTCAAACATGGTCCTAAATAATGATGCTATGCAAATGATCATGCCTTCAAGATGCTTAACACCTAGGGTGTTACACTAGCTTGATCGGGGATGTAGGATTTCTTTGATGAATCCTGCTGCGAGTAATTTTGCAATCTCCTTTTTGATGGCTTCTTTCTTTTCTGGTGAAAACCTTCTTAGTCTTTGCTTGATGGGTTTGGATCCCATATTGATGTCAATTTTGTGCTCAGCCTAGCTCCCTTGGTACGCCGTGCATGGCATGTCTGGTTTCTAGGCAAATATATCTTTGTGTTGCCTTAGGAAGTCGGGGGTGAGCGCGAATTCCTATTTTTGAGATAGGTGGGCGCGATGATCGCCGCCTTGGATGGATCGCCCGCTTGTAGATCAATATGCTTGATGTCGGCCTCTTTCCGGTGGAATTAGAATTGCTTGCTTCTTGGCCGGTATCTCGAGCTCTTCCGGGTTTGTATCCTCTCGCCATCCGGTTGAGTTCCTTTTTTCCAAGAGCTCCCTGTCTTGTTTGCGATTTTCACGGCTTGTACGTCACACTTTCGAAAAGCTTTCTTGAGGTCTCCTTTGATGGAAAGAACCCCAAAAGGTGCTTAGAGCATCTTTAGTAGAAGATACGGGTAGTGTGGAATAGCCATGAACTTTGCAATAGCAGGTCTTCCCATAATGGCGTGGTATGGTGACTCGAGATCCGCTACCCGAACTTGATGTACTCCGTCCGGTAGTTTGATGGAGATCCAAATGTAATCGGGCAAGGTGACTTGTCCAACCGGTATGGCTACTCGTCCCGGTACTATTCCATAGAAATGAGTGCTCGAAGGAGCGATAAGTCCGGAGAGGTCCAAGTCCCATCTTGTCCAAGTGTTTTCGAGAATACGATGTTCAACCCAGCTCCTGGCCGATCAACACCTTGGTAACGGTCACCCCGCTATTGTGGGTTCTAGCACCAAAGGATATAGGCGGCGTTGCCCACACTTGTCAATTGATCCTCCCCGTGAACTCGAATCGGATATTGGGACCAATTGAGGTAGCGTGGTATCGCGGGTTCTCGGCCGCCATGATTGATCGAGTGCTAGTTTGTCTTGTCTCTTGCTCTTTGACCCGTGTACTCGAGAGAATATGACGCTCAAGGATCTCGTTGTTTTTCGAAATCCCCCTCGTCTTTGGCTCTTCGATGGCTTCTTCTCTGTTTTCTTGATTGTTTCCCTTCGGAGCGTGAGTTGTTTCCTCCCTTGTACTTTTCCCGAAAGTGGTGCAATTTCCGAGCGTGTTGAAGATCTCTAGTTTGGTTTTGGCTAATTAGTGACACCTAAGGACTAATCTCTCAATGCTAAGTGTTTGACATGATTGGAGATTGGTCGCGATGCCGAGTTGATGCATGGTGATCATGGAGGATGGATCGAGGTGATCCAAAAGTTGATCAAGCATGCAACTCGGTGGAGTTTCGAGATCAATTGACCCCAAGGCAAAGGTATAACCATAGGGCTTTTGATTTCACACCCAAGACACTATAGAGAGTGTGGGTGGTTATAGGATCGATAAGTCGTACTATAAAGAGGGAAAAACTTTCGTACATATCGATCCTCACGTGCCTTTAGGTTCAAGTCTCATATGCATGCATTCTAACCTAAAGTGCTAACTCCATCCTTGTCGAAAATGGTTTCGAAAATGCTAACACTTGGTGTCGAGGTGTTCTTCGCGTGTCGGCAACAAGAAACAAGTGACGGAAGTCGGTTTGGAGAAAAGGCGAAGGAACGGCGACTTAAACGACGGATTTTCGCAGCTCCGGGCGGACCGGACGCGACCGACCGGAAGCGCGACGACGCGACGTAATTTGATAAGACGCCCGGTGGGTGCGCCCGCGTAGAGCATGTTTTCGTGCTCGGCGCCGACGGTGACCGGACGCACCGATCGAAGCATCCGGCGGCTGACCGGACGCATCGATCGGATCGCCGACCGGACGCACCGGCGAGGGGTTCACCGGTCGGTTTAGGCTTGTCGGTTGTAGATCGACCCACCGACCGGACTCACCGGTGAGTCCGGTCAAGGTCCCGGCCAAAGCCGCTGTAAAGTGTGTTTTTCACCCTTTCCACCACATTTCATGGTGTGGCCTATATATACCCCCCATGGTCGCTCCTTGCACTCTCTCTTGGTCATTTGATTCATTCCTAACATCTTTGAGCAAGCAAAAGCAAGCCTCCCTCCTCTCTCATTCTTGATTTGAGGTTCATTCTTGAGAGAAGAGTTGATCCTAGTGCATTGCATCAAGTTCTTGCATCTAGAGGCACTTGGGGATCGTTGTGAGAGACGGTGGATTTCCGTTTCTCTTGGAGGCACCGCTCCTAGCCGGCTTGGTGGATTGGTGGAGGCGTTGGCAAGAGAAGGTGATTGTTCTTGGCCACCTCCCGGTTGATTTGTGAGAGGATTACGCACTCCTCGTCTGGGAAGACAAAGTGCAAGGAATACATTGCTCGTGCTTTGGGTACCATACTTGTTGAGTGGTGTGTTGAGGCTAGCAAGGGCACCGCCTAGCTCAAACACCATCCTTGTGTTGGCTCCAAGACAACCGAGACTAGCTTGTCGGTGTACAAGTGAACTCCGGGTGAACAAATCGACTTGTTCATTGTCTCGATGTGTGGATCATCACCTTCGTATGATTGATTGTTCATCTTGTTCCCGGTGATTGGTTGACATCCTCTATGAGTTGGTATATCGCTCTTACTCTTGCATTTACCTTCCTAGTTTACCTTAAGTAGAGAGCTAGCACTTGTTTTGTGTAGTTGTTCTTGCTAGCATAAGGACCATATTAGGATTGCTCACTAGTTAGTGTAGTGACATAGCTCTTGTGTGACATAGAGATTATAGAATATATTTAGAATTGTCACTAGAGGCTTGCAAGACAATAGAGCTAGTGCAAACCGCTTTATGCCGTGGTTTTATACTAATCGGTTTGTTTAGTTGAGCTTGTAGAAAATTTTTATAGGCTATTCACCCCCTCTAGCCATCTAGGACCTTACAAGTGGTATCGGAGCCGTGGTCACCATATTTGAAGGCTTAACAACCTTGGTGTGAAGCTATGGCTAGTGTTGTGTTCAACCATGTTGGGGGAAAGTCTCCTTTCTTTGATGGAGTCAAGAATTTTGACTATTAGAAGAGATGCATGAGAATGTACTTGGGATCAATCAATGACCAAGTATGGGAGGTGACCGAAAAGGATTATGTCATCCTTGACCCAACCAACCTCACACCCACCGACAAGTCCAACAAGCAATGCAACACCATGGCATTGAACACTTTGTACAATGGCATGGATGTCAAGGTGTTTGAGGGCATCAAAGACCTTGAGAAGGCAAGTGAGGTTTGGGAGAAGTTGTGTGAGACCTATGAGGGCACGAAGGTGGTGAAAAGTGCCAAATTGTATGTTCCCAAGAGTGAATTTGAGAACTTCAAGATGAAGAAGGATGAGACCATACCGGAGACATTTCATAGGCTCCAAGTAATTGTGAATGATCTCAAGGCATTGGGTGTCAAGACTCTAGATCGTGACTTTGGGCACAAATTTTTGATGTGTTTGCCCAAGAGATTTGCCATGTTGAGGAAGATTCTCTTTAAAGGTGCATTGGACACAATGACACCTAGTGACTTGCTTGGTGAAGTGCTAACCGATGAGCAAGTTGATGGCATGGAAGATGAGATGGAGAAGGAAGATGACAAGAACAAGAAGGTTGTGGCATTCAAGGCCGCCACCACCTCATCCAAGGCCAAGGGCAAATCCAAGGTTCAAGAAGAAGATGATGAGGAAGTCAACCTTGAGGAGATTTATCAAGAGTTTGCTATGTTCGTGAAGAAGTTTAGTAAGGTCTTGAAGAGCAAGAAGTTTGGGCAAGGCTCTAGAAGAAGAAATGATTCATCCAAGAGCAATGAAGAGCCAAGAAAGTGCTTTGAGTGTGATAGTCCTTATCACATCCTTGCCGATTGCCCAATCAAGAAGGAAAAGGAAAAGATGAAGGCATACAAGAGTGGCAAGACAAACAAGAAGAGCAAGACCATGACATTCAAGAAGACAAATGATGGTGCTTTTGTTTGTTCTTGGGATAGTGATGGTTCATCCGATGAAGAGGAAGAGAAGCCCAAGACAATGAGTGTAATTGGGCAACACAAGACATCATCCTCTTCTGGCTCATCACCGTCATGCTTCATGGCTAAGGCCACTAAGGTATCATTGCATGAGCATGAAGAACTAAATGATAATGAAGTAAAATATGATAGTGATGAAGATGATGATGATGATGAACCCACTAGAGATGACCTTTTAGAGATGCTTAAGCAAACTGATATCATGCTTAAAACTAAGGACAAGGAATGTAAAGCTTTACAAAAAAGAGTGTAAAACTCTTG
Source organism: Hyparrhenia diplandra (assembly GCA_015847255.1). Classification (NCBI taxonomy): domain Eukaryota; kingdom Viridiplantae; phylum Streptophyta; class Magnoliopsida; order Poales; family Poaceae; genus Hyparrhenia; species Hyparrhenia diplandra. The sequence goes on from JADLZK010011756.1 coordinate 66,952, forward strand.
AGCAAAACTTTAGTGAGCTAGAGGCCACCCATGAGGGTCTAAAGGAAGACCATGGGGAATTGAACTAGCTCATACAAGGCTCCAAAAAGCCCATTCCTTGCTCTTAGAGAAGAATGATAGAGCTTTCTCAATCATCAAGAAGGATGTTGGTTCAACATGTGACATCATAGATGAAACCCTTGTGGTTGATGTTGAAGAACCATCCATTCCTTCCACATCCACATCAACCCACTCAAATTCTACTAATAGTGATGGAGTAATTTTAGATTCATCACTAAAGGTTGAGAATGAGACTCTCAAAAGAGAGGTGGATGAGCTCACCCACTCTTTGAGAAAGGCTTATAGTGGGGATGCCCGCTTGCTAAAGTGCTTGGGTAGCCAAAGGTTTTTCCTTAACAAGAAAGGCTTAGGCTATGTCCCCAAGAAAGGTAAGAAGACCTTTGCTACTCCAAAACCTATCTTTGTGAAGAGCAATGGGCTCTGTTACAATAGATGCAAGCAAGTGGGGCATCAAGAGCTAAAATGTGCTAAAATGAACATGAACAAGAAATCAAGCAAAGTGCATTCCATATCTTTTAATTCTTGTTATTTGCTTACCAAGGGTGAGAAGGGTCTCAAGGCAAAGTTTGTTGGTACACCCATTATTGGCCCAAAGAAGAAGGCAATTTGGGTACCAAAGACTTTGGTTGCTAACCTCCAAGGACCCAAAGGCAAATGGGTACCTAAATCTTGTTGATTTCCTTGTAGGTGAATTACAAGATTGGGGGCAACCATTGGATTCTTGATAGTGGGTGCCCTCAACATATGACCGGTGATGCAAGGAAGTTCAACATCATTGATTCAACTCAAGAGAATGGCAAGCCTATTAAATTTGGTGATAGCAAAAGTGGCAAGATACAAGGCATAGGCAAGGTTGCAATAACCAATGACTTGACATTATCAAATGTGGCACTAGTTGACATATTGAAGTACAATTTGCTTTCGATGGCATAAATTTGTGATCTTGGTTATAAGTGCATCTTTGGTGAAGATAGTGTTGAGATAGTGAATACAAAAGATTCAAGCTTGATCTTCAAGGGAATTAGATTTGACAACCTCTACCTTGTGGATTTTGGTGCTAGTGAGACTCAAATTAGTACATGCTTGATATCACAATCTAGCATGGGTTGGCTATGGCATAGAAGACTTGGTCATGTTGGCATGAAACAACTCAACAAGTTAGTGACACATGATCTAATAAGAGGCTTAAAGCATGTTCACTTTGACAAGGATAAGCTATGTAGTGCATGTCAAGCCGGCAAGGAAGTTGCCAATACTCATCCAAAGAAGAGCTTCATGAGTACTTGCAAGGCATTTGACTTGATTCATATTGACTTGTTTGGCCCAACCGCATATACAAGCATTGGTGGCAACAAGTATGGGTTTGTGATTGTGGATGACTATACAAGATTCACTTGGGTGTTCTTTCTCAATGATAAAAGTGATGTGTATTCATTGTTCAAGACATTTCTCAAGAGGGTGCACAATGAGTTTGATATCATAGTGAAGAAAGTAAGAAGTGACAATGGTAGTGAGTTCAAGAACACAAGAGTTGATGAGCTATGTGATGATTATGGGATCATGCATCAACTTTCGGCCAAGTACACACCACAATCAAATGGCCTAGTTGAAAGAAAGAATAGGACTCTCATTGAGATGGCAAGATCAATGCTTAGTGAGTACAATGTGAGTCAATCATTTTGGGCCGAAGCAATCAACACCGCATGCCACTACATCAATAGATTGTATTGCCATCCCATGATGAACAAGACACCTTATGAGCTATTGAATGGAAGAAAGCTAACCATTACATACTTTAGAGTATTTGGGTATAAATGCTACATATTGAAGAAGGGTGCAAGACTTGGCAAGTTTGACAAGAGGTGTGATGAGGGGTTCCTACTTGGTTATTCCACCACAAGCAAAGCATATAGAGTGTGGAACAACTCAAGTGGTGTATTGGAAGAAGTTCATGATGTTGAATTTGATGAAACCAATGGGTCCCAAGATGAAGATGAGAATCTTAATGATGTTAGTGGAACTCAATTGGTAAATGTCATGAGAGGCATGGACATTGGTGATATTAGGCCAACTCAAGTTGATGATGACAAAGATGAAGTGCAAATCACTCAAGCTAGTGGTGCTCAAGTTCAAGATCAACAACAAGCTAGTACATCATCTCAAGCAACAACAAGTGATCAACCAAGCTTAAGCAACCAAGTTCCAATACTCCAAAGCTGAAGCATAGCTAGAGATCACCCAATTGATCAAATTATTGGTGACATTGCAAGTGGAGTGCAAACAAGAGGAAGGCTAGCGGCATTTTATGAACACTTTGCATTTGTGTCACAAGAAGAGCCCGAAAAAGGTTGATGATGCCTTGAAGGATGAAGAATGGGTCATTGTAATGCAAGAGGAGCTCAATAACTTTGATAGAAACAAGGTTTGGGAATTGGTAGAGAGACCAAAGTACTACAATGTCATTGGAACCAAATGGGTGTTCAAAAACAAGCAAGATGAAGATGGCATTGTTGTGAGAAACAAAGCAAGACTAGTTGCACAAGGTTACACTCAAGTAGAGGGTCTTGACTTTGGTGAAACATATGCTCCGGTTGCAAGACTAGAGGCAATTAGAATTTTATTGGCCTATGTATGTGCACACAACATCAAGCTCTATCAAATGAATGTCAAGAGTGCTTTTCTCAATGGCTTCATCAATGAGCTAGTGTATGTTGAGCAACCATCTGGTTTTGAAGATTACCATCATCCCAACCAGGTGTATAAGTTGAACAAGGCATTGTATGGGTTGAAGCAAGCACCTAGAGCATGGTATGAGAGGTTGAGAGACTTCCTACTCAAGAAAGGCTTCAAGATGGGCAAAGTTGACACTACTCTCTTCACCAAGAAGATTGGAAAGAATTTGTTTGTCATGTAAATATATGTTGATGATATCATCTTTGGATCAACAAAACAAGAGTATTGTGAAGAGTTTGCCAAGATAATGGCAAAAGAATTTGAGATGTCTATGCTTGGAGAGCTCACTTATTTCCTTGGTCTTCAAATCAAGCAAATGAAGAATGGCACCTTCATTAGTCAAGGGAAATACATTAGAGACATGGTCAAGAGGTTTGGATTGCAAGATGCAAAAGGCATTAATACACTGATGGGTACTAATGGATCATTGGACAATGATGAGAGTGGCAATATGGTTGATCAAAGGTACTATAGGTCATTGATTGAAGCTTACTCTATGTGACCGCTTCTAGGCCCGATGTGATGTTTAGTGTTGGCAAGTGTGCAAGATTTAAATCATCACCTAGAGAGAGTCACCTCACCGCATCAAAGAGGATTTTGAGGTACTTGAAGCACACATAAAATGTTGGGCTATGGTATCCCAAAGGGTCAAACTTTAAGCTTATTGGATATTCGGACCGACTATGGGGGATGCAAGGTTGATAGAAGAAGCACAAGTGGCACTTGTCAATTCTTTGGAAGATCTCTAGTATCTTGGTCCTCAAAGAAGCAAACCGGTGTCACACTTTCAATCGCCGAGGCCGAATACATTAGTGCCGGTAGTTGTTGTGCACAATTGCTATGGATGAGATCAACATTGAAGGATTATGGGTTTGATTTTCATCATTTGCCTTTGTATTGTGACAATGAGAGTGCTTGCAAGATGACTCAAAACCCGGTCCAACATACAAGAACCAAGCACATTGACATAAGGCATCACTTCATTAGAGATCATCAATAAAAGGGTGACATTGCTATCCAACCTATTGGCACCGAAGATCAACTAGCCGACATCTTTACAAAGCCACTAGATGAGAAGAGGTTTTGCAAGCTAAGAAATGAGTTGAATATCCTTGACTTCTCTAACATGAGTTGAATGCACCCCACTATCATGACATGCCCCTCCATCAAGCAAAGCAAAGGTAAAATTGTTTGGCATGGCATTCATGATATCTAAGGACTTGTTAGAACATATAGACATATAACTTGTACCTTAGGAAGTATTCATGGAAAATCAAAGGATTTCAATGTATGTATGCCATCACTATTGCTATTTATGCTTGTTTGATCTAGTGATGACATATGACATGTTTATGGGCTTGCAATCTCAAGTGTTGAATTTGGCTATCTTTTTTCACACATATGCTTCAACATAGGCAAGATAACCCTTGTTATGAGGTGTGAAGAAGCTTGTCTTTGGTTCAAACCGAAATATATGTTTGACAAGTGATCCAAATTTGAGCACTATTCTCTCTTCCATAACACAACATGGTCATACCTTTTGTGGAAATTGTCGACAAAGGGGGAGAGATTAGTGCATGAAAGGTTTTTGGAAAATTAAAAATTTCACATGTTTGTGAAAAACCTCTCATGTGGTTCGTGAGTTTACAAGTGGTTCACACAAGTAGGGGGAGCAAGCTCATAGACAATTTGTTGCATTTGATTGTGCACTAACATATGACTTGCTCATTGCACATGTATTTAAATTCCATATATACATGCTTGTGTGGTGTATGCTAGTTTGTACAAGTGGTTTACAAATGATTGATAACTAGCATGCATAGGAGCTAGCTAGATTTTCTCTATTCGCTCTTAATTCAAGTACCCCGCTTATAATGTGATCTCACGTGGTACTTTGAGTTTTGATGAAAATCTAGTTACCTTGATGCTTGTATGGTGAAAATGGAGCAACTCCGATTGGTATCACGCTTCAAAGGTTCATTTCTTTCACCTTAAGCATCATTTTGGTAACATAGCTCACCCTCAATTTCAATATTCATACATGTATGCGATGCTTTCGTTCCAAACTCGTGGCATACATGTAGGGGAAGCTTATGCTACCAAAACCGAACTATGATGTTTGTCCAATCCTATGATTGTAAGCAAAATGCTTGGACAACCGTTGTATGTTCAAAAACATTAATCATAAAACCTTTATGCGGGTTGTCACCAATTACCAAAAAGGGGAAGATTGAAGATCTCTAGTTTGGTTTTGGCTAATTAGTGACACCTAAGGACTAATCTCTCAATGCTAAGTGTTTGACATGATTGGAGATTGGTCGTGTTTTGAGGAGTTGATGCATGGTGATCATGGAGGATGGATCGAGGTGATCCAAAAAGTTGATCAAGCATGCAACTCGGTGGAGTTTCGGAGATCAATTGACCCCAAGACAAAGGTATAACCATAGGGCTTTTGATTTCACACCCAAGACACTATAGAGAGTGTGGGTGGTTATAGGATCGATAAGCCGTACTATAAAGAGGGAAAAACTTTTCGCACATATCGATCCTCACGTGCCTTTAGGTTCAAGTCTCATATGCATGCATTCTAACCTAAAGTGCTAACTCCGTCCTTTGTCGAAAATGGTTTCAAAAATGCTAACACTTGGTGTCGAGGTGTTCTTGGCGTGTCGGCAACAAGAAACAAGTGACGGAAGTCGGTTTGGAGCAAAGGCGAAGGAACGACGAAAACGACGGATTTTCGCAGCTCGCGTGACGGACGCACCGATCGGAAGCGCGACCGGACGCAAGCGCAATTTGGACCGGCGACGCCCGTGGGTGCGCCGCGTAGAGCATGTTTTCGTGCTCGAGGGCGCCGACGGTGACCGGACGCACCGGCCGGAAGCATCCCGGTCCGACCGACGACGATCGGATGCGCCGACCGGACGCACCAAAGCGAGGGGTTCACCGGTCGGTTTAGGCTTGTCGGTTGTGACCCGGACCCACCGGACCGGACTCACCGGGTGTGAGTCCGGTCGATGCGTCCGGTCGGCCGCGAAAAGTGTGTGTTTTACCCTTTCCACCACATTTCATGGTGTGGCCTATATATACCCCCATGGCTACTCCTTGCTCTCTCTCTTGGTCATTTGATTCATTCCTAACATCTTTGAGCAAGCAAGCAAGCCTCCCTCCTCTCTCATTCTTGATTTGAGCTTCATTCTTGAGAGAAGAGTTGATCCTAGTGCATTGCATCGAAGTTCTTGCATCTAGAGGCACTGGGGGATCGTTGTGAGACGGTGGATTTCCGTTTCTCTTGGAGGCACCGCTCCTAGCCGGCTTGGTGGATTGGTGGAGGCGTTGGCAAGAGAAGGTGATTGTTCTTGGCCACCTCCGGTTGATTTGTGAGAGGATTACGCACTCCTCGTCGGGAAGACAAAGTGCAAGGAATACATTGCTCGTGCTTTGGGTACCACACTTGTTGAGTGGTGTGTTGAGGCTAGCAAGGGCACCGCCTAGCTCAAACACCATCCTTGTGTTGGTCGGCACAACCGAGACTAGCTTGTCGGTGTACAAGTGAACACCGGGTGAACAAATCGACTTGTTCATTGTCTCGACGTGTGGATCATCACCTTCGTGTGATTGATTGTTCATCTTGTTCCCGGTGATTGGTTGACATCCTCTACGAGTTGGTATATCGCTCTTACTCTTGCATTTACCTTCCTAGTTTACCTTGAGTAGAGAGCTAGCACTTATTTTGTGTAGTTGTTCTTGCTAGCATAAGGACCATATTAGGATTGCTCACTAGTTAGTGTAGTGACATAGCTCTTGTGTGACATAGAGATTATAGAATATATTTAGAATTGTCACTAGAGGCTTGCAAGACAATAGAGCTAGTGCAAACCGCTTTTATACCGTGTGTTTTATACTAATCGGTTTGTTTAGTTGAGCTTGTAGAAAATTTTTATAGGCTATTCACCCCCCTCTAGTCATCTAGGACCTTACACGTGTGCGGAGCTCGAGGGTGGTGGTAGATGCGGGGGTAGGTCTTCTAGCTTGATATTGCTTACATTTCTGCCGCCATTGTTGTTGTTGTTGAACCTCTCGTTTTGTAAGGTTTCTTTGACTTCTCCGCCATTGCGACAGTATTGTCTCACGGTCCTCGCTTCTTTTCTTTGTTGAGAGTTGTTCGATCTTTCTTCGGGGCTTCCAAGTTCTTTCTTTTCGAAAGCGATCTCGAGTTCTTTCAAATTTCCGATCATCTTCTCGACAAGAAGCTTGAACTGCTTTCGTTAGTCCTCGGGTTGTCCTTGTAGAAATCCGAGAACCGCCATCTTGAGAAAATTCCATTGCCGAAGGCGTCTATCACTTCTCTTTCGGTGATGTGGTGTACTTGGGATCTCATCTCCCAAATCTTCTGTAGTAATCTCTCGGGGATTCTCTGGCTTACGCTTGAGGCTTTCAACTCGGCTGAGTAATAGGATGGGTGATGATTCTCTGAAGTTGCTTTCTGAGAATGCTTTTCGTAAGTCTTCGATGCATCGGATTGAGCCCTCTTCGATCTTGTCGAACCATTGGAGCGGTAGAGCCTCTAGGGCCATGGGAAAGAAGACGGCTTTTGCGTCATCATCTCCTCCGGCCCAAACTCAATGGATTGTGAGTAGACTCGAGCCATTGTGCGGGCTCTGTTTTTTCCCATCGTATTTTGAATGGTTTGAAGGCTTGAACTTTGGGGATAGCTTGACTTCTTGCAATCTTTTCGCGAAGCAAGGAAACCTGTCGTAGCTTTCCGTCGTTCTTTCTTCAAATCCTCCCGAGGTTCTTCCCCCTCTTGGATGAGTTCCAAAGAGGTCGATATGTTGATTCTCGCGACTTCTTCTCGCCGGCTTAGTCTTGGCGCGGGGGCTTTCCCTTTGGGGGTCTCGTACTGCTCGCCATCCTCTCCAGGCGGCCTAGAGTTGTTGGAACCCTCTGGCCTTCCCAGCCTTTCAAAGACGTTGGATCGACTTCTTGGAACATGAGAGCTGTTTGCCTTCGACTGTGACGTCCTGGGGTCTCTTTCTCGGACAGCCTTCTGTGATGCCTCCTTGATGAGTCTCTCCTCGTCATTCAGGTCTGTAGCAGTCTTCAGGCGGTCAATCAACCCTTGTAGTCTCTCCCGGGTTGCCCTCTGATCGTCCTCAACTTCTCTTTCAGATTTCAGCCTCTCGTATTCGTGTAGATCGGCTTGATATTTGTTCAGGGCTTGCATTGGCGCGTTCGCCACGACTTCGGCGTCCTCCCTTGGCTTGTTTCTTCTTAGCCTTTCTCGGCGTTGGTGTTCTCCGCAAATGCGTCGAGGGTTCTTTCGTCCGCCCGAGATGTTGGATAGGCCTTCGTCGGTGGACCTGATGTCGGGGGCCTCACGGACGGTTAAGCGGAGTGCGGTTGTAGCCACCATGAAGACTTCCTTTGCAGGTTTGTAGCTTTAGGTCGCCCTCCTTCCGCCTAGGATGGACCTTGTGATGATGGGCCTCCTGTTTGTCCCTCGTTAGTTGACGATCGGCCTGGTTGAGGGTTCTTGGCGAGTGGATGATGCACTCCTCAGGGGTTCTTGTCAATATGAGCCCTCTCTGCGCGCCCTCTAAAGGAATCTCCAATCTTCTCTTTGAGTAGTCCCGGCGCTCCTCGAATACGCATGTGTTGCGTTGCGTAATCTGTAGGAAGTGAAAAGGTATCTGGATTTGGCGTCGGGGGTTATATCCGAACTTGCCTCCTTTCTCCGAGTTGGAAAGGTATTGGTTGAAAAAGTTTCGAGTTGGAGTAGCTTCCTTATCCAAGCGGAGTTGGAGTCGTACTTGAGTTGCTTTCGGAGTTCGTACTTTCGAGCCTGAGTTGTCTACCTTCGAGCTGGTTTCGGGTTTGGGCCCTTAGGTGTTGGTTCCCGAGCAAGCTTGAATTTGTTCTCCGTCTTCGAGGCGGCTTCGCTGTCGTCAATTCTTTGGAGCTTTCGGCAGTTTACGATTCTTCGGTCACCGGAATCCTTGATGGTGCAGCCGAGTTTCGCCGTCGTCGTCGATCTCGCAAGCCCATGATCCGAAGATGATCGTCTTCCTCGTCGATGTACTCATGATGTCGTGGTCCGCCGGACTCTCGTGCTGAAATTCGACGAGAGCCTACCCGGCGCCAGGCCGTGCCGATGTTTTACGACCGAGAGCCTGCCACGGGGTGAACCGGCAGCGAGTTTGTTCGGGGCCTCGGCGAACCTGGAGCCCGGGCGGTTTGTTGGCGCGGTGACATGGAGAGCGGGGTTTTTTATACTGGTTCGGGCCCTCGATCAGGATCGAGTAAAGACCTTTACGTCCGGTCGGCATGAGCCTTTTTTTTGATTGATGGGGTTAGCCGAGAATCGGCCGTGAAGCTTCTGGCGCTTGGTCGTGGCCAAGCTTGTGTTCTGCAGCCGTGCTCGCTCTCTGAGGTGTTCCTTGGCCGCCTTTTATAGTCCAAGGGGCCAAGGAACTTCGCTATGATCCTAGTCGGATACGAGAGGGTTGTCCATAGAGGAACCGAACACCCAAACCCTTTACAAGGTAACGACTAGTGTTCTATCCTAGTTACAATGAAGTCACCGTAGCTATGCTTCCATTGCCTTCTCGGGAGTTGTTTGTGGCCGAGGCTTGGATAGAACCCCTCGCGTACAACTTCGGTAGAGTTCTTTGGTGATCCCAGATCCACAACATCCCGCACTCACTCCTCAAACTTTCCGGTGTGGAACTTTGCGGGAATAACCCGCCACTATTTCCGATCACAAGACATCCCTCAATCACGGAAGAACTCGAAAGGCTAAAAAAGATGCCCGGGGCTGATCTAACTCACTCAACGGCACCGCCATAGATCCGAAGATCGGAAGGAAGCTTTTTCTTACGAAGAAGAGAGACAGTCGCAGGAGAAAGAAGAAGCAGAGGAGAAGAAAGACACTCGAATCCTCACCGAAGCAAAACGGACCATATTTATAGGCCATACCAGCACGCCTATGGACCAAGTCCACGTAAAACGAGGCAACCAAAGAAAAAGGAGCGGTCACCTCAAATCACGCGAAGGGAATTTATGGCAATGATCGCCATGCAGCGTTTTTCGAAAAACGGAGCGCAAAAAAGCGCCTTGATTGTGACTCCCGTGGATCGCAGACGGAAAAAGAGAAGCGGTCAAAATCCGGGAAAAATGAATAACCTCTAAGAGCTCCATCTCGCGAAAAGAACTCTTAGGCGCTCGGGGCTACAAGGTACCGGGGCACGATTTTTTTCGGAAGAGCTCCGGCGACGAGAAGAACTCAAGACGGAGGAGAAGAACTCGGAGGAGAAGAACTCAAAGACCTTCCGCCTCTTTGTACCAAAAAGCAAGAAGCTCGAGGGGCTACACCCCTACGGGTGCACTTTTTCAAACAAAGTGCACACCGTATAAAACAACAAGGACCGCATCAAGGCCACACCGGGGAAGAGCAGATAGCTCTCGTGACTTAAACCTGAGATGCTCGGGGCTAGCGGAGCAAGGCTCTCCTTTCAAGAAAGAAGAGCTCCGGCTGATGAGAAGAACTCGAAGACGGAGGAGAAGAACTCAAAAGACCTTCCAACTCTTTGTTCCAAAAAGCAATAAGCTCAAGGGGCTACACCCTACGGGTGCACTTTTTTTCAAAATTGCACTGTAAGATGATCTTGAAGACCATATCAAGGCCTCGCCCGATAAGAGCAAGACAACTCTCACGACTCAACCTTGAGATGCTCGGGGCTTGTGGATCTGAGGATCACCAAAGAACTCTACCGAAGTTGTTCGCGAGGGTTCTATCCTAGCCTGCGGCCACAAACAACTCCCGGAAGGCAATGGAAGCATAGCTACGGTGACTTCTCATTTGTAAATAGGATAGAACGCTAGTCGATTACCTTGTTTAGAGTTCGGGTGTTCGGTTCCTCTACGGACAACCCTATCAGATCCGACTAGGATCGTAGCGAGTTCCTCGGCCCCTTGGACTATAAAAGGCGGCCAAGGAACACCTCATAGAGGAGAGCACGAACATACAGAACACAAGCTTGGCCACGACCAAGCGCTGTAAGCTTCACAGCCGATTCTCGGCTGACCCCATCAATCAAAAACAGGCTCACGCCGACTGGACGTAAAGGTCTTTACTCGATCCTTGATCGAGGGCCCGAACGATATAAAAACCCCGCTCTCCATGTCGGCTGCGCAACAAACCGGCCGGGCTCCGGGTTCGTCGAGGCCCGAACAAACTACCCGGTTTACCCGTGGCGGGGCTCGGTCGTAAAACATCGACACCGACCAACACCGTCGAACCTGACTCCGGAGGAAACCACCGTGGGCCTGCAGTTGAACCTCAAACTTCGTGCACGAGCGAAGATTTCATTGAGCGTTATTCCGTCATATCCACTTCCCGATTCAAAACGGCGATGGAAGCGCCGACAATGACATCCGTCGCCCGCAGCGAGCGGCTTCAACCACCGGACTTCCAAGACCCACGGCCACCACCGATTCACAAAGCAAAATGCCGGCGCCCCCAACGTTCAAGGCGGCGGCGCATCACCAACCAAACTCCTAACCGGGAACCTTTGGGATCCGATGCTCCAACTTCGGTCTCGTGATCCGGGTAAGCTCCGACCTCACAAGCCCGTCGCCGCCACCGGAGAAAGAAACGACGAGGTAGGAGAAGGCCAGGAGTACCTTATTCCACCATGGCAACGCCGCGTCCACCTCGCAACCGCCGTCGGGACACCAACTCACATCGAATCTAACCCTAACCCTAGCTACGGGGACACCCCACCAAGTCGGAGGAAAAACCGCCACAACCATCACCAGCGCTGAAGGCCCGCTCCCCCTCACCCACCAGCGTCGGGCGGACGCCGACGGGGGGGGAGCCGCCCTCCCGACGCTCCGACTCCTCTCTTGTTACAAGGCCTTGTTTTATGGCACAGTGATTTGCTATAGCATATTATGTAGGTCTTTTATAGCATATTATTTAGGTCTTTTACTTCCCCTCTCTTAAAAAAAAAAAAATGCTAGTGCCTTTTACTCTTCAGAATACAAAATCGCTGTTGCAACTGCCTGCTCCCTTACCCCTTAGGTAAAGGTTTCGGGAGCCCAGGCAACGAAACCTTCGGCGCATGATTTTTAACAAGACGATCGGATTAAGGACACTCAGTTCCGTGAAGAAGAACGGAATATATGCACCAGGAAAGGTACCATGTTGAGCACGGATGGGGTACTTTGTAGTTTGTACGTGTACCCACCTTCTCCGCACGGGACTACAGCTGTACAACTCGTGCCGCATGCAGTCGGGCCAATTGATCGTCACGGTTCACAAAACGCTGCTCCTCATTTTTTGCTCTGTGTTTTCTTCCGCCACCACACCACACCAGACTGTACGTATGTATGTGCTCCGATCCGGAACCGGAAGGCACCCCCGCAAGTCCCCCAAAAGCGCAGCAATGCCCGATCGCGCACGACGACGAGCTCGATCCGACTCGGACCGTGCCGCGCGCGGCTAAAGGTGGGAAGATTAAAGAAGCTCCGGGTGAACGAAAGGTGAAGAAAGCGAGGAATCGGAATGTCTCCTCCAGCAAGGCACGGGGAATTCCACTCCACGCTCCCCTCCTCCACTGTGGATTATATTCCTCCCGTGCTGCCTCGCCCAATGCAATGCAAGCGGCCCCGCTGCTAACAATTCCTTCCTCTCCGCCGATGCAACGCTCGCTCGCGGGCGGCGTGCGCATCTCCTTCCTTGTCCACCCGCAGCCGCCGTCGCCTGCAAGCATAGTAGCTAGCCTTGCCGGCCCCGTGCACCGCGCCATATATTCCGACACCCAGCCGGCCGGCCTGCAGGTCCTTCATTCATTCATCCATTCGATCGGTGGTAGCCATTGTTACATCCGTAGGTAGCTACTAGTCAGACGTCCGTCCGTACGGCCAAGCGAGCTAGCTAGGTTGTGGTAGCCGCAGCTAGCTAGGTTCAGTGCGTGCCCGTACGTCTCATTGTTGTTCCATCATCATCCATGTACGCGCCGCCGACGACAGCGACGACGGCGATGCCGCCGCCGCCGCCGGCCGTGACGCACGACGACCTGTCCCTGCGCAAGGCGCAGGAGCGGCGCGCCGCGCGGTCCAGTGGCCAGGTGGCCGTGTCCCTCGTCGCGCTCTCCGTTCTCTGCGGCCTCGTCGCCTTCATCCTCTGCCTCGCCGCCGAAGGGTCGCGCTCAGAGGCACGTCCACCGACCGTTCACCATTCATTCATGCGTCACGTTGGCTGGCTGGCTTGTTGCCGCTCGCTCATCATCTATCCACTTGCCGTTGCTAACGCATATATGTCCTGCAGGTGTCGCACTACCTCATGACGGTGGGCGGCAGCCCGGACCAGCTGGACGTGTGCGTCTACAGCAGCAGCTGCCGCCTCGCGCTCGCGTACGCCGTCGGCGCCTTCATCCTCCTCGCCGTCGCCATGTTCGCGGAGCACGCCTACATGCTGGTGGCCGTCGCCACCCCGGAGTCCACCTCCGCCGGCATGGCCGTCGCCCATGACCACCCGCGCGTCGCGTCCACCGCCACCACGCTCACCTGGCAGACCGGCTGCCTCTTCTTCCTCACGTGGTAATTAGTAACGACGGCGATGGTCAACTCCCATCAAATTAATTAGAAGAATTAGACGCAACAACAAACAGTAATGCTCTTTCTGTGTCCTCGACGCGCGCGCAGGATTTGCTTCGGGCTCGCCGAGGTGATGCTCATGATCGGCATCGCCGTGGAGTCCGGCCACATGAGCGACTGGCGGAAGCCGCGGCCCGTGTGCCACCGGGTGCGCCCGGGGATGTTCGCGGCAGCCGGGATCCTGGGGCTCGTCACCGTCGTCGTCGGCTTCGTCGTCTACATCACGGCCGTGCAGGCGCAGCGCCTGCGGGGGCAGCAGCTCTACCACCCCCAACACGCCGGCGGTCACTTCGTGGGCTACGGCGCTCCCCATCACCCAGGCGCCCAGCACCAGCACCTGCGCCAGCCAGTGCCGCACCCGCAAGGGCCTCACACTCATCCGGTGCCGTCCGCGCCGGAGATAATGGCGGTGCCGTGCCAGGCGCAACCCAGCCGTGCGTCTCTCATCACTAAAGAGGCCGTCGACGACGTGTGAAACGCCTGGAAGACCAACGCCGATGGCAGGGCAGAGACGAGAACGCCCCGCTGCCGGCTACGGCTATATTCTTTGCCTTCCAATCAAGTTTCTTTGTTCATTGGGCTACAAGCAGTTAAGCACCGAGATATTTCTTTGTAAAAACCCATAATACCGTGGAGTGGAAATAGGTTGGATTTGAGTTGTAAAGGGCCTTGTCACAGCCATTCTGTTACAAAAGTTATCATATAACTCAAAATTGAATTTGGGGTCAATTCATCAAAACTTTCGCCTTATTTCATCCCCAACATTTTAGCACCAACCGCAACAATGCATATGCAAACAGCTTTTTCAAAGACAATTATATAGCATCAACAGGTTGGATCTACCGTAGTAAAGCAAGACCGAGCAACATACTCAGACCACTAAAGGTTTACAACTCCGGACAACCTGCAACACAGACCATTCCTGAGGAACCTCAAAACCAAACCAGACAGGAATGTCTTGCGGCCTTGAAGATGATTGGACTCAGGCTATACAGTAGCCAGATATAACACTACTAAATGACAAAGACCCTAGAGTAGCCTTCTAAAAAAACAGACTCTGGTGTTCGACAATTATAATCCTGTTACAGACCCTGCGATATTGATATCCATGACTGCTAACCCGTCTCCCTTTAAATCTTGAGCTTATTGGATCCACCACAAACCAATATCACACAAGGAATCGACAACATTACATTGTCATGCCAAGCCCATCACGAGGAATTTAACAGCCTTTTGGTTGAAGACTGCAAAGAGGAAATATTAGGACCGTTAATCCTTTGCAGAAACAGTGAACCACAAGTCCAACAGATTGGACATAGTTAAAACATTCTATGATGAGTGTGTTAAGGCTGAGAGAACCTGTATTCAGTTGAAGTTCAAACAGCAGGAGGGTTGCCACCTAGGCTAAAGTCAAAAACAGCAGGAGCAGCTTCCACAGCAGTAGCCATTGCGTCATCTTCCTCCTCCATCCAGTATGCCTCAAGAAGCTTCACAGCCTTTTCATAGATTTCATTATTATCGTGGCTCTGTAGGTTCTCGATCTTTTCCAGGCCTTCTGCTTCATCAATCAGCTGAGCGTAGAGATTGCCATCAGCTGTTGCACCGCCCATGGTCTTGTCGTGCTCCCCTACTTTAAGAATATTCTCAAGACCCTCCAGACAAACTGTTACAATTCTCGGATCAGGGCAAACAAGAAGGTCACACAATGGCTTGATGCAGCCCTCTGACACCAAGTACCTAGGCAAGACAACACAAATAATAAATTATGCTCAAAGCAGACATACATAAGTTGCATTGCACACAACTCCACAAGCTAAAAGGCAGTGCAGTAAGTCAAGGGAGTATACTTGATCTGCTCATGGGAACCACCAGAGGTAGCATTTGAGACGGCCCAAGCAGCCTCCTTCTTGATATCAAACTCTGCTGTTTGAAGCAGTTGCAACAAAGGAGGGATAATGCCAGCACTTATGATAGCCTAAAAATCAATATAGCAAAGTGAGTAATCAACGACTAACATTTTCCACCATATGAAGGCAAAGCATGACATTGGTCATCTGTGGACATCAATAATCGATATGAAAACAGGGGTGGACAATCTCATTATAAATTATTAATAGTGACAGCCAAACAATTTTTTTTTTACAGAAGTATGTACTAACAAATGATGCTCAGATATAAAAGAACACTATAATAACAAGAGGTTAAGATGTGCTAATTTCAGGCAACAAACATGAGCTAAATACACCACTTGGAACACTCATTTGGAACATAACCATTGCACTAGAGAATTTTTGTGTAGTCCACTTAGTATATGTAAAACAAAAACAAGTGGCATAAGATTTTCTGTATGTTACCTGTATCTGATCTTTGTTTCCAGCAGTAATATTTGAAATCGTCCAGCATGCCTCTTTCTTAATGCTTTTCTTGAGGTTCTGTGTCAATAGATTCAGAAGGCGAGGAAGAGCTTGATGATCAATGATACACTGCAAAAAAAAAAAAAAAAAAAAGTCAATAAAATGGGCAGTCACAAGTAACTTTCTTGGTGCTTCATTTGATTCTTGTGACAGTGCATTAGTTCATTCGGTACCACAATATTAACTAAAAAACTGTCAACCACTTATTTTTGGAACATGTGATGTGATGTCATGTGATGTGATGAAATATAGCATTTCCCATACTACATAGTCGTATCCAAAAAAAATAGCTCTGATAACTGATGGCACAAAGTGTGCCGGATATAAAAAAAAGCTGCCAAACTTAATGTATCACCTGAGTTTGCATATCATCTCCAGTGACAATGTTCCCAACAGTTCGTAGAGCAGGTATAAGCACTGATGGTGATGGATGGCTGCATGTGGTATCAGCACACATCATCTAAAGATTAAAAAAATGGTGCAAATAACAAAAAACTATCAAAGCAATCAACATGAAGTTGTTACACAGTATTTTGACATACAGGAGGAGCTCCACAAGCCGGGGCAAACACCAGCTTCAATCACAGCTTGGATCTTATCATTAGTGCCATCAGATAAGTATGACAGAGCCCAGCATGCATCAGTGAGAACTTCCTCATCATTGGAATGGATAAGTTGTGCAAGTGCTGGTAGAGCAGGCTTTGTCTATAAACAGCCAAAGACAGAGCATGCTTAGTCTATAATGGCCAAAGAATAACATGTTTAGTTGGTAACCATTGTTACAGAAAAAGCAATAAAAAGTCTAGTCTAAACCTGATCAAATGATGGCTGTGGCTTTCCCCTGCAGAAGTTAGACAAAGTCCAGGTAGCATTCCTCAACATGGAGAGCTTAGCATGCTCATTCAACTGGGCTAGCAGAGGCATCAATGCACCATTGGCAAGAACAAGGTCACGGCACTTTGGAGAATCACCAGCAACATTGCCCAGAGCCCAAACAGCCTTTTGTATTGTTTTAAAACAGAAGAAAGGGGATTACTGTCACATCATACACTCATAAACAGCAAATAAAAAGCACATAAGCCAAAAGACAAAATAAATACCTGCTCACGAACATCATCACTAGCAGACCCAAGAAGCTTCACAAATATAGGAACAGCTCCATGATCAATAACAACCTTTGTATTTTCTGAAGTGCCAGAAGCAATATTTGTGAGAGCCCATGCTGCTTTCAAACTACAAGATAATTACAAAGCTAATAAGAAATCCATTTTCATCCAGCGGCAACAGTATATAAGATTTAGATTGTATCAATACATGCCTGCAGCTGGGGGAAATCATCTCTGGTGAGGAACTGCACAAATCTTGGAACTACACCTGATCTGATAACTTCTTCAATGGGGGGGCTCCTCTCTGGTAATATTGCATGTTCAACCAATGTTTACAAACAGTGATAATGGGCCACCTTTGATGAACAAAGGTAGAAACAAAAACAACTGGAAAGAAAAGCAAGCTACCTATAGAGAGCAACTTGCGGAACTGTGTTGTGGCATCAAGCTGATGGTTGTTGTCATCGAATAAACCCCACTAACCATAGCTGGGAGGCTTTCAAGCTACCAATTTAACACATCACAAATATCAGACCAAGTATTTCAGTATGAAAACAACCTAGATAGTATTGGGTGCAAGATCTGAAGAAAGCCATTTGTACAACAATCACAATAAGCTCAAGAAAATAAGCTTGACAAGGAGTCAAGGACACAAGCTGGCAGCATTTTTTTTTTTTTTTTGTCCTAACATAAAAGGCTTTGGAATAACCATCCAATAAATATAGATAAATTAGTGCTTATAAAAACATAAATAAAAGGAGCAAAAACACCAGCTCAAGAAAATCCAACATGGACACCTGTATAAATGGTATCGGTGCAATAAAACTCTACAGACATGATAATAAGCACAACAATAGAACAAAACTTCAGAACCAGGAAAGCTAAGAAAGCACTAAAAAAAACTAAAATAATTCCACAACAAATGAGGCTAACGATGAAAAAAAAAAAAACAGAAAAAAATAATGTTAATTCAAAGATAAAAAAAAATAGCTCCAAAGCTTTTTGTTGTTAAACAAGGTTAATTACTTTGACATTTTTTGGCCACATTGGTAGACAACGAGATTTAGAGTGATAAATCTTAAGGCTCACTTGTTTAAAAAAAAAACTCAGTGAAGCTCACTTCTAAAAAGGCAGCCAAGTGACTCAATTTAATTTTGAATCATTTAGGTATAAAAATTAGGCAAGGATACATCAGAACTATGATTTTATCTCATAAAAGCAAAGATACATCAGATCAGGAGGATGCATATTTTGGAACAAGACAAAATGTTACATCAACAAAACAAATCAGCACAACTATAACATGGTAAGCACTGACTTTGAAGAATCGATGAGCATGACCATGCAAACTCATTCCAAATATTAAAACAACATCAGTCAGGCAGTGTTCTAATCTGAACAAGATAATAAAACAATCAATAATACCATCATATCTTGCACCTGATTGGGGGCAAGAACTGAAAATGACCCCCTAAAAAATCAAGGGCTATTCCTTGGTCTATTGATCAACACATGGTGATAGAAACTAAAATGCAGCAAGAACATGTCATAAGGTGATAGTGCAAATTCATTTTTATTGACATATATAAACTAAAAGAAATAAGAAATCTTGCTTAAATCAATATTTTAAAAAATAGGAGAAGTCTACTTTACCAACTATGGGTGGCTTTGGGTTTTTTATCGTTCACAACCTCACCTATCAAACCAGGTACCCTTAAACTATTGAAAACTGTCTAAATAAACCCCTGAGTTTTTGAAGGTAGTTTTACTGACATGGCATAGTAAAAAGTCCCCTAACATATCAAGGGTTGACTGCATGACCCCCTCAATTATAAAACATGATATTGTAGCCCTAAAATAGACAACCAACAATAGTTGAGGAGGTGCTAAGTAGACTTTTTCCATAACAACTTGGCAAAACAATACCACCCCAAAATCTTAAAATCTACATATGCCTACACTTTATTTTCTGAATGCTATGGACGATAGGTATACCTAAGAAATCATAAGCACATAAAGTAATGAAACTTCTGGTACATCTAAATCAATACCAAACACTTGTAAAACACTACTATCATGCGTCTATTAAAATGATAAAATCTAATTCCTAGACAGTTAATCTGGTCCTCAACTCAATTTTAATCAGAATCATCATCAGAACACTAAAAGGCTAAAGGTGGCTGAGAGTACAGCGGCAAGAAACAAACACTCTGAATGACAAGTAATCAAATGTGCATGCAGCCTTCTGCAGCAAATACTCATAGTAGTCACGGGATA
The DNA here is from genome assembly GCA_015847255.1 of Hyparrhenia diplandra. NCBI lineage: Eukaryota > Viridiplantae > Streptophyta > Magnoliopsida > Poales > Poaceae > Hyparrhenia > Hyparrhenia diplandra. Next base: position 86,204 of record JADLZK010011756.1, read on the forward strand.
GGAGCTGCAACTTGTATTATGAACATGAAAGGGCGAGTAGGCGAGAAACATCATGGCATTGCTTAACAGTCGAACCGATCTACCACGTTTGTACTGAACACTCGTCCAAAATCGCGACATAATCCCAACACTAGAACACCATCGCAGCAGAAAAAAAGAAAAAAAAAAGCAGAAATAGGAACAGAGAGCGGAGCGGGCGACGTATCCTCACCTTCTTCTCGACCCCGGAGGGAGGAGCAGGGGCCTGGGCCTGGAGCCCCTCGCGGCGCCTCTTGAGAAGGCTCTCCTCGCGGCGGTTCTTTCGGATCTCCACCATATTGTCCTCGCGCCGCCGCCGCCCCTCCTCGGCGTCAACCGCCACCTTGTAGCGGTTCCGCCGCACCTCGACCCGCTCGCTCGGGCGCAGCGACATGGCTGAACGAAGCACCGCTCGTTCTCTACCCCTCGGTCTCGCTCGCTGAGCAGCGGCGGCGGGAAGAAGGCAAAACCCTAGCCAGGCGTCGAGGGGAGCCGAGGGGAGAGGAAGGAGGGGAAAAAAAAAAAGGAGAGGGGAGAAACCCTAGGAGCGGCGAGTGGGAAAGCGGAGTTAAAGCTCACACCACGATCGAAATCTTCTTTTCTTTTTTCTTTTTTTTGATTTGAGGCCGCTAAATTGCATTCTGAGATCATTTAGAGCTGTATACGGCCCACAAGTTGTATGGCCCATCTCGTCAATGTGGACTGGGCCCGACTGAGAACTATTGCGGACTGGGCCATTAGCCTCGAATTGTGAATACCCACCCCCAAATTCATCGCCACTAAGGGCATGTTTGGACGCGCGGGGAATACAAAAAAGTGAAAGGAAAAAACACGCGAATAAAGGTCGAGTGAAATGTGAAAAACTATATGATTCAAAAAACAAAGGAAGTGAATTGGAGTGGTGTTTGGAACACGTGAATCAAAATACAGAAAGTTAACTTTTTGCCGGGTCCCATGGCGTTGATTAACACATGAAGCAATGCGGGGACTTGTCATCACAGCAGACACGATGCTAGCCGCATTCCTTGTATCCTGTGATTAACTCATCTCTCTCTCTCTTGACGTGTGTGTTGCCTCGGGCAACCGCCAAGCAGAAAAAGATAACATTGGTTTGACCGGATGTTTTTGTTCCCGCATTTTTGTGAATCAAACAATTCCTTTCCGTGAGGAATCGGGAGGTCGGGTTCCTGCATTCCAAACGCGCATGACGAAAGCAAAACAAAGGAACTCAATTCCTTTGAAATTCCTTTAGAAATCCCTCGTGTTCCAAACGAGACCTAAAGGAAAAATCACCGTCATCACTAGAAAGGAGAATAGAGGAACACAGTTCCTAAGATAAAACCATGATCTAACTCTAGTGTACTCTCCGATGACACCACTGGATAGATCAAGTGCTGTAGAAAACAGCACATTGAGCACCTTTCAAAAAGCCCTTCCAAATGGCAAACGCTAAATGGTGTCCCGCAAGATCACCACCACATTTAGCACCAAGTTAGTGGTTTCAAAATCATTTTACAAAGACTTTCACTCGCTTCATTTTGCAAACAAGAATGCCCATCTTGCTATTATGGCTATCTATCATAAACCCGACGAGATAAATTGTCCAACAAGTCATAATTTTGCCTTGTGTATTTTCATTTCATTTTAGGTTTCGGCCGTGAGATGCCCACAAACATTCCACACATGAAAATTGTACTGATATTTCTTCAAATTAATTTTTCATCTAATCATTCACCTCTTCTCTCCTATATATATGATCTGGCTATTATAGATCTTATAGTTTCTTATATAAGAAACTATTTCGTTCTCGTGCCTCCTTGATTATTCCAATGTCATATTAGCATTTTGCTTATCTAGCACCCTAACTAATATTGTAGACACTACTTATTGGGGCTATCCTAATGGCAGCTCCACCCGTGTTAAAAGAGATAACTCATATAATGTTTTATTTAATAAAAAGAGGATCAAATACTATATGGAGTAATAAGCTAAATCTTTTCATAGATACTAAATGGTAAATTCAGGAGAGGAAAAAAAGAGCACAGCAGCATGATCAGATGATCTATCGTCTTCTAGAACCAAAAGTGTGATTCCAATTTGAATTATATATATAAATACATTCCATCTCAACAATTCGCCTCCCCGTTTCCGAGACCAAATTAACACATCTCTACAGGAAATAATAATGTGAGATGGCCAAAGCAAATAAACATAACGCATCAATCAATGTCGCGCGCAACAACGGCCGGCCATGCGTGTCGTCCCGTCCGTGGAGAAGTAGGAGATCAGATCATGTTGGAGAGCGAGCGGCAGTTCTCGGACATCTCGAGGAGATCCCCGTCGAACTGCTCCATGGGGTTCTTCTCGCCGATCTGCCTGAACTGCTCGTCGCAGTTCTCCCCCCCAGATGTCCTGCGCCGCCATGCCCATGGTGGCGCGGATGGTGACGGGGTCGTGGAAGCCGATGGCGCGGCGGCAGGCCCCCAGGTTGTCCAGCACGTCCTGGTACATGTCGTTGCACTGGTCCAGCACAATCCGCGCCTTTGGGGACGCCGTCATCGCCGCCTCCCTGACGTGCGCCCTCGCCGCCTCGGTGCGCCGGAGGAACGCCTCCACCTGCATCCGCAGCACCGCCATCGGGTCCACCGGCCCCTGGCTCGCCGGGTCCGGCCCCCACCGTGCTTGTGCAGATGGCGGGGTACGCGGTGCCCCTGCAGATGTCCGCCAGCATGGCCGCGTTCACGGCCGCAGGAGGTGTGGCCAAGCAGAGCGCCGCGACGAGGAGGAGGAGCACGGCGCCGACTCCTGCCGCCATGGCTTCGTTACCTAGCTGTGTCTCGGTGCAATTTACGTGGGCTGCGTGTCGGAGGCTGCCGATCGAGAATATGAGGGGCTGGCTGCTCGGACGGGGAGATAAGTACGCGAGATGGGTGGCGGGGTGCATGCATGGACAACGGAAATGGCGGTTGTCCTCCATTACCCGATTCCCATTGTCCGCTCGTTGGTTTTGCCATTAGCCAAGTTTCCATTTTTGGTAGCCCTTAACTAGAGCAGATTGCATGAAAAGCAAACTCGATCTCCATGCATGTGCAAACAAGCTAGCTTGGAAGAAATACTATCCGCGGATCGACGACACGGGATTCGTTCCTGAAATAATGCAAAACGCTGGCACAACTGTCCCAGTACGTGCATCACACGTGATTTAATTGAAACAAAGAAAAGTTTTCGTAGTGTCACATATGCCTTCACGGCAGCATCAAGCACCCCATTCATCCTAGTCGTGCATATATGTGGGAGCAAATGAACTTGACCCCATTGTGCTTTTGAGTAATGGAGCATATAGATTCATACAACCCTTAGGTGTTGTTTGATCAACCAATGTTTCTCATGTCAATTCGAACGATTTCGATTATAATTTATTCGTATTTATTAGTTACTTCTGATTGATAGAGCCTTAGAAGTCGGTAGTAATAATTTTTGGTTGATTGTATCCTTAACCATTTCTCTCGTTTTTTTACACGAGGAACTCACCCCTGAATCCACTCATTGCCGCTTCTTCCGTTATTGTTGTTGGATCAGCGCATAGGGCTTGCTTCTATTGGGCCCGAGCTGCCTCATTAGAGATGCTCTTGACCATGTACTGTGGGATAAGTGGATAACTTATCCCACCTAACCGTTTCTCGCTGCTATATTATAAAGTTTGTTTGTTATAAAAAAGGATTTTGAAACCAACTACAAGAGAAATAGAGTGGGGTCCAAACACCTATAATTCTTGTGTGCATATAACAACGATATAATCACTCAGATTTCAATAGTCAACTATCTCCCTAGACCTACTATTTCAATTCTTATATTTATCCAAACACCAAATTAACCTCTTCAACTATCATTGGGAGCTCTCTTATTCCGATTTCTAGTTCAAATATGAGATTTGCTTACACTTTAGGTAATCTGCCTCATATCGTGCACATATGTGGGAGTAAAGCAACTTGCCCTCATCCAGCTTAAGAGTAATCTCTATAGATACTTTGTTTTTGGTTATCCTTATGAATAGTACCCATCCGTCCCTGGTCATCTACAGTCTCCCTCCCCTCACATATCACTGCTCATCTACAGTTCGTAGTTTCCAGCCCTCCGATCTTCAATGCCCCCTGCCCATGTGCCCCTCATCCGCGTCCATGCTACTCCCGCACGCCCCCATCCCACCATCCCAGGTCCCTATCCTCTTCCTTGAATAAATACAAAAAAACAGCGACCAAAAAAAGGAGGACGAAACCCACACGCACACACGCCCCTGTGATCTTCAATGCCCTGCCCATATGCCTCCCACTTCCTTATGGCCACTGTTGAGGTCTCCAATTTTGGTTTACCAAGGTAATGGCATCTTGGTGCTGCTCCTGTGATTCTACGACCATATGAAATGGCATGTTTACTTTGATGCTTCAAAACCATTTCAACTGTTATAATGATGTACTCTTGCCTTTAAATGATCTTTGTTTTTGTGCACATATTTTATTACTAAAATATTTTAAATTGTTGCCTTCTTAAGTTTCAGGTTCCAGGGTCTGACTCCATAGCTTCACCTCTAGGTTGTGCACTGCAAGCTCTCTGCACAAACTCTACGTTTTATTTAGGGTAGCTTTGGTTTCGTGAACTGATGCAGAAGCTCAGTTCTATGTTTTACATATTTTGTTTCTAATGGATTTATTTAGTACTCACCATCTGAAGCATACAACAATTTTTTTTTTGGATTCTTTTTGATTCATTAATCTTTTCCTTATTTTCATGTCATTACATTATTTCGTTGGTTGTAAATTTTCAGCACTCATAAGTTTGTTTGTTATAAAAAAGGATTTTTAGAAACCAACTACAAGAGAAAGAGAGTGGGGGTCCAAACACCTATCATTCTTGTGTGCATATAACAACGATGTAATCACTCAGATGTCAATAGTCAACTATCTCCCCGGACCTACTATTTCAATTTTATATTTATCCAAACACCAAATTAACCTCTTCAACTATCATTGGTGCTCTCTTAGTCCGATTTCTAGTTCAAATATGAGATTTGCCTACCCTTTAGGTAACCTGCCTCACATCATACACATATGTGGGAGCAAAGCAACTTGCCATCATCGAGCTTAAGAGTAATAGAGCACGGCTATAATAAAACCTTAATTAGCTAGATGCTGCTTTATCTACCAAGGATTTTATAAATCAGCTAGAAGAATGGGAATGAGATCCAAGCCTATTATTTCAATTCTTATAGTGTTGATGATGCGAAATCTGGTCACAGAGCAGTTAGAGCTAGATTGCTCCAAAACCGACCAATGTGTATGTAGATTGGTTTGAACATGCATAGTTAGAATGTCAAAAACGGAGTCCATATGCATATTGGACAATGTTTTTAGTGTGGGTTGCTCCTAGAGACTCAGCCAGACCCACTTGACTTAGATTTGGCCTCTATATTGACTTCGATGCCCTTATCGGTCTTCGCCTCCTCCATGCTTCTCTCTAAGTGCTTCATGATCTTCTCCAATGTTCTTATTAATAATAACATTATTAGGGAAGTTATCTATTCTCATAGCCATATAAAGGATCACTCAAAAACGCGTGCCCGCCTTTTTAGATTTAATTGTTGCCTCCGAGGCTGTAGTAATCGATCCTTGGCTCCTTGCATAGTAGGAGGAGGAGCAACATGTGCATCCGAAAGATTGATGTCTTCATCATCATGTGGCAGTGAGCTTGGTTGTCGGAGATGCATTGAGATGCCAAGTAAGTGTGTGAGAGGATGAACATGTCATGGATAGGGTGCGTCCTCTCCGTCCCATCAATTTCAAGGGATGGGTGCAACCTAGATCTGGGACGAATATTCCTTGTAGGGGTGGCCTGCAACCAACACCGGTAAAATGGGAATCGTAGTCGTAGAAAAACAGGGAATTGAAAGTGTTCCTCCCGAGTCACTAAGGGCCGGGGACCGCGGACGAGAAGCGTCGACATGAAGATACACCTCCGAGTCACTTAGGCGGGGGACCACCGGGCGAGAGCGCCGACATGAAGATGCCCTCCGAGTCACTAAGAACCGTAACCGAGGCGAGGAGCACCAAAATGGCTATGACAATGACAAACACAACTGGACGAGCCGAGTGGAGAGCAGCAATAAGCGTAATTGGGCACAACACGATGAACACCACGGCGAATGGCTAGCAAAGCCTGCCCCGGAGCCAACGCCCCACAAGGTGAAGAGACGACCATCACCAATCATCCCACCATCACGGTGGAGCAAGAGCGACAACACACGAACTCAACCAACCACGTCACCACGACGACGTTGGAGAGTGCTCGAGGTAGCCGTCGCCTACCGGACCACCATGGCACGCTATTGCACCTCATCGTAGGGTCCGCCGCCCTCGATGACGACGATGTGATGAACACGACACCTTCAAGAAGGTAGTGACGCAAGAGCGCCGCCGTCGTTGGCCCGTGGCAAGAAGCCTGGCGGGGTTTTTACCCTTGCCCATCAAGGAAGTCACCGGGAGGCCAACGGGGCATTAGACCCCCGCCTCGCCCGACGAACGTAGACACTACGACGACGCCTCCAACAAGGCAAATGACGTGATTGCGCCATCACCGTCGCCCCAAACGAAACCGTGCACGGATTTCTCCTGGGTTCTCTAGGTCAACGGAGCAAAGCCTCCGAACTCACCTTTTGCGGAACCCCTAGAAGCCACGGCCACCCACCGGAGCCAACCTGCAGCGTAACGACCCTATTCAGCCCCTGCACACCACCCATTTGGAGGCAAGACACCGCCGGAGGAGAGGGGAGGCGCGGAACCACTGGAGGGACAAAGGCCCCGCCGCCCTAACGGATCCGGCCAAAGGATGGGGCATGGCGGCCGCCACCACAACAAAGCCCGGACGATGGGCGCTAGCCGCCGGAAGGGGGGGCGGGCGCCACTAGGTGCCGATCAGGCAAGGGAGGAGCCAGTCCCGCCACCTACCACCACTAGCCGCCCGTGATTGCTAAGGATCGCCGGCATGTGGCAACCGTGAGGGGCGCGCGTCGGGAAGGGAACGCTGGCGGCGCCACCACCCGCAGCCCGAGCGAGGCAAGATCGGCCACCGGGCGTGGATCCGCCACGCCGCCGGCCGGCAACCCGCCCGCTGCTGCCGCCGAGTAGTTAGGATTGGGGAAGGGGGGCGGAGGAGACGAGGTTGGAGGTGGAGGCGACGCGCCACCGGCCGCCGTTTTTGGGGCGGTCGCGACCGCCGCCCGGCGGCGGCGGGGCCGTGGGACGAGGGCGGGAGGGGGAGGTCGGGCGCGTCGGCGAGTCCCCCGAAGTCGCCCGGGAGGGCGCTAGGGGTCGACGGATCTAAATGAATCAATAACTTGTGAAGCTATTATTTTTTGCTTTATCGCCCCCCCTCGGCTTGTGTCTTGTAGCAAGTAGCCAAAAACTAAATAGAGCCTTATATGGTTAATAAAAATTGTATTGAATGGATCACCATATTTGAAATCCACGGATTTACGCCATTGCCTCGATGCACGTCATGTACTTAAAAACATGTATGCCTGGACCGGATTGGTGTGGTTGCGCCCATGCAAAAAAATAGAATGTTTGTGGTAAGAGTCAGACTTATCATCAAATTTGTATCTTTGTACCAACCATGCAAATGGACCCCTTTGAATTTACAAATTCAGTCTCTACATCACCGGACTATAGATGTCAATTTGTTGGTAATATAATGTATACGCCATGCATCGCGCCACTCTAACTCGAGGAATACAAGGAAGAAGACCAAAAGCAGACAGTATTTGTGCCGTCAAGAACTGAGCAGCGTTTTTTAAAATGTATTTGATTGATCACCGGCTATATATAATCACAAGGGAGCACAAATTAGCAGGTTGTAGGTTTATAGGCTGCCCTAATAACGCCGCCTCTCAACGAGCCGTGTCATCCCACGGTCTCAAGCCATGCCACGCCTCGAGGCAACACCAAATTAAAAAAAGAAGGGCGCTAGCTCCCGCATGAACGCGACCGATCAAATTGCTCGTTAGCTAGGTCGCGCACTTTAGGCGGCGACGCATCTGAACATTGGGGGAAAAATCAATGGGAATGTTCATAAGGGATCATGTTGGAGAGCGTGCGGCAGATCTCGGACATGTCGACGAGTGACTTGTTGTGGTCCTCCATGGGGTTCTTGTAGTTGGCCTTCCTGAACTCCTCGTCGCAGTTCTGCATGTCCTGTGCCGCCATGCTCATGGTGGCGCGGATGGTGACGGCGTCCCCGGGCCGATGGCGTTTTGCGGCGCCGAGGTTCCCCCGGCGTCGGTAGTAGCTCTTGCGGAGGTTCGCGCCTCCGAGCCTCGGGCGTCGGGCCGTCTTGACCTCCTTCTTCGCGAGCCTCCGTGCCGCCTTGACGCGCTTCTTGAACGCGTCCACCTGCATCTCCAGCACCGCCACGGGGTCCGCGTCCTTGTACTTACGGCGTGCTTGCCCGCCGTGTTGGTGCACAGTCGGGGAAAGGGTGGCCTTGCACACTTCCGCCACACGCCGACGGGTCCGTTGCACCCACGGGGCGCTGCCGGAAGCCAGCGGCGGACAATGAGCGCCGCGCTGGGCTCGCCATTGCTAGCTTGTCGGGCAAACGAACGTGAGGGACGGTGGGGGCAGCAAAGGGGCGAGCAAGACCTTTCGATTGACGGACCGACGTAAGCAGCGAATAAATATGGCTCATACCTACTATGTTGGGCCGGGTGACTTCACGGGTTCTGCATGCATGGACGACGGAAATGACGGCTCTCCGCCATTGCTCGGGCTGCCATGGTCCGCCATTGCCGCTATGCTATTTCTTTATACTCGACCCCTAGCTAAACAATGGCAAAAGCCTCGTGTAGCATCCATCTCCTTCTCCTCGTGTTTAGCTCGTTCTTACTAATTTGAGAATGTCTACGACTCGAATAGCTAGAGCAAAGAGTACACGGACCGAGCAAAAATAAAAGACCATCACAGTTGGATTCATTGAACATCTAATCTATCTATCTATATCTATCTATACTATAAAAAGCGAAGGAATTGATGGGACACGTGTCCTAAACTCATCCGTTTGATGTGCCTCATGATCTCATCTAATGGTTACCGATGTGGGCCGGCCTTAGGATTCTGGGGTGTTTCGCTCAACTCAATCCTACAATGTACGGCGCGAACTGCGACGGGAATAGCGCCTCCGAAACGGCGCGCGCTCCCCGATACGTCGCGAGATGTCCTGCCCCGCGCGGTGCCCTCCGCCACGGTTGCCTGCACCCCCGTCGCCCCTTCCGAGCAACTCCCTCCGACTCCCTCCGCCCGGCCCCCAGCGATCGAGGACCCCTCCTCCCGCAGCAAACCAATAGGACGCCGCGGCCTTCGACGCCTACAGCCAAGAAGCCACCGCCCACCGTCAGGGTCGTCGTTCCAGCCAGCAGAGCCCGGCGGCGGCGCCGGCCGGCCCCCAGCGATCGAGGACGGCCTCCTCTGCGGCAAACCAAGAGGACGCCATGGCCTTCAACGACTACAGCCAAGAAACCACCACCAGCGCCAGCGTCGTCGTCCAAGCAGACCCCGCACCGGTCCCTTGCCGGCAACGCCGCCGCCATCCGGGGTGCTGGAACACCGGCCTCCCTGACTCTTTCCGTGATGCCGGCTTCGAGATCAAGGTCAGTCAACCTCACTAAAGTTAGGTCAGGGCGCCACCGCTGCCCAAGTGCCTGCCCCATGCCAACCTGAAATTCCTGTTTTGTATTTATGAATGGTTCGTCGCCGGCCGGCACCTTGCTTGCACCCGCATCACAAGGTCCATCCATCCATGTGCTACTGTGTGCTGTCGCGCAGGAGGCTATGTGTGATTAATTTTCTACTGATGCAGCGTTTGTGTTTGTGAATTGTGAGGCGCAGCCCTCTGCCCTCTTCGTTCCTCCATCTCCCCTTGTGTACTTTATCTGCTGCTTTGGATCTTGTAGTGCCGTACTGTGTGTTTATGACTGGCTACTGCCTGCTAAGACTGGATAAATATTTAGTGTACTGCTAGATAAAGTAATCTTTGAATTGTCTGTTATTCCATTGATGCAGCGGATGCAACGGATGGATTGTTTGGTGATCTGTTCCCTGCCCTTTCACGTAAACAATGCAGTGCTCTTTGTCTCCAATCTCCATCCTATACTTGCTGTTTTACACTACATATTAATCTGATTCGTATAGTCTACTTTGTTTTCTTGAACCAGTTCCATAACCGTCGTGGTCGTGGCCTTGACGTGCTGGTGATCGGGGATGAGGCAGGCGCGGCAGTTGCATAGCGTGAATCAAGCGTGGCACCACAGAGAGGAACGCCAATCCAGGGACGGTCTCGTGCCGGCGAACGGGGACGAGGCAGGCGCGGCTGTCGAAGAGCGTGAAGGAACCACGACACTTCTCGGCCTCGCTGACTGCGGAGGCCACGAAGACGACGTGTGCTGCCGAGCCGTCACCAAACATCGCCTGCGCATGGACGACAGTGAGACCTCACCGCCGTCGCGGGACTGGTCTCAGCGAAGGCTACCATGAGGGCGAGCGTTGGCAGAACGCACGACGGCGATTCGCTGGTGGCCGTCTGGCGAGATCGAAGCAAGCGGAGCGTCACTTGCGCTGGCATCCGTGGGCCTCCCCGTGCGCCACCGTCGACCTACGTCGCGCACGTCCTTCAGGTTCGTCGTGCACGCCGTCGATTTCTGCACTAAGATTTCGAATTCGTATCTGGTTCAACATTATTTTATTTTGCATCCTAATGAACCAAAGTTTCCAGATCATCAGATGCCTATGAGTAATCTATAAGAAATTTATTTAATTAGCCTATATTATTTTGGCATTTGACTTATTCCAACAACTGAAATCTTGCATCTAAGACTTATCTACTCAGGTGTATTGTTAATGGCTATAATATGTCTTAGACCACCATTAATTTGTTGGTTGTGTTTGTGCTGCCTGAATCCTGACGCTTTAGTGCATACTATATTTATCTTGAGTTTTGGGGTGCTCCCTGATGATTCTCACGTCATGATACATTGGTGTTCAATATGATCATTGTTGTTCAACATTGAGTGCCCAATATAAATATATTATTACTAGGGTTAAAACCATTTGCTTTAGTAATTACAATAAACGATTGAGGCATGGAATAGTGAAATGGGTGTGGTAGAATTTTTCTGAACTTATATTAACAATAAACGATTGAGGCATGGAATAGTGAGATGGGTGTGGTAGAATTTTTCTGAACTTATATTAATTTACAAAATAATTGAGTACCATTGGATCATTTGAAGTGAGTTATAAACATTTGTCTAATTTAATTTAATTTAATTTTAACAAATACAGGATACTAGAACAACCAGTAAATATTTTAGCAGCCGAGTGGACCACAAGAACAGGGGAGTCCATAGTCGACCAAATAAAGCATTACTTCTTTTTTTCTTTTTTTTTTTCAAATCTGTAGTCTCGTCGGCATGCAAAGAGAACATTTAAGGTTGATCTTTTTTACATTCTTTGTAGTTGGCCAAAGGATACAAATTCAGACTTATATATATGATAAGATATTTATATCTATATATATTCTTGGAATTTTGATTTGTCAAACTCTGGTCATGAATTTGATGGTAGATTGTTAATAGTGAAACTAATATAGATGACGATCTTGATGTATCGCGGCAACCTCCACATTGGCAGTCATGCTGGACTTCGACGAGCACCAGACAGGTTTGCCCCCACCCCTTCACGAAACCTACTTTAAGTTATTTGGCTTTGTGTATTCGTATTTGTTCAAATTACATGTGCATTAATCTCCCCTAAACTAAAATACTGTTGTTTGGAGGTAATTATTGGATTCATGATTGTATATGTGTTAGAGATCAGAATTGCAGCACACACAAATCGTATATGTGTTATTCAAAAGGGTAATGACGCTTTCAATATTGTTGTATTTGCTTTCGTCACACCCACCTATGGCCAGACCTTTAACTGAACGTAGAGCTTCTTTTTAGCAAGCAATTACACGTATAACATTTCAATTTTAGCATGTGTGTCATTGGTATGTAACTGTCATCATATTTGCTTGCACTGAATTCTCCACGATTGTGTTCGTGTCCTAATTTCAATTATGATCTTCTGATGTCACGGCACTTCCTTAACAGAGCAAACATCTGAAACAATTTGATTTGGATTTGAAATATCTTGGTTGCGATTGTGCAAGATGGGGACTTTTCTGAAGGCGGCACGACTCCTTATGGACTTATTATGCTGATTCCATCTTTTATATGAGTCCTAAATTCAGGTCAGTAGGATATAGTCTCTTTGCTTCGTATATTCTGTAGTAGATCAGATTAATTTGGAAGGCATAAATATTCTATTGTTTGCGGTAAAATGATGTTGAGTCTGATTAATTTATACTGATTTTTTGAGGGCCATAAGGCATATAAGAAAATTGATGGATCCATCCAATTATTTTTCCCAGAGGAACATGCAGGTGCTGAGATTTGTGCGTGCACCTTCTGTTGAGTAGTTTGTTGATGCAGTAAACTAAACTGTTGTAGAAAATAAGAGATGGGTGAGTTCACTGGATACAAACTCTGGGTACTTTTTGTAGTGCTGTATCCATTACTTTTGATCATGGTTTAATTGGTTATCAAATATCTTATGCTTGCAGGTACCGGTAAAGGTTCTGTATATATTAGGCTGTTACTTATGGGAAGTGGAACTGTTCTTGGTCTTGCACCTGCCCCAAAGTATACATTCATTATATTTGTCTCTCCTATTGGGAACTACTTTTAGGTTGACACTTTTTGTTTAAAAATTTTTCGTTTCCACTGTTTTTTGTAAAATATTGTTTGAAATAAATAATCATTAGAGAAAATATTGAAATATTTTTACAGATCATGTGCTATGTGCCCCTGAGGCAAATTGTGTTGTAGCCCATGGAATAAAAAGTTCTGCTGCAAATAGGATTATAGTGATTGTTATATTGTTATTGGCTTATGATAAACCAACCAATAGAATTGTTGAATGTTGATGCGTGAAACTAAAAGAGTAGTTGAATATATTAATTGGATAGTGTCTGCAGGAAGGTTTAGGACCGATAAATTAATAGCTGAAGACAAGTACAATAATGCTAATCCTGAGGTGTGAAGACCATAGAAATTATTCGGTAATTTATCTATTCTACTTTTGCCACGCAAGTTATTGAAGTCACACCTGCACAAATGTTACTTCTACAGCCTTAGCTCCCTTTGCTGTTGCCTATTACATACTACTAATGCAGTTATTTTTTTTTATCTTGAAATCTTCAAATTGCAAAAAACAAAAAGATAATTGAATATAATGTGGCATAAGCACAATTTCTAAGCGAGCATCCTGTAATACATAGATACTCCAATTGTAACAATTATATGTGACCCACAATGTTGAATTATTCATAGTAGATGAGAAACAAGCATGACTCTAATTCTAGCATTGAATATTCTCATATCTGGTTGATTTGCCATTCATTGTAAATTGAGTAAGAGTTCATGACATGAATGTTAAACGTCCCCTACAAAGAATGTATGTGTGTTATGACGTGATTTTGGTTATCGCCTGCAAAGAAATATACAAGAGCACAAATCATAAGAGGTAGGCAAAACCATTATACTATTGATCGCATGGATAAAACCATGAGAAGGTCATTTACTAGAAATTTGAGTAGAGATAAACAAGCTATATATAAGAGACTAAGGACCATTAGATTTTAATTTAAAATGAGTCTTAACAAATTATTTTCAATTCTGTACTACAAAAGAGATTTTTTATTATTATAGAAACGTGTGTGCCACACGTGCCTGTCCACTAAAACGAAGTTTTACTTTCTAAGTAGTAATTATGTGTTATAGAAAAAAGCAAATTTTAACTCAAAGATCAAAGTAAACTTTAGAGAATTACGTCTAGCAGCTAGAAGATATTATTATTATTTTTGCGCTTCTTTTACGGACACGTGCGTGGCGCACGTGCATTTCCACTAGTGGCTTAAAACAACCTAAAAATTAGCATATAATAAGAGGGTCAAATTTGCATATATTGGTCTTCTAATGCCACTTGAGACCTAAGGTTGTATATGTTGCTAGGATCAAGTGGCAGTTGTAAAGAGTTTCAAAAATCTTCATAAAATGATTTGAAAATGCTAATTTGTGTTAATAATGGCGGTTGTCTTGTGTGATAACACTTGGAGCTAGTAGATTCTCTCATTTTCAAAAGGTTTGAAAATGGTTTTAATCGGGTTTTGGATGATGAAAGTGGCATGTTTGGTGCATCACCAGATTGATTTGATGGTTGAGGTGTTAGGCGTGGAGAAGGAGGCGAGTAAGGGCATTGGGACCGATTTTGGAGAGATTCGTGGTCCAACTAGGCCTCCTAGTGGTTGGTCCACAAGGAGCCCAAGTATTATGTAAAAAAAACTCTTGTGAGGCTTTGCGTGATTGGCTATGTAATGAGACAGGGGACATTCTCATCTTTTTTAATTTACATATGTCCTCACATAACAATTTTAAGGTAAAAGGATGCACAAATGGATGATAGTGTTAATTTAAGGGGGATGAAAATAAGTATTTGTTTTTCTCTCAGTTCTTATATATTAGTGTTCGTCTTCTCGGCGCTTCTTGTACATCCAAACACTTGCTCTCACCAGCGCAGACGGTTAGTTGGAGGTGCCTGTAACACCCCCGGTGTTACTCTCACTAAAACTTGACATGTCATCATGATCATTGCAAAGCATGCATGATTAGCCTACCCTGTGTTGCATTGAACTAAAATAAGTTTATTTTATGTTTGGATGCATTGCCGGTCGAAAAAGACGCGAGAGGAATCGGATTAGGAAACTATTCCCCTTTGTCGAAAACCCTAGTTTCTAAACCCTAATTTGTTCCCTTTTCTTTATTTCAAAATCTATCAAAATTTGGGTATGGTTATTAAAGTGAAAAAGGTAGAGTTTTCAAAATAGAGCAAAAGTTGGTATTTTGAGTTTTCAAAGTTTAGTTCAAAATTTTAAAGTAATTTTGAATTTTATCAAAAACCCTAATTGCCCCCTTTTCTATATTTCAAAATCTAAGCAAAATTTGAGAAAAATTTCAAAAACCAGTTTGTAGATCTTGTTGAGAGGAACAAAAAGTCATGTACAAAGTTTTTCAAGTTTCTATATGATTTTAAAAGTAATTTTGAATTCAAATTTAAAAATTTTGAACTGCATTTCAAAAAATGTCATATTTCTAGGCTGAATTTGAAAAATGCTCCAATTGTGAAAATTGTAGATCTTGAAAAATTAAGGCAAGTTGCTTTTTGGAAATTTTTTGAGTTTAGTTCAAATTTTGGGAGTAATTTTGAAATTTCGAGTTAGGGTTAGAGATGAGCGGTACCCGACCTCTCCTCCTCGCCTTACGCCCTTGCCGTAGCGTTAAGCGCGCCGATCCCGATCCCTGGCGTGTATGGCCGACCACACGGAGCTCTTGGCGAAGCCGACCACCTGGAGCTCTCCCGGCCCTTCTTTTCCCAAATAAAGGCGGGTCATGCGTCGTTTCTTCTTTTCCCAATCTCGTGCCGCACAGCCTCCCCTCGGAGTCGCCTTGTCCGTCGTCACACTTTTTTGCCAAACCAGTTTTTCCCAGCGCTTCTTTACCTTCCTCTAAGAACCGGCGAAGACTCCTTGTGTCGGAATCGCCGACATGGCAGTCTTCCCAGAAACCTTTGTTCGGAGCCGCCCTTGAGCCAGCCGTCGTCGTTATCCTTGCTCCTTTGGCTTTGTTTCTCCGCGTTTTCCTCCTCGAAGATGTATTAGTAAATGACTTCGATAGTTTTTCACGGGTTGAAGACCCGCGGCGAACGCCCGAGCGGATTCCCGTCCGCGCCGCCATTTTCGCCCGTAGACCCACCTCGCCGAGCCGCGCCAATAGAGCCGATCCCATCCAGCGGTGAGCCACGCGTCGTCCTTCTCCCCGGGTTTTCCGGGTCCATCCGGCCAAGCAGCGGTTCGCCGGGCCGCCCAACACGTGGCGCGTGAAACGATACCAGGCCAAGCACTATTCCAGGCGGTAGGCCCATTACTATTCATCATAGGCCTTGTTGAACGGCGGTCCATTACTATTCATCATAGGCCTTAGCACAAGTAACAGGCCAAATTCAACCAGAACCTTTTTTCTATTTATAAAACGTTTTATTCAATTTCTTTTATTTGAATAGTGTCTGATTTTCCAAATTTTGTACAAATTCAAATACTAGCTCAAAAAATTCTGAAAATTTTTTGTGTAGCCTTCCCATGGGTATGTCTATCCATGAAAAATTTGAAACTTGAATTTTGAATACTTTTGACATGATTTAAAAATACAAAATTTAATTGAAAAATGCATCTTCCTTGATTTTTAATAATTATTTTATTTATCCAAAAATCATGAAAATTATTTTGGTACTGTTTTATGACATGATCTACTGTACAAAAATTTTGAGCTTGTTTGGAGAAAATTAAAATATTTATTATTTCATGCCCTATTATTTTATGTGTAAAACAAATGGTTTAATGTTTTTTTTCTAACTTAGGGTTTTGGGTAGATTTTGGGTTGTTTTGTGAACCCTAAACCACAATTGTTAGATGGTCCTTGAGAACTCCTTAGGCAATGGTGATGATATCTCGTAGAAGTAATTCAACAAGTTGGTTTTGTTGGGTTGCAACTTTATCGTGAAGGAAAGTGTCGTACTCAAGCGTTTATCATTTCATGCACTCTTGCACCTCATGTTTATATACATGGCATCATGTAAAAAGCATATGTTATTCTTCGCGTATAGTGAGTGAAGGCGTCGAGAATTGTTGATCAAGCGTAGAAGAGGATCATCTTGTCGAACCAAGTTCTAAGTCTCTTTGCGATCCGTCGTCGAGTCGGGATATTTCATCAATCAAGGCAAGCCAGGTTCATTTAAACATTTCCTTGCGTTTTACAAAGTTTTATATCACCTTTGCTTTATGCTTTGCATTAGGTGATAGGAGTTGGTGACAACCTAATTGATGCATTATCCATCCTTGATTATTTAGATATCTACCTTGATAGCGATTTTGGTAAAATGTTAGAATGCTTAGCCATGCTAAAATAGTTAGTCTTTTGAGTCAAAATGTGACAAGTCCTTATGATAGCCGAATGGGCATTTGATGAAAAGGATGTTATATGAAAACCATCTTTGGGATATGGTGTTGAATTTGAGGCAGGTCGGGTAATTTTTGCGAGAATGGAGTCTCGATTGTAGTATTTCGGCTTGTCGATTAAGAACCGTTCGTTAAAGCAATGTGGACGAGACTATGGAGCATAATCTCGCTGAGGTCTTGGACCAGTAACACGTCTGTCTAGGCGTCGCCCCATGGCGTCGATCGAAACTAGTTACGGGCGCATACTCGGTAAGCCCGATCTTGGGGGTGTCAAATCGGAAGCGTCTGGCCTTTGGGAGTGGAGAGATGGCGGGAGTACATGTTACCCTCGTGGGTTAAAGTCCGTTGATTGGAATTACGGTATTCTCGGGTGGCGTGGGGCTTTAATTTCGTTTTGAGTATCCGGGAAAAGGGTTGATATATGCAAGCTTAAGTGCTACATATATCGTGTGGAAAGAACTCCCGGTTGGGTGAATCGATTTAATAGTGCTTTCGGATATGGAGACTTGGTTTCCCCTTATCGTAGTTAAAGTATGGAACTATAAAGAGATGGAATAAGTGATGGAATATCTAAAAGTGTGTGCTCAGTGTAAGATCACCAAAGTAGAAGCCCACATATACTAATTAAATGTTCAAAGTAAGGATAGTCACATATGTGCACCTATAATCGAAAAGCACTATTAACTATTCCAAAAGATTACCTTGAGGTCATTGACAAAGATACAACAAGTTTTCATACATAATCGAGTAAAGTCGGGTAAGACTTATATTACAATACTTTTACAACCATTTATTTAAAACAAATTTACAATATAAAACTAGGAGTAGCGGAAAGTTTATTACATATATGACACTAGCGTTTTCATCGCCCATTCATCACTTCACTCATCCTCACTATCTGTCATCGATGAATAAACATGCAAAGACGGTTGTAAAACATGCAAACATGACTTATATCGTCCTACAACATGGGTTAACAAACCCCCGAGTACGGGAGTTGTTTTCAACAAGACTTACCCGACTAAAGAAAATAGGAGAAGACTCAGAATGCCGGGTCTAATAGGATTCAATGTAAGGCTTTTAGCAAGAATCAAGGACCTTTTTGCGTAAAAGCTTACTAGTAGTGAATCTTTATTTTTCAACATTTTAAAATCCAAATTAGTTTCTCACCTACTCTAGGTGATCTTACACTAGAGCACACACTTATAGGTATTCCATCACTTATTCCATCTCTTCATAGTTCCATACTTTAACTACGATGTAAGGGGAAACCAAGTCTCCATATCCGGAGAAGCACGGCGATTTCGAAATCGATTAACCCAACTGGGGAGTTCTTTCCACACGACATATGTAGCACCTAAGCTTGCATATATCAACCCTTTCTTGATACTCAAAGCGGAACCGGCCCCACGCCACCCGAGAATACCGCATACACCTCCAATCCGGGACTTTAACCCACGAGGGTAACATGTACTCCCCGCCATCTCCACTCCCAAAGGCGCGCGGTTGTATCGTTTCGATTTGACACCCCCAAGATCGGGCTTACCGGAGTATGCGCGCCCGTAACTAGTTTCGATCGTCATGGGGCGACGCCCAGACAGACGCGTGCCATTGGTCCAAGACCTCGCGCAGATATGCGCTCCATAGTCTCGGTCCACATTGCTTACAACGAACGGTCCTTAATCGACAAGCCGGAAATACTACACTAAGACTCCATTCTCGGTGCAAATTACCCGACCGGGTCTCAAATTCAACACCATATCCCAAAGATGGTTTTCTCATATAACATCCTTGTTCATCAAATGCCCATTCGGCTATCATAAGGGACTTGTCATATTTGACTCAAAAGACTAACTATTTTAGCATGGCTAAGCATTCTAACATTTTACCAAAACGGGCTATCAAGGTAGATATCGAAATAATCAAGGATGGATAATGCATCAATTAGGTTGTCACTCAACTCCTATCACCTAATGCAAAGCATAAAGCAAAGGTGATATAAAACTTTGTAAAACGCAAGGAAATGTTTAAATGAACCGGGCTTGCCTTGATTGACTAAATATCCCGACTCGACGACGGATCGCAAAGACTTAACTTGGTTCGACAAGATGATCCTCTTCGGCGGCTTGATCAACAATTTCTCGACGCCTTCGCTCACTATACGTTAGAATAACATATGCTTTACATGATGTCGTGTATATAAACATGAGGTGCAAGAGTGCATGAAATGATAAACGCTTGAGTACGACTTTCCTTTTTACGATAAAGTTGCAACCCAACAAAACGAACTTGTTGAATTACTCTACGAGATATCATCACCATTGCCTAAGGAGTTCTCAAGGACCATCTAACAGTGGTGTGGTTTAGGGTTCACAAAACAACCCAAAATCTACCCAAAAAACCCTAAGTTAGAAAAACATTAAACCATTTGTTTTACACATAAAATAATAGGGCATGAAATAATAAATATTTTAATTTTCTCAAAACAAGCTCAAAATTTTTGTACAGGTAGATCATATCATAAAACAGTACCAAAATAATTTTCATGATTTTTGGATAAATAAATTAATTATTAAAAATCAAGGAAGATGCATTTTTCAATTAAATTTTGTATTTTTAAATCATGTCAAAAGTATTCAAAATTCAAGTTTCAAATTTTTCATGGATAGACATACCCATGGGAAGGCTACACAAAAAATTTTTAGAATTTTTGAGCTAGTATTTGAATTTGTACAAAATTTGGAAAATCGACACTATTCAAATAAAAGAAATTGAATAAAACGTTTTATAAATAGAAAAAGGTTAAGGTTGAATTTGGCTTGTTATTGTGCTAAGCCCGCATCGTTCATGGCCTATGATGAATAGTAATGGACCGCCTCGGTGAAACAAAGGGCGCATCGCCCAGCTGAAGAGTGTTGGGCGGCCCAAGGGGAACAAAGGTTTGGCCCGGCATCGTTTCACGCGCTGGCGTGGAGCGCCACCGGCGACGGCGGCTGGCCATCGGCGCGGCGGGCAGCTGCTCCGGCCGGGATGGACGAAAATGAAAACGGGAGAAGGACGATGGCGTGGGCTCACCGCGGTGATGGACGGGGGGCTCGGTTGCGGCGGGGCTAGGCCTCTGAGATGGGTCGCCGGGCGAGCAACGCCGGGCGGCGGCGACGCAAGAACGGGCGTCCCAAGACGCCGTGGCTTCAACTGCGGAAAAACTATCGAGTCGTTTATTTAATACATCTTCGAGAGGGAGGGAAAACTTAAGAGAACAAGCCAAAGCTCACGGAGAAAGGATGACGACGACGGCGGGCTCAAGGCCCCGAACAAGCCGGGAAGACGGGTCATGGGCGGCGATTCCGACGGCAAAAGGAGTCGCGGCCGGGTTCTAGAGGAAGGTAAAGAAGCGCGGGTTGGGCTGGGAAAACTGGTTTGGCAAAAAAAACGCGGACGATGGCGCGGCGACGGGGAGGGAGGGTCTTGGGCGCGAGATTGGGAAAAGAAAAACGACGGCGACCGCCTATTTATAGGCAAGAAGGGGTCGGGAGGTAGCCGGAGGGGTCGTGAAGAGCCTGTGTGGTCGGCTTCACGGCCGAAGTGCAGGAGGACGGGGCGAACGTTAGCGCCCGGCGTTGCAGAGGAGGAGAGGTCGGGTAATCTGTTCATCTCTAACCCTAACTCTGAAATTTCAAAATTACTCCCAAAATTTGAACTAAACTCAAAAATTTCCCAAAAGTAACTTGCATTAATTTTTTCAAGATCTACAATTTTCACAATTGGAGCATTTTCAAATTCAGCCTAGAAATATGACTTTTTGAAATGCAGCTCAAAATTTGAAATTTGAATTCAAAATTACTTTTTAAAATCATGTAACAACTTGAAAAACTTTGTACATGACTTTTGTTCCTCTCAACAAGATCTACAAACTGGTTTTTGAAATTTTTCTCAAATTTTGCTTAGATTTTGAAATATAGAAAAGGGGTAGAAAGGGTTTTTCTTTGAAATTCAAAAAAATTCTTTAAAATTTTGAACTAAACTTTGAAAACTCAAAATACCAACTTTGCTCTATTTTGAAAACTCTACCTTTTCACTTTTGTGACCACCCTCAAATTCTTGATAAATTTTGAATAAAAGAGAAAGAGGCAAACTAGGGTTAGAATTTAGGGTTTTAGGCAAGAAGGGGGATAGTTTAGAATCTGATTCCTCTCGCCTTTTTTTCGACCGACAATGCATCCAAACATAAAATAAACTTTTTTAGTTCAATGCAACATGTGGTGGGCTAATCATGCATGCTTTGCAATGATCATGATGACATGTCAAGTTTTAGTGAGAGTAACACCGGGGGTGTGGTATCGAGCCTCCGTTACCGATTGTTATTGTAGCATTACTTTCTAAAACTTCAAAATGATTTGGGTCAAACTAATTTTATTCTTACTTTGGTCCAAATTGCTTATTCTCTTATCTTATTCTATTGAAAAACTTTCTTATCCAATTTCAAAAAGGATATAAGTGGAGTAGTAGTATATATTGCCCTATTTATACAATCTTTTAATGCAAAAAGTCTTTATTGATTGTCACGTAGGCTCGATTCATGCATCATGTTTAAATCACTTGTTAATGTTTACCTTCCCCTTTAATCTGGTTGGGTGTTATATAGTTTTGTTTTAAAAACAGATGTCGCACAACAACGATTGCCAGCTCTCGAGAATAGGGGTGACCTTCCAAACCCTCCACCGGTCCCAACAAACCCCGATCGATGCCATTGCGGCTCTGGTTCAAGCTACTATCGAGAACTCGCCCGATACGAGAAGTAGCTCGTGAGTCGAGAACAATCGTCGTGGGCCACAAGGATCGACATGATGATGAAGACGATACTTCTTATCCAAAGTTCACCGGCACAAAACCTCCAATCTTTAGTAGAGCTGATGAGCCATTAGAGGCAAATGATTGGCTTCGTGCTATGGAGGAAAAGTTTGAGTTGATGACTTGTACGGATCATCGAAGCCCCTCTTTCTTTTGCACAACAGCCTTTCGAAATACCGCCGGAGCTTGGTGGAATAATTTCAAAGCCGAGCAGACTCTTTGGACACCAAATCACGGGATGAATTCAAGCATGCCTTTCGTGCTCATTTCATTCAGCGGGGGGTTATGGCCAAGAAGCTAGATGAGTCCTTAGCTTTAAAGCAAGGAGAAGACTTCGGTACTTCAAGTATGTGGGCAAGTTTAATCACTGTCACGGTATGCCCACGTAACTTGTGAATTCGGATGGAAAGAAGGAGTGGTTCATCCGAGGCCTCCATCCAAAACTTCATGCCATGATGAATATCCGTGATACTAATTCTTATCGTGATGTGGTAAACATGGCAATATCTTGTGAGGAAAAGAATCGTGTTCTTATGGAATACGAGCATAAGGAAGAAAAGAAAAAGAAAAATTTATCCTCCGGATATTACGGTGGCAAATCAAAACGTCGAGAGTGATTTACCATCCCGTGAATCATTTTCGTCCTCCTTATCGTCCACCACAGTTCGGCCTAGGCGGCTAGTCATTTGTTCGACTTTTCGCCGCGGCTCTTCCTTACCCACATCGGCCCGAATGCCCCCTGTCATTCGCAACCCTACTCCACAAAGCCATACACCCATTTGTTATAATCGTGGAAAACACGGTCATTATTCTCGAGAATGTCCCAATCCTCGAAGGTATAACCCGGGTTATCCGTAGCTTCGGAAGTCACCCAACAATGAGAATAAGAATAATAACGTAATGCTCGGAAGGGAAAGGGCGAAAAGAAAACTGGAAAGGTGTACTACACCAATGTGGAGGAAATACCGCGGGGGAACCAATCATGATGGGTATGTTCCCTCGCCGCTAGACACCCCGCAAATAATATTATTTGATTCTCGTGCATCGCATACATTTATCAATAAAAACATTTGTGGTGAAAAATGAGATAGCCGTTGGGGAAATGAAAGATGAGTTCATTATACACTCACGGGGGACGATGAGTACTAAAGAAGTGGTATATCAAATCCCCATAACATTAGGTGGATATGATTTCCCCACCAATATGATAGTTCTAAAGGATCGGGATATAGATGTGATCCTTGGTATGAACTGTTGTACCGCTATGGTACTATGATAGACACTCTCAATAGAACTATCAAGGTTAAGTTACCCGAGAAAAATTCGAACTCCTTATTCAACTTCCAATTGTCAAGAGGGCAGTTGAAAAAGTATGTGCAACTTGTGTTAAGGAGATTAAAGACATCCCAGTAGTATGTGAGTTTCGGGATGTATTTCCGGATGATTTGCCGGACTATCACCGGAAAGAGATGTTCGATTCGGTATAGAATTGAAACCGAACCGCTCCCATCTCTCGAAGAGCTTACGAATGGCACCAAAAGAGTTGGCCGAAATGAAAACTCGTTACTAGGGTTATTAGAAAAAGGGTTTATTAGACCAAGTTCTTCACCTTGGGATGTCCGGCCATTTTTGTGAAAAAAGAAGGATCGGACTTTGAGAATGTGTATAGATTATCGCCCACTTAATGAAGTGACGATCAAAAACAAGTACCCTCTCGCTTTGGGATTGATTTACTCTTTGATCGGTTAGCGGGAGCCAAAGTCTTTTTCCAAGATTGATCCGAGATTGGGGTATCATCAAATCAGGATTAAACCCGAAGATATTCGAAGACCGCATTTACCACGGATACGGTCTTTACAAATATTTGGTTATGTCTTTTGGTTTAACAAATGCCCCCGGCTCATTTCATGTATTTGATGAATACTGGTGTTTATGTCGAGAATTGGATAAGTTCGTGGTGGTATTTATTGACGATATTCTTATCTATTCCAAGAATGAAGAAGAGCATGCAGAGCATCTCGAGAATAGTTTTAAAATGATTGAGAGACCATCACCTATATGCCAAATTTAGCAAGTGTGCCTTTTTGGCCGAAAGAAGTACAACCCTGGGTCATGTGCTATCATCGGAAGGAGGATTTTGTTGACCCAAGCAAAGTAAAAGATATCCTCAACCTGGAAACCCCCAACGACGGTTCATGAAGTTCGTAGTTTTCTTGGAATGGCGGGATATTACCGTCGATTCATTCGACTTTTCCAAGAGTAGCAAAGCCTATCACGGAGTTGTTAAAGAATCGAGACCAAGTTTGTATGGTCACCGAGTGTGAGCAGGCTTTTGAACATTGAAGAAAGCACTAACCACTTTGCCCGATTTTAGCTCAACCGGACATTGAAAAGCCATTTGACGTCTTTTGTGACGATCCGTATTGGTATTGGTTGTGTGTTAATGCAGAAGGCAAAGTCATTGCCTATGCATCACGCCAACTAAAGCGACATGAAGAGCATTATCCAACCCATGATCTAGAGCTAGCAAAGAAGTGGTTCATGCTCTAAAAATCAAGGCGTCATTATCTACGTGGTAATACTTGTCATGTATATACGGACCATAAAAGTCTGAAGTATATCTTTACCCAGTCAGATTTGAATATGCGCCAGAGAAGATGGCTAGAATTAATTAAGGACTATGACATAGAAGTGCATTACCATCTTGGAAAGGCAAATGTTGTTGCCGATGCACTCACCGGAATCCTCGTGTAATTGTCTTATAGCCAACATAAAGGATAGAACTCTATGTCGGGAACTGGAGGGAATGAATATTGGAATTGTTGAACATGGCATGGTAACCAATGCCACAGTAGAATCAACTATCAAGAATCAGATTATTGATGCTCAGAAGATAAGTAAAGGCATAGCACATATCAAAGAAAAAGTTAGAAATGGGAAACCCACTAGTTTCAGAATTGATGAGTCAGATGTGCTATGGTTTAAAGATAGACTAGTGGTACCAAAGAATCCTCGAGTTACGTCAACAAATCCTGGATGAGGCCCATCTGACTAGATATTCTATTCATCCCGGAAGTACCAAGATGTATCAGGATTTGAAACAGAGATTTTGGTGGACAAAAATGAAGATTGAGATTGCCCGGTATGTAGCTAAGTGTGACACTTGTCAGCGAGTAAAAGCTGTGCACATGAAAGCTGCGCAGGCAATTGCATCCCTTGCCTGTTCCCTCTTGGAAATGGGAAGAAATCAAGTATGGATTTTATTGTTGGATTACCCCGAACATCGAAAGGGTTCAATTCTATCTAGGTTATAGTTGATCGACTTACCAAGATAGCCCATTTTCTACCAAGAAATGATAAGTATAAAGCAATATATTACGCCAAGCTATATGTTCATAGGATTTTTCGGTTTACATGGAGCACCAAGTCACATTGTAACAGATAGAGGTTCTTTGTTTATGTCCAAGTTTTGGAAACAGATGCAAAAGTCCCTTGGAACCAAACTAAATCATAGTTCAAAGGTTATCATCCCCGCACAGCCGGGACCAGACGGAAAGGGTTAATCAAATTCTAGAAGACATGTTGAGAGCATATATTCTCAATTATTCGAAAAAGTGAGATGATCATTTACCATTAGCGAGTTTGCCTACAATAACAGTTATCAAGAAAGTATTCAAATGGTACCGTTTGAAGCTCAGTATGGTCGCAGATGTAGAACCCCACCGCATTGGTCGAACACGGAGAAAGATGGTTCTACTGAGTAGACCCGTAAATGAAGTCGAAGAAAAAGTGAGATTTGTGCGAATAATAAATTAAAAGAGGCACAATCTCGACAAAAAGAGTTATGCGAGATAAAAGGCGTAGATTTTTGGAATTTGAAATAGGGGATTATGTGTACTTGAAGGTGTCGCCCATGAAAGGGGTGAATCGTTTTGGAGTTAAAGGTAAACCGGCACCTCGATATGTTGGTCCATTTCAAATCTTGAAAAACAGGGGACCGATTGCCTATCGAATTTAGGTTGCCGTAAAGGTTATCGCCGAGTGCATGATGTTTTTCATGTATCTCGGTTGAAGAAATGCTTACGAGTACCGGATCGAAAGTGGTTGATTTCGAAGACGTTAACTTAGAACCCAGATTTGACTTACTCGAATATCCTATTCGGATCTTAGACCGTAAAGCTCGAGTCACCCGAAGCAAAACTATCAAATGGTACAAGATCCAATGGAATCAACACTCGTAAGAAGAAGCTACTTGGGAATCGGAAGACTTCCTAACGGAAAAATTTTCCCAAATTTCCACTTTCTTAATCCTTGTAAATGTAAGACCTCTTTTGTTTTATAAAATAGTTTGAGATGTGTTTGCTAGACACATTTCCTTTGCCGTTTTTAAACCCTAGGCTTTAAATCTCGGGACGAGATTTCTTTTAAGGAAGGGTCAGAACACCCCTCGGTGTTACTCTCACTAAAAACTTGACATGTCATCATGATCATTGCAAAGCATGCATGATTAGCCCACCCTGTGTTGCATTGAACTAAAATAAGTTTATTTTATGTTTGGATGCATTGTCGGTCGAAAAAGACGCGAGAGGAATCAGATTAGGAAACTATTCCCTTTTGTCGGAAACCCTAGTTTCTAAACCCTAATTTGTTCCCTTTTCTTTATTTTCAAAATCTATCAAGAATTTGGGTATGGTTATTAAAGTGAAAAGGTAGAGTTTTCAAAATAGAGCAAAGTTGGTATTTTGAGTTTTCAAAGTTTAGTTCAAAATTTTAAAGTAATTTTGAATTTTATCAAAACCCTAATTGCCCCCCTTTTCTATATTTCAAAATCTAAGCAAAATTTGAGAAAAATTTCAAAAACCAGTTTGTAGATCTTGTTGAGAGGAACAAAAGTCATGTACAAAGTTTTTTTAAGTTTCTATATGATTTTAAAAGTAATTTTGAATTCAAATTTAAAAATTTTGAACTGCATTTCAAAAAGTCATATTTCTAGGCTGAATTTGAAAATGCTCCAATTGTGAAAATTGTAGATCTTGAAAAATTAAGGCAAGTTGCTTTTTGGAAATTTTTTGAGTTTAGTTCAAATTTTGGGAGTAATTTTGAAATTTCAGAGTTAGGGTTAGAGATGAAGCAAGTACCCGACCTCTCCTCCTCGCCCTTGCCCGGCCAGCGTTCGGCGCCAGATCCCCGCCGCCCAGAAGCCGCCGCGAAGCCGACCACCTGGAGCTCTTCGCGACCCCTCTAGCTACCGCCCCCGACCCCTTCTTGCCTATAAATAGGCCGGGTCGCCGTCGTTTCTTCTTTTCCCAATCTCGCCGCGCCTGAATCGCCTCCCTCCCTCGCCGTAGTCGCACATGCGTCGTCACGATTTTTTTGCCAAACCAGTTTTCCAAGCCAGCCGCCTTCTTTACCTTCCTCTAGAACCCGGCCGCGACTCCTTTCGCCGTCGGAATCGCCGCCCTTGAGTCTTCTTCCCTTTGTTCGGGGCGCCGCCGCGAGCCCCGTCGTCGTCATCATTGCTCCGGTGAGCTTTGGCTTGTTTCTCTTCGCGTTTTCCCTCCCCTCGAAGATGTATTCGTAAGCGACTCGATAGTTTTCCGCGGTTGAAGCCCGACGTAGGAACGCCCGTTGTCGTCGTCGCCGCCGCCATGCATTGCTCTCGCCGACCCACCTCGGCCTAGCTCCGCAGAATAGAGCCGAATCCCATCACCGCGGTGAGCCCGGCCGTCGTCCTTCTCCCGTTTTCATTTTCGTCCATCCCGGCGCCGGGCAGCGAGCGCCGCCCGCCGGTGATGGCCTTGCAGCGTCGTCGCCGGTGGCGCTCAGCGCGGCACGGCGCGTGAAACGATGCCGGGCCAAGCAGCGTTTCCATTTAGGCCCAACATCTATTTGTTCGGGCGATGCGCCCTTTGTTTTCACCGGGGCGGTCCATTACTATTCATCATAGGCCATGAACGTACTGGGAAGCAGCGCGATGAATGAGCCAAATTCAACCCAGAACCTTTTTTCTATTTATAAAACGTTTTATTCAATTTCTTTTATTTGAATAGTGTCCGATTTTTCCAAATTTTGTACAAATTCAAATACTAGCTCAAAAATTCTGAAAATTTTTGTGTAGCCTTCCCATGGGTATGTCTATCCATGAAAAAATTTGAAACTTGAATTTTGAATACTTTTGACATGATTTAAAAAATACAAAATTTAATTGAAAAATGCATCTTCCTTGATTTTTAATAATTATTTTATTTATCCAAAAATCATGAAAATTATTTTGGTACTGTTTTATGACATGATCTACCTGTACAAAAATTTTGAGCTTGTTTGGAGAAAATTAAAATATTTATTATTTCATGCCCTATTATTTTATGTGTAAAACAAATGGTTTAATGTTTTCTAACTTAGGGTTTTGGGTAGATTTTGGGTTGTTTTGTGAACCCTAAACCACACCACTGTTAGATGGTCCTTGAGAACTCCTTAGGCAATGGTGATGATATCTCGTAGAGTAATTCAACAAGTTGGTTTTGTTGGGTTGCAACTTTATCGTGAAGGAAAGTCGTACTCAAGCGTTTATCATTTCATGCACTCTTGCACCTCATGTTTATATACATGGCATCATGTAAAGCATATGTTATTCTTACGTATAGTGAACGAAGGCGATCGAGAAATTGTTGATCAAGCCGCCGAAGAGGATCATCTTGTCGAACCAAGTTCTAAGTACTGCGATCCGTCGTCAGAGTCGGGATATTTCATCAATCAAGGCAAGCCCCGGTTCATTTAAACATTTCCTTGCGTTTTACAAAGTTTTATATCACCTTTGCTTTATGCTTTGCATTAGGTGATAGGAGTTGAGTGACAACCTAATTGATGCATTATTCATCCTTGATTATTTCGATATCTACCTTGATAGCCCGTTTTGGTAAAATGTTAGAATGCTTAGCCATGCTAAAATAGTTAGTCTTTTGAGTCAAATGTGACAAGTCCCTTATGATAGCCCGAATGGGCATTTGATGAGAAAGGATGTTATATGAGAAAACCATACTGGGATATGGTGTTGAATTTGAGACCGGTCGGGTAATTTGCACTGAGAATGGAGTCTCGGTGTAGTATTTCCGACTTGTCGATTAAGGACCGTTCGTTGTAAGCAATGTGGACCGAGACTATGGAGCATAATCTGCGCCGAGGTCTTGGACCAATGGGCACGTCTGTCAGGCGTCGCCCATGACGGTCGAAACTAGTTCGGACGCATACTCCGGTAAGCCCGATCTTGGGGGTGTCAAATCGGAAACGCATACCGCGCAAGACCGGGAGTGGAGAGATGGCGGGAGTACATGTTACCCTCGTGGGTTAAAGTCCCGGATTGGAGGTGTACGGTATTCTCGGGTGGCGTAGGACGCGGTTCCGTTTTGAGTATCCAGGAAAGGGTTGATATATGCAAGCTTAAGTGCTACATATGTCGTGTGGAAAGAACTCCCCAGCTGGGTGAATCGATTTCGAAATCGCCGTGCTTCTCGGATATGGAGACTTGGTTTCCCCCTTACATCGTAGTTAAAGTATGGAACTATGAAGAGATGGAATAAGTGATGGAATATCTAAAAGTGTGTGCTCTAGTGTAAGATCACCTAGAGTAGAAGAGAAACTTAATTGGGATTAAAATGTTGAAAGTAAGGATGCACTACTAGTAAGCTTTTCTGCAAAAGAGTCCTTGATTCTTGCTAAAAGCCTTACCTTGAATCCTATTAGACCAGCATTCCTGAGTCTTCTCCTATTTTCTTTAGTCGGGTAAGTCTTGTTGAGTACTCCCGCTTTCGGGGTTTGTTAACCCATGTTGCGGGACGAGAAAGTCATGCACTTGCAGGACCGTCTTTGCATGACGATTCATCGAGGGAAGATAGTGAGGATGAGTGAGAAGTGAGACCCGTGAAGTGGTGCTGTTAGTGTCATATATGTAATAAACTTTCCGCTACTCCTAGTTTTATATTGTAAAATTTGTTTTAAATAAATGGTTGTAAAAGTATTGTAATATAAGTCTTCCGCTGCTTTACTCTGATTATGTATGAGAATTGTTGTAATACTACAATGACCTCGTAACGGATCCTGGTTGGAATAGTTAATAGTGCTTTTCAGATTATAGGTGCACATATGTGACTATTAAAGGTCGTTGAACCGATAATTAGTATATGTGGGCCTGTAATTTGGAAGGTTATGTTACAGATGCCCCCCTGCAGCCAGCCATTTCCTTGGACCTTGGTTAAAGGTAGGCTCAGGCCATCGGGTGTGGGGTAGCCATGGAATGGAAGACGTACAATGGGGAACTTGCCGAAAGCTATAACTAGGAAGAATTAATGATGCTGCCTTTGTTTTTTTTTAAATGATGCTGGCTAGACGCTGACCGAGAAATTCTCACACTTGTGATAAAAAAAAACTGTGCAATGTGTTGTGAGAACAAGCAGATTCGGATCTGCCGTTCTCTAGTCTTCTCGGCCTGCAATTTGATCATTTAACCACAAGTCGATAATCAAGTTAGGCATGCATATTTTTCCACAACCATGTCATCATCAGTTAGGTACGATACGAGAGTACTAACGCTGAAACTCCCTTCCTTGCTTGTTCCATCAGTTACAACTTACTCGTACAAAAATAGCTCTGACCTTGACACTTTCGCCGAGCTCGTGACATATAGTCAGAGAGCTTAACAGTAGTAGAGAGTATGGCTTCTGTTATGGAGGTCAAAGCAGCCCACCTGAATTCAACCAAGGACAACGACTTGCTGAACCGACTCGCTGAAGCTGAACCCCACTACACCCAACTGTGTGTGTGTGAGAGAGGGGCCAGGGCCACGATCCATCCCATAGTCCGCACCGTATCTGAATCCTCACGGCGGAGAAAACGAGCAGAAACTTGGTTTAGGCTGATGGCTGATTTCGACTGATTTAATAGTATTTTGTGAGTGAGAATAAGTTGAAATAAGACAAGCCGAGCACAAACGAACACACCGTGTACATATAAATCTGCGAAATTGCCATGGTCCAAGCTAGGACCGGGAACAACGAACAAGCTGCTTTTTTTCCATGCTTTGAACCGCTGGAACGGGGGAGCCCCGGCCGGGCGGCTGTGGTCGTTGATTAAAGAAGAGGTAAAGCGTCGTTGTCGATCTGGCAGCGTGGAACGATGCTACTACTCCGCTAGCTAGCACGGGGAGTCGGCAAGGGGAAGACCATGATTGCGCACACATGACCCAAGCGAGAGGTCGACGTCTCCCTGGATTTGATACGCAGCTCTCGTTAATGACTCCCCCGACGTTCGACTGTGCGTGTACTGGGTTAAACAACTCCTACGACTGATAGATTAGTTTGTCCTCAACCTCAAGGTAGGCTGCTGGCTTAGCTATAACTAGCTCTGGTCTATCTAAGCGCGTGACCTATCTTTTGTTCCCTTCCACATGAAGCCTAACTAGGTCATTTTTATTATCCTTTGGTTGATTTTGGCCGGTGTGATGAAATGCGACAAACGGAATTGAAGAATCTCATACATTTTTCCCTCTAGTATGTTCTTAATTTGTTACACTGGTATTTACCGTTTTGAAATAAGACGTTTTACTCAGACGGGGACTTTGACCTCCTAACTTACGTCAGCCTCGAGTAAACCACCACCACCGCACTGGACTTGCAGCTCAGATTTCAGAGTCCCCAGGTCCAACGGCGGGCGAGCGGAGAAAAAAGTCGCAGGAGGGAAAAGCAGCAGCAGCGCAGGCGCAAAAAGCAAATCAAAGCCACCACCAGCCCCCACCACCACACCACCACCGGGCGGGCACCGGCAGCTGCCGCCGAGACCAAGAGCCGAGGCCGCGCCGCGGAAGCACGCACGCAGGGGAGAGGAGAGGAAAAAGGAAACCCAAATCCCTCCATTCCAGTTCCACCCCGCACGCCGCCGCAGGCCCGCAGCCGCTCTCGCAGTCGCCATCGCCCAAACCCTACCGCCCCCGTCGCTTGTTCCCGCGCGCATGGGCCCCGCCTCGCCAGCGCCGCGACGAGCGCACCTGCCCCCGCCGCTCCGGCGCCGGTAGCAGCAGCCAGCACCAGCAACGGCGGCGTCTTCGCCGGGGATGGCGCGGCTCGGGCGAGCGGGCTGCCGCTCCGGTCGAGGTGAGCGAGCCCCTCCCCCCACACCCCCTGATCCGAGTGCCCTAGTCTTCCTTGCTTGATGGCCCAGGCTTGTGCCTCGAGTAGTCTGGGTGGGTGGCGGTGGCGTGCCACGATTGTGCTTCTCGATTTGAGGTTTTATTTACGGGCGGGGAAATGAATGACGGACGACTCCACGGCGGGGTTTGGGCGTCTATCAATAGCTGCCATGGGATTTGTTCCAGGATCTTACTGTAGCTACCGTCGGGAGCTCGTTACCATCGTTTGGGTGCGCAGTTGGAAGCTCTCGCATGTAAATTCGAGTTTGTTTGTGGGGTGGTGGTAGGAGTGGCGGATTCGGTTCGGGTCTGGGTTCAGGACTTCTAAAATTAGTTTACAAGTAGGTCTGCGTGGCGCCAGCTGCAATGGATGATATTGGCTTGTGCATAATAGTATAAATAAGGATGTAATGGGCATAAAGCTGATAATAGGCAGTTTTGTATTCGTAATCGTTGTGGCCTCCGGAAAAATCTTTTGTTGTCTGACTCTGATGCTTATATTTTATTCGAATACACTGTTTAACTGGACTCATGTTAAAACTGATGGGTGCGAGAGTGGACAAATCTGAATGACGTGAGATCCCTTTGGATAATGAATCGCAAAATGGCATAGCTGTCCTGTTTATAAATTAATAAAATACCAAACCTTGGCAAAGAAGATCCAATTTTCTGAACATGCATCATAAAATAGATTTAAATGATTGCGAATATCAAATACTAATGTGTCAGTTAATAATGTTTGCACAAGGGAGTGGAAGTATTTTGTAGTTTAGATGGAACACAAGTGTATGTTTATGTGCATATGGACATTTCTGTCTCTACCTACAACTGCATTATTTAAGGGCATATGTAAAGGGCAGATATGACTTTTTTTTTTCATACCACCTTAGATGGACTCCATAACATTTGAATGTTGTTTTTAGGGAGCCAATGAGCCATGGGCCTCCAGTATCTGTTGTCTGTTCTTTATACCCATTCCACACAATGTATGTATTTGCTTAAAAAAATATTCTGACTGGATGGGTGTGCAACTTTTTTTTTTCAGGAATTCCTGAAGACACATTGAAAAATTTTATGTTCAATGTCTTGGCTGCTGTATTGATCCTGGAATTTCTCAGTGGGATCAATTTCATTGTTCAAACATCAGCTCTAGAAATAGTCGCCCATGCCATGCCTCCATTCCAAGTTCGGAAAACATTTCATCCTTTGGCATCCCAAGCTAAAGTCCTTGCAAGTGTTTCTGCACAACCACAGGATGGCCTCCAAAGACAAAAGAAGCTATATTCATCAGCAGTTGCCATGTCATCCGCTCTTCCTCCTATTTCAACGCCTAGCTATAGTTCCATGCCTGGTGCTTTGGATCTGTCCATTTATTCCTCAGATCTATCACATACTCCAGTGCAGCATACCAGACGCTTAGCAACAGCTGCTCCTGCTCAGGTAGATGCTGACCCTCCGGATTCAGCTTCAAATTCTAGCGCAGCTCCTTCTGGCTTAGTGCAGCCTCCAGTATCTCCTCACAATGGTGAGTCTATTTGCCAGAGCCTTGATTTCTTGAAATTCTCATTGTAAAATCAGCAATCACACAGCTTAAAATTGCATAACCCTGTTGAGGGGTTGGTCATTTGTATATTCTAGACTAGAAGAGCATCATTTGTACATTCTGTTCTGATCTACTCCCTCCGTCCCTTTATGCGTGTCGCCCGGGAAGCGTGTTTGTGAGGGAAACATGGTTTTCTAGAGACAAACATTTAGGGACAGAGGTAGTATTTGTTCCATTTTTTATGCGGCAGATATCATTTACTTCAATTGTATCTTTTCTATGTTGTAGATACGCTGTTAACCATATTTGTTTGTTAGGTTGTTGTGCACCAAACATGGTACAAAAACGAGGGACTAGGGACTGCCATTGTGTTTATCCAGTGAGAATTGAGCTCTTCCTTCGTAATGTTTCCTTGACTTCAAACTGGAGCAATGAATTTCTTCAAGAACTTGCTTCTCAGCTCAACCTCCGTGTTAATCAATTTGAGATCGTAAATTTTTATGTTGTTGGAGCTTCTGGGCTAAATATTACAATGAATATAGCTCCCCATACTGGAATTAGCTTTGCTGCTGATCAAGTCAAGGCAATGAATTATTCACTTACTCTGCATACAGTTCGGATTGATCCTGTGTTGGTTGGGGACTATAATCTTCTTAATTTAACTTGGTTCAGGTCATTGGCTCCAGCCCCAGGTAATAGCTTTCAATCTTGTACTTGTTCTGTTTGTCATAATGAGGGTAGTTTTGTTACTGTACAGGAAGAGAAAATCCACTTTGTTTTTGTTCTTATTGTTTACTTAAATGTGAGATCCAAGAATTTCTGCGGTGCATGATATTATGAGCTGTATATTTAGTGTGACCCACAACCATGTTATGGAAATTTGGACCTTCAATGTTCATATAGAAAATTGGTTCAAAAGTATGAAAAAAGAAAGGAAGAGACACATTTGGTATGAGCGGTGTTGCCTAGGCGCGATGAGGCGCTCGCGCGGGGCAAGGAGTCGCCGATGCCTAGGCAAAATAGGGGATGAGAGGGGGCGACAAAGAGACCCGGTCAGACCACAGAGGAGAAAGGAAGAGCAGGCGATCAGGTTTATGGGCCATTAATGTGCCTATGCGGAGAAAGGAAATGTTACGAAGGCAGGGCAGGAGATCAGGCCTCTGCTTTCTCCTTTCCTCATCGGCTCGGGCACAGTGGCGGGAAACTCTACACTGCTGGACACTGGATCCAGCGTGTTGGGGTCACGCAGATCTATCCTGCTCAACTGCAATGGTGATGAACTGGAAGGGAAAGGTGGTGGTGCTCCATTTGAGCAGGGGGAGGGATGATTCGTCGCCAGCGGAGGTGCTTTGGAGCAGTGAAGTTTGTCGGACTTGTGTCCGCGCAGATGTGAGAGCCGAGAATTCAGGAACTTTAGGGTATGTGAGGTGGGAAGGGAGGGCTCTTTTATGGTCTGTTAACTTGGATTGGGCTTTAGTAGGATCTGTGGGCTCACTGCTTCTTATGTGTATGGGTCATTAATGTGCCTATTTTTCCATTTTTTCTCTCATATATATGGGAATGTGGCAGCCGCCTTGTCCGCCTTACTGCCTCACCTTAAGCGCCGAGGCGATAAGAGTGTGGTGGGTCGCCTCATCACCTTAAGAACCAATCCACCATACTGAAGGAAGGGGGGTGTTGAAAACATAGTATGGAACAGTAGTATTCAATATTCTCTTCTTTCTTTCTGAAATTGTATTTTGTACTTTTTGTTGTTGGTTTGCCTTTTTCCTGCTTATAAATACATATTATCATGTGAGTTGCATCTTAATAATTTAGCCAGTTTTATTGGGTGCATATCATGCATTTAAACTTGAGTATTCAATGACCCTGGTGTAAGTTGTAGGGGGGTTTTCCTTTTGTTTTCCCTTCAAAAGATCAGAGACATGCCTGTTCAATTTACATTTTGTCACAGTATATTAGTTTTCTTCGATGAACATTGGATGTACTGCCTTGATGTTATGATATAAGACATGATTTTTTTGAACCAAGGGATTAACCCCATTTCCATTAACTAACAGAAAAGCTCGGAGACATGATTCTTACATATTATAAGTTATATTTCACAAAACTATAACTATTTGTGCCTAAACTGCAAACTTCTGGGATTAATTTCTTAGAACTACAACTACTTGCACCACCATTTTCACAGGCATACAAAGTTTTTTATGGACCCACATTTCAGTCACCAGTCCACTAGTGTTATGGGTGGGCCTGGCCACACATGGACTTTGTGTGGCTGACATGTGGGTCCATACAAAGTGTTGCAAGTTTTTTAAACTAAGGGCTCTAATACTTTTAGGCTTGTGAAATTGATATCAGAAGTTGTAGTTCCTTGATAGTTAGAGACAGGTAGCTCTACTTTTGTGAAAATAACTCATATATAAGTGGCCTTTTTTTTGTCATGTTATCCTGATTTTTTTTAAATGTTACTGTTCTTATATTGCTATCTGTATGGTTGGCAGCTCCAGCATTCACAATAGCACCTAGGGCATCTCCATCTACAGCATCTACCTTTCCAAGACAGAGTGAGGGTCCCAGCAACAATAGACATTCAACTTCAACCCTGACTACTGTGATTATCATATCGTTGGTTCTCTAATTGGAGTCTTGCTGATTGTTTTAACAATATGCTTCTGCACATTTAGGAAGGGAAAAAAGAGAGTGCCTCATGTTGAAACCCGTATGTATCTTACTATCTACTATGTGCTATTTTCTTAGGACAAATACACACTTGTGTTTATTAATGTGATGGTGATCTGATGATTTGTCATTTATTAAAGAAAAAACATGCAAAACATTTGACAAGTTCTTGCAAGATACGTAGATAACTGTTGTAAACTATGTAACTCCTATTTCATTAAAGCACTGCATATAACTGTCCAAACTCCAAACAATTTAACATGAGGTAAACTGTGATTATACTCTGCACTCAGGCATTTGTGGGCTTCTGTAATGTGTATTGATGACATCCATTGAATTAATGAATTTGTACTAAGCATTCATGTGATTGTCATGATAGGAGAAATGCATCTGGAATACACTTCACACCTTTATAGCCTTGGAAATATAATAATGCATTTCTTACTGTAGTCTTTCAAAGATTTATACCCTGGCACTGACATTAGTGGAGATGGACGTTGTATCCAAGTTCGTAGTCTACCTAAAACAAAAACCAAGTTGTTCAGGTTCTTTCCTGGTATTTTTAAAAACACTTTTATCGAATGTTTAACCTCATGATTCTTTATACAGCCAAGCAAAGGACACCAGATGCAGTTTCTGCTGTGGATTCCCTTCCTCGCCCCACAAGCACAAGGTTCCTTTCGTATGAAGAGCTGAAAGTGGCAACAAATAACTTTGAGCCTTCAAGTGTGCTTGGAGAAGGTGGTTTTGGCCGTGTCTTCAAGGGGGTGCTGAGTGATGGCACTGCTGTCGCTATAAAGAAGCTTACTAGTGGAGGGCATCAAGGAGATAAGGAGTTCTTAGTTGAAGTGGAAATGCTGAGCAGGTTGCACCATCGGAATCTTGTGAAACTGATTGGTTACTATAGCAGCCGTGAGTCATCACAGAACCTACTTTGTTATGAGCTTGTTCCCAATGGAAGCCTAGAGGCTTGGCTTCATGGTATGATCTATTGCATCTTCTCTTACCTAATCCTCGCTGCATAGGTCTCATTCTAGTTGCATCTGAACCTATTATTTCAGTTTGTTTTGGATCATGTAAAGAAACATAATTATGACCATATATTGCAATTTATCAGGTGCACTAGGTGCTAGCTGCCCCTTGGACTGGGACACCAGGATGAGGATAGCACTTGATGCTGCTAGGGGATTAGCATACCTTCATGAGGATTCGCAGCCTTGCGTAATCCACAGGGATTTCAAAGCATCTAATATATTGCTTGAGAATGATTTCCATGCTAAAGTGTCCGATTTTGGTTTGGCAAAACAGGCGCCTGAAGGTCGGACAAATTATCTTTC
The DNA here is from genome assembly GCA_015847255.1 of Hyparrhenia diplandra. Taxonomy (NCBI): domain Eukaryota; kingdom Viridiplantae; phylum Streptophyta; class Magnoliopsida; order Poales; family Poaceae; genus Hyparrhenia; species Hyparrhenia diplandra. The sequence continues at coordinate 124,026 of JADLZK010011756.1, forward strand.
TACTCGTGTTATGGGAACTTTCGGGTAATTTAAATGTCCTTTTACATTTAGCCATGGGCCCATGGCCCAGCTATTTCTTTTCTGAATTTACCTTATACTCTGGCTTGTTTGCAGGTATGTTGCACCGGAGTATGCTATGACAGGACACTTGCTTGTAAAAAGTGATGTATATAGCTATGGAGTTGTTCTACTTGAACTACTAACTGGGAGGAGGCCTGTGGATATGTCACAGCCCTCTGGGCAGGAAAACCTAGTAACTTGGGTAATACTTCTTTCTTTTATATACTATCTTCAGTTCTTGTGTTATTTTACAGATGGATTAGAATATTTTTAACGTGGTGACTATCAGACAGTCAGGGATTGTGTGTGCATAGGTTATTTTTATGTATATGTATAGGCAGCCGAATCTCAAATGAATCGTCACTGCATGGTACGTAAAGATGTGGGTGATGTCACACTGAAGACATTCTTTTACTCGGTTGACTGCAGGCACGGCCAATTCTCCGAGATCAAGATAGATTAGAAGAACTAGCTGATCCCAGGCTTGGCGGCCAGTACCCGAAAGATGATTTTGTGCGGGTGTGCACAATCGCAGCAGCCTGTGTTTCACCAGAGGCAAACCAAAGGCCAACAATGGGCGAGGTGGTGCAGTCACTCAAGATGGTGCAACGCTCTGTGGAGTTCCAGGAATCTATGCCAACACCGCCTGCTCGCCCCAACATTCGGCAATTCTCGACGACCTATGAATCTGATGGGACCTCGTCCATGTTCTCTTCGGGTCCCTTCTCAGGCCTCAGCCCCTTTGAGACCGAAACCATTCCAAGAACTGCGGTTTTCTCAGAAGATCTCCATGAAGGTCGATGACTGATGGGGGTGGTTGCCTCACCGAGCTGTTTCTCTAGAGTCTGTAGCCATGTAGTCACGCATTCAAAGGCTGGTGGTGCAATTGGCCTGGCCAGTCATTGGGAAGAAAGAGGTACCTGTAAATTCCAATTTTTCTGCGCCGTCTCAAATGACTACTAGATTATTACGACCCACAAGGACGTTCTCTGGCTTTGTATGGAAGAAATGATTTTGTTCGAAGTTGCTGCTGTTCTCAGTCCGTAGCTCTAGCTCCTGGATTACGCAGACAGAGAATCTGAAAAATACATCCCGGAATCATGTGTGGTCGGACCCATTATCTTGCACCGTCTACATACAATATCTCGTTCATGATAATCCGAAAAATACAACCTGGAATCAGCTTGTCGCGTGTGATATGCGTGATATCTCGTTCGCGATAATATGACGTCTCGTTTGCCCCTTTTTTTTTTTTTACACTCTGATATTTCAAATTTTCCCGCCTAATGTTAGAATTATTCCTTTTGCTTACCTCCATCTCCATTTCTTAGTTCCAAGTTTTCAGATGTCCTATAGTTGATTTCGGGATCAACCTTTTCTTTTATTTATTTTTGATACTAATATTCTCTTTGAAATGTCATCTTTTACATTTTTTTTTTTTGTTACAGTATTGTTCGAATTCAACGCATTGAAACCTATACGGAATTGTTAGAGATAAATCCATCCGCTTACGTCGGATTCTGATATAGGAAGCTGTTGTAATATTTATCTTTTCATTTTCATTTACACTTCCTTGTACATATTGAATTGTAAATCAAATGTTTTCCATTAAACCATCCCTTTTGCCAACAATCTACTGCTTTGGATTATTAGTTTCCAATTCCGGCTACTTAGAGATTACTTGTGATGACCGCGTGTTATGTAATATTTCAATATTGTAATACTCAATTATTATTTCTTCCAATCCCATCAGACTCCCAGTTTTCATGTTCATCATTTATTATACTACTAGCAAATATGTCCGACGTTGCACCGGAAAAAAATCCGTCAAATATTCATGGAACCCAACTATGGAAATCCTACATATTTGAGGTTGTTTTGTTGATGGCTAATTTATTTATACAACTTTAGCGCACGTCGTTGTCATCGTGCAACGGCTAGGAGACGCAAGCAGCCCACGTGGGCTCCTAGCACCTGCTCCCATGACTGCTGGGGATGACATGACGACGTGTTTACCCGGCATAAAGCCCTGCGACAAACTCTGTCAACGCCGAACCCTGTTGTGCAAGCCCCATCAGAGGTAGGGTTCCTCTTCTTCTCTACAAAACCTCCAACTTTTCCTTGTCCTAATGTCACCTACGTGTGCCTTTGAACCGAGGTTTTTCTTGCAGTTGCAGGGAAACACAATGCAGATCGTGACATGTTGTTGCGACATTACCAGCCGAGGCACGTGCACGAAGAAGCCAAAAAGGCGGACAACCTTGGCGGCAAACATGCACGAAATTAAGGGCTCGACATGTATTCCTAGTGGTCAGAAAAAGCACCACCAGACGTTGGTGTCGTCCCCTTAGCGAAACAAAACATACGTATTCAAATCAAATTCTATTCTAACAATGGATTGAATTTTGTGCAATAGGTAGATCACAAGGAGTCCATTAGTATATTCAAGATTTAAGATTACATCGTCGAAAAGAAAAAGATTTAAGTTTACATGATCTGATTTTCATCGGTTGATTCATGTTGTAATAATAATCTATTTCTAATTAAAACTTAGTAATAACAGAAATATTTTATTTATTTAAATAAGGTTAACGTAAAAGGACTTGTAATATTGTATTTACTATTTTTCTTATTTTTACAATATATAAAAGTATAGTTACAGCCGGGTGCGCTCGAACGTATATGTACAGGATTCGTAGGGAGATACATACACAATTGTGTATGGTTGGGATCACAACAGCCTGGGTACGCAGATCTGTTCAAGTCGGGTGAATGTTTTTAACGAAAACTATTAATCGTTTTGAATAAAAAAAAACGGCTCTTTGTCTTCTGATCGACTCTTGTATTACAAGTTTGTTACATTTTATAAGCTTGGTCTATTATTATTTAAAAATGCAGTACGCGATATTGAATAGTCAATACTCATGAATAATGCTCCTCAAATCAGTACATTATTTAATTATATTTTCTTCCAAGATCTAAGTGTTATATAGTTTTTTATTTTGTACAAATACATTTTTTTTGTACCCAGCTTTCATCGATTCTATGTATTGTTGTGATATTTCATGGGCTATCTCAGGTCTTGAACACCGCACCAAGCAAGCATGTGTTATTATCTCTTCATTAGCTACATTCATCCCTTGTCTAGAATTGTCATTGGCCTCCCCTGAATTCAAGCCATCGTCTGCATTATTGAGGGTATCTGCTTCAACTGAATCTACACCCTCTTCTTCAACAACCTCAACATCCTCGTCAGAAACCAAGGTGTCATCTATACGACGTTGGGCGTCATCCATGTCAGTCCCGACTCCATGTTTCTTGAAATTTTTTCATTGGTATGTCATCATTAATTATGGCCACATCATCTTCGCTTGACATTACATCACCACAGATTCATAATCATTCCCATCATCTTCACTTGACATTACATCAACACGAGATTGACAATCTTCATTTTCAGATTCAGTTTCATCTTCAGCTTTGTAACCTTCTCCAACTTGGTCAACCTTGTCAACATCCTAAACTTCACCATTATGAACGGTCCACTTTCATTATTATGAAAATCAGTATTATGATAACTTGTTATGTTCTGAGTTGGGCCATCGCAAAATTCGTTGTGTTGGTATAGTGCACTAGCAGTTGCATCTCCGAGTAGTTGCCCAAATGTGTCGTAGACACCTGTCCATTAGCTCTATAAGTTAGAAAATTGTGTTATGTGAAACTGAAATCAGTATGTACAAGATCAATCTGTTTTCAATAAACACATGGCATCATCTGAACATATCTATCTAAAACCCCACCCATAATGTTGGATTTTGACAAATTTTTTCTAAACTGATTCTAAAGAAATATCTCCAAATACAATACCATCTATAGAATCGTTCTTCTGAAGAATTAACTCTAAAGGTCATTGTAGACCCATATCCTCTGAAACGCTTCATACAATAGTGCGATGAAGAGGTAAACAAGGAGTCTATAAATCAAAGCAGTCTATAGACAAGGAATGCTCCATAATCCAAGTTCAGGAAGTGAATCAAAGAAGTAATATATAGAATAGATCATTCGTATGCAGCATAATTCTTATGCATAGAAATTAAATCAAAGAAGTAGTATGAATCCACATACATAAATAAAAAAAAGTCTATTAACAAGGTAGTCTAAAAATTAAGGAATTTTTTTAAAACAAGCAAGGACTTATATTAAACAACAAATTAGACCATATAAGTCGCCGAATATACATGTCAAAAGAAAGTCTGCGTCACCAAACAATTTACACCTAAGAATCTAAGAGTTGATGTCTGTAAAGCAAGTATACAGAATGTATCGAGCAATCATGCCTAATGATAGGCATACAGATAGAAAAATTAGAATTTACAATTTATAGAGACACAGATATCAAACAATCACGCATAATGACAAGTTTCATAAAGAGCTAGGCTTTACACATACAACCTGATTCCCGTCTTGATGTCGCACAACATGTTCTCTCCATCGTCCAAGTCAGCTCCGAAATCAAAGTTGAGTGACGTGCCATCGCAAAGATGGATCTTAGGTTCCTTTCATGCAGAAGCGGGTGGTTTTGGAAGGCACACCACTGTCGGCTGCTCTTACCCGTGAGTGACCTCCATCAACAGATGAGCCATGTTGTACCACGTTCTCAGTAGTAGCAGGCCGAGCAAAATCGGCTCAACCTACTGCCCCTCAATAGTGCCCTCATAACTTCTGCAGCGTGCAAGTTGTGTTGAGGTCACAAATCAGCTTGCCAACCTTTACTGGAAAGCGGGCGGGAGCTTCTCCATCGTCTGAGGGTTTAGCTAGGATTTGTATTCTTCATTGTCTAAAATTGTGTTAACCACTACAAATTTAACATGCTAGTAAATTACAAAACATAATTAAATAAAAAAGAGATACAAAGTTTATAAAATAGAGTATATTGGGAAAACATATGTTGTCCAATAAGAACATAGAGCACAAGATAGGGAGAAAGAGAATTTTTATTTTTGCTTTTTTCACTAAATACTTTTACAATGGGGAACTAGCCTCTATAGAGAGAGAAGTATTCTACTGGTTACTTGAGACTCTTCTTCATCTCTACAGAGTCATGATATTTTTCTCCTCCCTTTGCTTTGGAGATTCACCCCTATATACTGATTATTTCTCAACAGAGTATAGCTTTAAGTAACATATAATTGAAATATCACACCAAAATAATGTGTCATTACTTTTTGTTAGGTTTACGCCTTCTAATAGCCATGAAATTTTTGATGACTTCTTGTCCACGCAATTGTAAGAAAATAGCCCACTCAATAAAACTCATTAAACAATCATTCAAAGGGCTATTAATAGCTATTACCCATCTTAATTTTTGACTTATTCTTGATAGAAGTCATTGCAACAAATATTCTTTGATGCATGTTTTCAAAAAAAAAAGAGGCAATATCACCACTCCTCTTCATATTTAAAGAAGCCCACAAGAGAATACAATATTATTTACATGTACCACACCAATAATCTATTGATACAAAAAATTTATCTTACGATTATTAAAATTAAATAGTCCAATATGACTACATTCTAATAATATAATCTAATGACACGAGATAAAATAATGTTTTGTGGCCTCTAAAAGTTTGATGCATAGATGATGCTTTCTGCTCAAGTTAGTAAGTTGCTTATTCTCTAGCTATAGGAGCAGGTTAATTGGATGAAGATTTTAAGACATACCTAGATGATTTATCTGAGCCGCTACTTATCATTCGTATTGTTTGTTATATGGAATTGAAGCACGACTCAACGAGCCATATTGGCCGCACGCATACCGGCTGCACCGACAAAAATAGGGAAGGGGCACCGACCACCAAGACACCATGTAGCTCAGCCCCTGCATGCCCCTACTACCTGCCTTGGTTCCCGGGTAGGCTCTGAGGCCTGCCGTACACGCGTGGCTTCAACCCTGTTCTCCCGCGGTCAAACACCCTCACTCTCACCTCCCTGACCCTTCTCTCTCTTCCCCTTTCACCAATGGCGATGTCCTAGTCGTCATCCATGCATCTTGTCTCCCGTCTCCATTGGCCGCCGGACTGCCTTGCTCCCTCCCATCCCAATCTCTCGGCGCATGGCTGGCAGAGCTCGGCGCCCACTGCTGGTGCTGCTACTCGTCGCCGGCGTTGCTGCCACCGCGGAGTCCAAGGTGTACGCTCCGGCGGACAGGGTGCTGGTCAACTGTGGGTCGACGACGGACGGCCTGGACTCGGACGGCCGGAAGTGGGTGGCTGACACGAACGACAAGGAGTGGCTGACCGACTCCGGCAAGTCGTCCCTGTTAATGGCGGCCGACAAGGTGGACAATGGGCTGCCGTCCACCATCCCCTACATGACGGCGCGGGTGTTCACCATGGAGTCCGTGTACAACTTCAGCGTGAACCCGCGGGACCGGCACTGGGTGCGCCTCCACTTCTACCCGTCCTCCTACAACGGGCTCGCCGTCGACGGCTTCCACTTCTCCGTGTCCACGTCCACCGGCATCACGCTGCTCCGAAACTTCAGCGTGCTCGCCTACGCAAAGGCGCTGAGCCAGGCGTTCATCATCCGGGAGTACTCCCTCCCGCCTACGCCCGCTGGGTTCCTTACCCTCACCTTCACGCCGTCGCCGACGGGCAACGAGACCTACGCCTTCGTCAACGGCATCGAGCTCATCTCCATGCCCGACCTCTTCGTCGAACCGGCGATCATGGTCGGCTACCCGGACCAGACCGTGGACATCGCCAGCTCCACGCTCCAGACCATGTACCGGTTCAACGTCGGCGGCTCGTACATCCCGCCGTCCAACGACTCCGGCCTGACACGGAACTGGTACGACGACACGCCGTACGTGTACGGCGTGACGCAGGGCGTCGTCTACAAGGCCGGCCCGCATTTCCAGCTCAAGTACCCCACCGAGACCGTCGAGTACGCCGCGCCGCCGGACGTGTACATGGGCACCCGCTCCATGGGCTCCGACCCGCGCCTGAACCAGAACTACAACCTCACCTGGACCATGCCGGTGGACGCCAACTTCACCTACGTCGCGCGCCTCCACTTCTGCGAGCTGCTGCTCAGCCGGGCCAACCAGCGGGCGTTCGACATCTACGTCAACAACAAGACGGCGCAGGCCGACGCCGACGTGATCTCGATGACGACGGATCTGTACAAGATGTCGGAGAAGGGCGTGCCCATGTACAGGGACTACGCGGTGTACGTGGCCGGAGATCCTGATGGGCAGGCCATGTGGGTGGCGCTGCACCCGTCCGTGGCGCTCCGGCCGCAGTTCTACGACGCCATCCTCAACGGCCTCGAGATCTTCAAGCTCAACGACACCTCCGGCAGCCTCGCCGCGCCGGACCCCGAGCCGTCCAGGCTGCTCGCCAGGGCGGAGCTAGGCGCCGGAGAGCGCGCGGCGCGCAAGTCTCAGCCGCATCCCCACATGGGGAGGGTGATGGGCGGCACGGCGGGCGGCGCGGCTGCGCTCGGGATCGTCGCTGCCATCTGCGTCGTGTGGTACCACGAGAAGAAGAAGAGGGAGGCGGCAGCCAGCGCCGGCGGGTCGCACACCTCCGGGTGGCTGCCGCTGTACCACTCCCACACCAGCGCCAAGTCGTCCGGCCACCTCCCGGCGAACCTTGCGGGCATGTGCCGGCACTTCTCGTTCGCCGACATCAAGGTGGCCACCAAGAACTTCAGCGAGTCGCTGGTGATCGGCGTGGGCGGGTTTGGCAAGGTGTACCGGGGCGTCGTGGACGGCGACACCACGGTGGCCATAAAGCGGTCCAACCCGTCGTCGGAGCAGGGCGTGCACGAGTTCCAGACGGAGGTGGAGATGCTGTCCAAGCTGCGGCACCGGCACCTGGTCTCCCTCATCGGCTTCTGCGAGGACGCCGGCGAGATGATCCTCGTGTATGACTACATGGAGCACGGCACGTTGCGGGAGCACCTCTACATGGGCGGCAAGCCGCCGCTGTCGTGGAAGAAACGCCTCGACATCTGCATCGGCGCCGCGCGGGGCTTGCACTACCTCCACACGGGCGCCAAGTACACCATCATCCACCGCGACGTCAAGACCACCAACATCCTCGTCGACGGGGACTGGGTCGCCAAGGTCTCCGACTTCGGCCTCTCCAAGTCCGGCTCGTCGACGGTGAACCAGACGCACGTCAGCACCATGGTCAAGGGCAGCTTCGGGTACCTCGACCCGGAGTACTTCCGGCGGCAGCAGCTCACGGACAAGTCGGACGTCTACTCCTTCGGCGTCGTTCTCTTCGAGGTGCTCCTGGCGCGGCCAGCTCTGGACCCGGCGCTGCCACGGGAGCAGGTCAGCCTCGCCGACTACGCGCTCAGCTGCCAGCGGAACGGCACCCTGCCGGACGTTGTCGACCCAACGATCAAGGACCAGATCGCGCCGGAGTGCTTCAGGAAGGTCGCGGAAACGGCCGAGAAGTGCCTCGCCGACCAGAGCATCGACCGGCCGTCCATGGGGACGTCCTCTGGAACCTCGAGTTCGCTCTGCAGCTGCAGGACACCTTCGAAGGAGGCAGCTCACGCGGGCGTCCGACCGTGTTCGTGGGTGAATGTAGCGGCACGGCGCTCGAGCCGAGCAACAGCGACGGGAGCACGGCAATAAGTGACACGACGCCGGGGACGTCGTCCACGACCCGGCCGCACGAGCACGAGGCGTGCGTGATCGTGGAGGAGACCGACGACGAGGTGGCCAACAGCGCGGCGTTCTCGCAGCTCGTGCGCCCAACTGGCCGGTAACACGTACGCCGGCGGCCGGATAGTGCTATAGTAGAGATACGTACGCTAGAGGAACTTGGATCCAGTTAGTGCCAGAAAGATGCTATGCATGCGCGCTCATAGTGTTTGATTAGAAAAATTCACATCGATCTGCTCCCAATTTGTCACGCTAATTTATTAGTAAATGTTGTGTTTCTTTTGTATAGATAGTACAATGTATGTAGCCAACAACTTGAAAACTTTAAAGCTAAATTAGGCGGTCATGAAAAGGTCTACTCACTCCGTCCCCATTGAGTTCGTCGTTTTTGACTTTTTGAACTTCATGTTTGACCGTTCGTCTTATTCAAAATATTTATGCAAATCATAAAATAAATTAATCAATATTCAAGTATCTTCATTGATAAAATAAGTCGTAATAAAATAAATTATATTTGTGCAAAAAATTTGAATAAGGCGAAGCGTCGAATAAGATGATGGCGGAATCGGCGTGACAAACTTCGATTGGGGACGGAGGAGTACACCCACATTGCCTCAATCAGCTGTGATACACAATGTCAACCAACCCCGGCAATTGCCATCGAAACACTTCGGCACCTCTCCCTCCCCCTCTCTCCATTGACACGCTCCTAGTCAGAATTGTGCCGTCGATGCATATGATAGATCAGTATTGATAGAAAGCCCGCTTACAAGCCCCAGGAGAAAAATATGCCTGCTGAAATATATATGTACTTGCTTTTTTAGAATGATTTGCATCATCGATATAAGTTTTTATGTCCATGTAGTTGTCAGTATTCCTCTGACATATGACACCCAAGAGTGATGCTTCATACGAGCCCCCATCTAACCTCCAACACCCTGCTTATCTATAAGCCTTGCTATATAGTTAATCACATTTCCTAGACAACCGGATTTTCTTCCACCACCAGACAACGAGATTTTTTTTCATAGTTTTTGTCTTACACAATTATATATGATCATAATATAATTGGGAAACAATTGTCTATGATCATAATATAATCTGGAATACATTAATACGTAACAAGGCATAATAAGCAAACTGACCAATACAACAACCAGGCCCGTCGATTAATAGGTGCAAACGGGCGCGAGTTCAGGGCCTCTAAAATTTAAGGGCCTCTAAATTTACAATTACTAATAAGTACTGATATTTTAAATAGACATTTAGCTTTCTTGTGCCACAATACTCGCTGCTAGGATCTTTGGATTGTTACTTGAGTACTACTTTTTTTACTCTTTCAGCACTAAGATTTGATCTTAGTAGTCTATAAGAACCATATATATTTTGAAACATTATAATAATTAATTGAAAATATGCTTTGATTTTATTGAATTTTAGGGCCTTAACCGTGTATTTTGTTCAGGGGCCTCCAAATTTTTAGGTGCGACCCTGCAACAACTAATCCATGGATCCAGGTCCTTGAACAATTGTGGAAATCTCAAACAAAGCATTAAGAAGAGATGCCACCCAAAGCACATATAGTCACGAGTATATTAGTCGATGATTGGGGTGGGGCTCCTACTCAGCAGTTACACTCGAGAACAGTTCATCACAGTACCTTATAAGGCAACACATATTCAGTTCACATTTAACAAATGCTATGTAGAAATTTGGGAGACACAGTTGATCTATATTAAATTACAATACTTTTTTTCTCGATCGGGCCATTCACCCGTATTTCATTAAGAGGAGAAAACCAAATCCAAAGGATTACAAACTCGATGCCGAGAGGACATCGAAGCAAACAAAGAGCGAAATAAACCCCGAAACCAAAGGAGAAAAAAACAAGCTAAGAAGATTGGATTAACGATTACATGCTGAAACTTTCGGGCGACCAAAAAGACAGCACCGGCACTAGGGTCTTGCTGCTTGAACCCAAGCATCAGCCTCCTGCACTAGCTTTGCCGCCATAGCTGCCACCGTTGTCGACTCATTTCTAAAGACCCTTGCATTCCGCTCTTTCCAAGTAATCCAAGCGAGCAACAACAAGAAGGAGTCAAACACCGGCCGGTGTTCTTTGTTGAGTCGCCGTCTTTGTCGGATCCACCAGTCGACAAGGTTTCTTTGCACGGTCGGGACGGTGCCGTCATGCCTGTCGGTGCCAATAACATGTGCCACAGCTGCCGGGTGACCACACACTCAAGGAACAAGTGCTCGCAAGTTTCAGATTCTTGGCCACACAAAGCACATGCGTCGTCGTCGTCCAAACCATGCCTAAACCTCTGTCATTCGTCGGATCGCCGATGGAGTACGAGCGGAAGAAAAACCGCACCCTAGATGGAGCTTTTGTGCGCAGAGCTCCCTCGCACCCGGCATGGAAATGGCACCATGGAAGAACGCACGGTAAGCCGAGGATGCAGTATGAACCATTCGCGACCACTTCAGACGAACCTGTCACATTGCGGCCGTCGAGCACGCGACCTCGCGCACCAAGTGCCATACACGGAAATATTGGCACAAGACTTGTGCCGTCGTCGCACCGACAATGTCGTTCACCCAGGGAGTTGTTGTCCAAATACTGTCGGACAGCTCTCCTCTTACCAGCGGGGAGAGGGCATCGTAGAGACGGGGCGCGAAGCTGCGAGAGTCTGCCCACCGACAGCGGAGTCGGTCCACATGTCATAGAAATTTTCATAAGTATAGTTTCCAGGTTGAAAATTTCTCATTATGTAGCTAACTATGTCGTATCCAAATTGCATGCCTTTCTTGTCAAAAATAAAGTAAAAATAAAAAATGCATGCCTTTCCTTCATAGTTAGAACTAGAAGCATTTCTTCTTCTTTCTTCCTTCTCAACAATGCATAGGGCTGGCCCAGGTCTCCTCGAGCTCAGTCCATCCATAGAGGCCCAATTTGGCCCAATAAGAAGCAACACGGCACCCGCACCGCACGCTCCTCGCGCCGGCGGTCGCACCTCATCAACGTGCAATGCGCCAGCCCCCTAACCTATAGTAGTCGCTACGACCTGCGCTCTCCTCTTCGTACTCCTCCGTCCCCTCTCCCTTCTCCGTCTCTCTCCGGCCTTTCTGGGGCGACGACTGGGCGCCACCACCGCCCTTTGCTAGGTCTTTGCTAGTGACGATTGCACCAAGTATTCCCACTCCCTTCTATTCCCTCCAGTCGTGCGAAACCGAGCACCCGAAACCCTAGTGGGGCTTTGTGTGGAGCCTTTACCGGCCTCTCTCGTGAAACAACTCCTTGGCGGCTGTAGGTTTGAGAAGCCAATGTACAAGCCGTCAAGTTTAGTTAGCTTGACCACGACATATGGTGGGCGTTGCCTTCATAAACTCTCTTTTGATACGTGCCCTCGTTAGCTCCTTAAATCTTAAGGTCATGAGATCGAGATGGAGGACACAAAATATAACCTTGACAAATTATTGTTGAATTTTCGATGCGGTATGAGAGCAATGAAATTGAGGAGTCGGAAGTGGACAATAGGCAATTATGTTCCCACTTTTTTTTTGTATGTGTTTGAGTGAAATTTAGAATCTTTTGATGAAAGGTAAAAAAATTACTTTGGACATAATATAAATTGCACATGTATATATATCCATGTTTATTAAGGTGGTTTGCCGAGGCGTGACGAGCTACCCCTTTGAATCGATTAGATGAGTAAGAAGAACTCACTACTGTAGTACAAAGAAAATAGAAAACAATAAAAAAAAACTAAGAAAAGAAGACCACCATGTGAGGGCCGGTTTAGTTCCGACTAGGGACTAGTCACATTTAGGGACTGTTTGGTTCCCATGGGATTAGGGACTAATTTTTAGTCTCATTTAGTCCCTAAATTACCAAACATACGGACTTGAGACTAATTTTTTTAGTCTCATTGTGAGAAATTAGGGACTAATTGTTAGTCTCATTTAGTCCTCACCCTAGTCCCATGAACCAAACAGGCCGGTCTCTAATTTTTAATCTCAATTAGTCCCTATTTCAATAGACTCTTGGGAGAGACTAGAGACTAATCTTTATATAAGTCCCATTTAAAAATTTTGTTTGGTTTAAGGGACATTTTAGTCTTTGGGAGTGCAGGGACTAAAAAAAAATCTCTTTTAGTCCCTACCAAACCAAATAAGATAGATTTTTTAAGACTTCTCCTCTATTAATCTCTAAAACACTCTCTTACGGGAACTTTTTTTTTATTAGTGTCTAGGATAAAAAAAAAAAGTTTCCCTAGAAACCAAACACCCTAGTCCTAAGAACAACAGGCCCTAAGTTATAACCTTCCCTAACCCTTCTATCAGGTGCCGCCTCTCGCCCCCCCTATCGCTCTCCAACGAGGCGACAACTGGTGGGCCGCCGCCGCCGACGCCGACGCCGACGCTGGTGCTGCTGCTTCTATCAGGTGCCGCCTCTCTCTCTCTCTCTCTCTCTGCCCCCTCCGTTGACATCTGCAGCCGGCACCTCTCCTCCGGTCCTCCCTGCCGCTTCCCCTCCCCTTCTCCCATGCGGCCCGCTTGCAGATCGGAGCTGCCATGGCCATGGGAGCCGATGGTGCGGAGATGGGAGTTTGGCCTTCCCAAACCCTGCTGGTCCTCGTCTGCTCTTCCTCTTTCTTCTCCCTCGCCTCCTCTTTTGCTTTGCTGGATTTTTGGTCGTGGCGATGGGGACGCCCAGGATTTGGACACCTAAGCGACGACTTGAAAACCATATATCATACATGGGATCCCATCATACATATATCAAACATATACTCATTTTTTCTCTCGAAATAATTGGGTATTCCTGGGAATACCCCTGCCCCCTGCCCATGCATCCAGCTGAATCCGCCCATGTTTGGTTTAGTTTCAATGTAGGTGGAAAATAGTTTCATTTTCCTTGGGAAATGATTTATTTCCTTTTCCCCTCGTGTGTTTTGCAATTACAGGTTGAACATATACTCTTCTGCCTGGTTCGCAGAAAAAAAAGAGAGAAGAGAACATATACTCTTCTGCCAATGGCGAGGGAACCAAGTCCTGAGATAGATGATGAACTTTTCAATGAAGTTTATGGGAAAGCATACAGCGGCCCAGTTGCATCGGCTACAGACAGCATGACGCCTAAAGTAAATGCTGAGAAGAGGCCCCTGACTCGTGATAAATCAGATGATGAAGATGAGGCCCCAGATCCTAATGCTGTTCCTACGGACTTCACTAGCCGAGAGGCTAAGGTCTGGGAGGCTAAAGCTAAGGCTACAGAAAGGAACTGGAAGAAGAGGAAGGAGGAAGAAATGATTTGTAAAATATGTGGGGACTCAGGCCATTTTACTCAGGTACTCTTCTTCCTATCGGAAATAGAACTTGCATGGAAGTATATCAAAATAAAGACTTGTGAAGAACATACAATGATTCCTGGCATTTCTTATATTATTGTTAGCATTAGCAACTTCATAGCAGTGTTGTACTGATCCTAGTGAATTTAAGCAGCAGGTTTCTTTTAAATCAGCATCATATGAAGCTTCAACTGCAAACAAGTGCTGGGATTAGTTGATAGACTGGTTTGTTTTGTTGTCACAGTTCACCATAAAAAAGGCTTCGGCCTTTTTGGTAGCAGTATATGCCAATGCAAGTCATGGTGCACAAAATCCTACTTCACATTTTGTGATCTTTACTATCTTTTTGCATTTTGCCTCTGTGGTTTGAGCAAAGCTAAAGTAGGCCATGTTTACGTGGCAGGAAAATCTTGCAGATATAGTTTCTTTTTATCTGCTTTGTATTTACCTTTTTTTTTGGGTGTATAACATGTATGTTGCTATTTCTGCTTTGGTGTACATGGCACCTTGCTTATATTTATTTTTTAGTTTATCTTCCCTTGAAATGTCAAAGCGTGATCTTGATTTAACATCTCCTTTCTGTGCAGGGTTGTCCCTCCACACTTGGGGCAAATAGGAGAAATGCAGATTTTTTTGAAAGAGTTCCAGCAAGAGATAAGCAAGTCAGGGAACTTTTCAATGAGAGGACAATAAGCCAGATTGAGAGAGATGTTGGGTGTAAAATCAGAATGGATGAGAAGTTCCTGTTTGTCAGTGGAAAGGATAGGTTAATATTAGCCAAAGGTGTAGATGCTGTGCATAAAATTATTCAAGAGAGTAAAGGCAAACATAGTCCAAGCAGTCCGAAACCAGGTCGCTCTAAATCGCCTGTACGAAACACTACTGAGTTTCGCCCTAGACACTCTGATTCCCATCGCTCACATAGCCCAAGAAATTCTGATTCTCGACGGTCCCGTAGTCCAAGAAATTCATCACGCTCTCAAAGTAAAGGATACTATAATGAAAGGCATCTAGATGGTCGCTTACACAACAATACGCCCAAGTTTTCAAAAGGATCTCCACAAGGTAGGGCGCTCAAGCACACTGATATAATCATCTATTGTATGGGCATTAGGAGGCAGAAGAAAATGACAATTTGAGCTAAAGAAAATATCTTTGGTCCCTTTTCTGTTGGCTATTGTCGTGCTAGAGTATTACTTGTTTGGTCCTTTTGCAGCTCAAGGTAAGTTCAAGCTTTATCTGATGAAGCTTTTCTCCTTGATTATCGCTCAGACAAGACTATCTCGAATATTGCCTGAATATGAAGTGTTTCTGCCCATTAGTTGGTCAGAAAGGGTGTTTTGAACACATCATACTATATGAGTTGGATGGCCTGCAATTTGTGTTTTGTATCTGGCATTATTCCTCCTTTCACTAATAAAGTCTACTTAGGTGTGAAACAATTTTAGCTATCTGGAACTAAAATGCAATATGTTGCATCTTCTTCCTTTTGCTGAAGCTCATGCCAACTTCGAGCAAAAGGCCGTCCAGCCCAATCAAAATCTCCTCGCCATACCTCTTATCTTGATGAATTTTCTAGAACACATGGCGAGAATAATCAATTTGCTTCACACGTGCCCAATGACTGGGGAATTGAGAGACATGGAGCAGATGCCTGTTCAAGTCTTAAATTTGACATGCCATCCCACCAACAGACCTTGGAAGAGCTTGAGATGGAGTTTAAAAGGGAAGCTACACAATTAGCTAGAGCTCGTGATCAAGAGGAAGAGGATGAGAACTACAGGCATCGAGAGGTAAAGATTATTTTGTTTTACCAAGTTTGTGTATCCATACTTTACTATGTGATGCTTTCTGGTGTGTTAATTGTTACCCCTGTTATCTTTTATGTTTTGTCCATGACTGTCGCCGTTTTTCTGTATCCATATTTTACTATGCGATGCTTTCTGGTGGTGTACAATTGTTACTCCTGTTATCTTTTATGTTTTGTCTGAAAGAGTCTGCAAAGTTTAACCCCCCTCCCCCACCATAAAAAGATTCGGAAGTGTTAGATCATGACCATAGTACTTGAAGTACGAGAAAGTAATATTGCAACATTGACCTCACCTGAACATAAAACAAGCAGCATGGGGTGTTCTACTTTATCTCAAAATATCTGGGGTCTGTTAAATTGATCAGAAGCATATAATAGAGTACCAGGTGGCTGCAGAGTCTTGCTGTCTTGTGTCATTTGCCATGTCTACTTTGAATTGAGACTTGGGAGTAACTACACATACAATTGAATTACTAACTGTTTCAACTGTAATTTGGAGTTGGGTAGAATCTACTTAATATTGGTGGTTCCAATACAAGTTGCTATCTCTAGTCCACCTTGTTTGAAATTTGATGTATCTACAGCGTGAACATGGCATTGATAATGCAGTGTTCTTTTACCGGATAATTTTGGATCCTTTAGTTACAATAAACTTCTGGTATTAGGAAAAAGTCGTTTTACTTTTTTTTTTTTTATATAGTTAGTTTCACAAACCTACTGCTATTTTTGTTTGGTTGTCACAACTCATAAAATTACAACTTATTGAGAGCCCATTCATAGATCCACTGCTACTTTTGAGGTTTCTTCACAAAATTACCACTTTTTAGGTCTGCTGCTGCCAGTTGGATCCATGCCTGTGACTGACAGATCACTTGGATTAACCCTCCTGCACATTCACGTTAACATCTGCATGCATGTCCTGCTCCTGCTCCCTCCCCCTACGCATAATAGCCAGCATAGGACCAGGTTGCCTAGCAAACAGCTTTGCTGATATGGATGGATAGCACTGGTAGCGACCTGTTTATTTGTTGGGTTGGGTCGATTTCAGGTTGGATTTGGAAAAAAAAAACGTTGTAAACTTTGCAAGCTCGAGCTTGTAATTAGGCCAAATAATTTAGCCCAAAGATGGGTCGGTCTAGTATTTGTCAGATTTTATCGAGTTTCTGGTCGAGTATCGGAGCTCCAGCCGGACTTGACAATCATATTGGCCTGGAAATCAGAGCCATCAGGCGCGCAGGTCAGGTCAGGTCAGGTTTGTTGTGCTCGCTGCCCATGATAACTAAACAGGTGTATTTCAAGCGATGTCAGTCCACAAGTTTTAGTTTTGTGATAATTAGACCAAAATAGTGGTAGGTTTGTGGAATTTACTTTACTTTAAATACTTTTTACTGTATAAGGGCTATGTCACAAATAATTATTTTTCACTGAAGTCAAGTTTGTGCCTTTCGTTATGTTTGCTCAATTCATGTTTTGTAATGTGCTCCCCTCTAGCAAAAATATTCACTAGTGGATATGTACCAGTTACATGACATAGTAACTCTGCATTTGTTATCTTTTCTTGATGTCAACATCCTTTGTGATGCAGTCGCTGAGAGTGATTAGAGAAAATTACATGGAGAGGATGATTACCATGAGGAATGTGCATTCAAGGAAGTGGGAAGAATTTCTTGAACAAACCTTTAAAAGGCAACAACAAGCACAGCCTTCATACACACAAACTGGCTATCCAGGTTTTGAGCAGAGGATGACACATATTTCAGCTACACATCAACCAATGGATTCAAAGAGAACACATCCATATGCTTCCGATAGCTATTCAGCCCCAAAGACTCATGCTGCATATGGTGAGTTTCAGCATGAGAGGCATGATGATTTTGGGAGGACCTATGGGCGATATTAACTGTTGACTAGTGGTGAGTTATTGAGTTAAATACTCATTTTGGATTTTTTCTGTTAAGCCCTACAGTTCATGTGTATTTAGAGGTAGTCATTTCGTTGCTTGAGCAATTGACACAATGGTAAGTTAATACAGGTAGCTAGACCTGGGACTGGCAATAGATACAGGCTAAAATGTTGACCAAATGCTCCCTTCCTCTTTTGAGTCCTAAAAGCCGTTCCAAATTTTCAGGGCGATTGTGTGAGGAATCAGTGTCAATGGTGTTCTATTGCTGTTATGTAGCTTGAGCAGGTAAGAATTCATATGTAGGCTGAACTGTCTCCCAATTACTTAATTTGCAGCCTCTACAACCGCAACGGACTGTGGAGCTGTTTCCGTGGAATTCAGGCATTGTAACAATGATGCTTTCCGATGAACACTGAAATATTTATAAAAGTTTTTACTATTTTATCTGCTGAGCTGAAATCTTCCCATACTAGCGTTTGTGTGAACCTAGCATTTTAACAAACTTACATGTCACTATCTATGATGCGCGGATACTTCCAGGGGGGTCCGTATCTCGTATCCGATACTCCGTGGATACGGATACGCCGTGGATACGCGTTGGATCACGTATCTCCTGTACTAGAAATTGTGGATACGTATTGACATGGATCTTGGCGGTATCCGATACGTTGGTGCTGGTTTGGATATCGTCCATCCGACCATCCAGAAGTAGCATGAACTAGCATCAGAAACCCCCACTGCTGCTTCTCTTATGCTGGACGTACACAATATAGTATTTTGTTCAATCGTCATCATGTATTCCAATATGATATAATGACACCTTTATTCCATTATTCTTTGTCAGTACAAGTATATGCCCCTACACTCAAAACATAAAATTATCCTACATACAAGCGCAGGTGGTTTTACTAATAATTTGTTAAAAATCATTTATTTACTAGTATTATGTTATTTTATATTAATCATGTGTAGTTATAAATATAAAAAAATATCTTCGGTGTATCCCCGTGTCATTGTTTTTTAGAGAATAGTGTATCCGCGTATCCGATACTCGTATCCGTATCCGAGCAACGTAGGTCACTATGCTATGTTTGCATCATCACATTTTTGTCTTCTTTTAAGGTTTAACACCCGATATGAAAGTTAGAACCTCTGTTCAGTAAAAACCTCCCTGTTCTCGCAACATCTGAATGAATGACAAGGCATTCATCCAAACACAGAATAGGAATCAAATATCTAAAGTGGCCTCCAGTTATTTGCTATATTCCTAGTTCGTAGCTGGCGAAGTTAGACTAGGAAGTTAGAGCATCTCCAATATTTTTTTAAAAAATTAATTGGTATGAGTTTTCTAATTGGTTTTTAAAAAGTTACGAGTATATTTATGTAGCTTTTCCAACATTTTTTTTCCAATGAGGTGAGGACACATTGACGAGCAATCCCTGCGGTATTCGAATTGCACCCTTAGGTTTTCATTGCGACTGGTTTTGATCCTGGATGGTTTATGCTCAACACGCCATGAACCCACCTGCTAGCTAGGTGAGGAAGGAGATTCTTTATCATCATCATAATAATAAACAGGGTTCAACTGCGAACTGGCATCCTTAGCTATGAAATGAGAAAACCACCACCTTGAGAAATGCAGTTTAGTTATTTGGCCTCTTTTCAATCGAATTTGACTATGTGGCCTCAAACCAGATTTTATTTAGCTCTATGGCCTTCCGTCCATTTTGGGCAACAGTGTTAAGTTAGGGGGTAAAAATACCGTTTTATGCCTAACAAAAAGAAAAACAGACATTGCATAACAATACATAATCACATTATGTCTATATATATATATATTGAATCAAAATATACAGTAAAGAAACAAAACTCTGGTTTTTGTCGAGGTAAAACAATATTTTTATTTCTGACTTGACACCGTTAGAGACCCAAAATAGACAGAAGGCCATAGAGCTAAATAAAATTTGGTTTGAGGCCACATAGCCAAATTTGATTGAAAAAGGGCTAAATAACTAAAATGCATTTTTTTTCAAGGCCATATACTTAGTTCTCCTATATTATATTTTTTTGACGATGATTTTGGCTAATTTAATAGTATTACGTGAGATAGAACAAGATGCAGCAAGAACAAGCGAACATGCTCATTTTCTTTCTTTCCTCTCACTCTGTCATCTTATCTATCTCCATTTGTAGTCCCATAACTTCCATTGTCATGGCCTGATTGCTCGAGGCCATTTGCGTCAAGATGGACGTGCAAGTCCGTGGCTTGCTTTTACACCTTTATTAATCTCACAACAAAATCACACAATAACTATATATTAAATTCAATCAATCTCCATATATATTTTTTGATTTTACACTTGCATTTATTATGGACCTTGAGTTTATAATTGATTTAAAAAGTTGAACTAAGCCCAACCTTTTGAGAGAGTGAACAAAGCCCAACTAAATCGAATAAAAAGTACAACAAAATTGTACTATCTCCGTCCTAGAAAGAATGAATTCCAGCACAGTGACATGTTTTAGTACCTTAAGTATAGATAAAAAAGTATTAATGTTTATGATACTAAATAAATACCATTAGATTATTTATTAAATGTATTTTCATAATAAATTAATTTAAACATAAATATGAATATTATTCACTAAAAACTTGGTTAAACGTAAATAGCTATTTGTACACGCAACGCAAACCCACGGTTGCATTCTTTTCACTAGAACATCGAGGCGCCTTCGGGCGCCCCTACAATGATTTGAAGAATAAAAGCAAGTCTACACTCGATAGATTAATATAGTAAAGCTAAGACGCCAGTCACACACATTAATATAGTGTTGGCACCTAAAATCAAGCATATCAATACCATTAGAAACCTGAAAAATTATGAAGCAATGCTATGAGCCTGTTCGGGCCGGCTGTGGGCTGGCTGATGCGTTCGAAGAGAAAGGTACTCGGCTGGACCGTGGTACGTCTTGTGAGAGAAATTCTGCCGGCTGCCGGCTGCGAACAGGGCCTATGGTTTGTATCTCCACTGTAGCTCTCATGGTTATGTTCACACACTTCATTACATTAATTATGCTCCATTATTACATTAACGGTATTGTTGAACCATACATTGCACAACTATTAGGTACAATTTATGATTATAAATTCACAACAATTGAACACTTAGGTTGGTAGCTTGGAATGACAAACTACACAGTTCGCAACCATGAGGTTTGCAAAAGACAGAGTCGATCATCATAGTGGCTCCCTTGATGTTGAACATCAGACGTCGATCAACAATTGAGCAAATGCATGTAGAAAAGCTAGGTGCAACCAATAGATGCAAAAGAGATGCGGCCTTCCTCTTTGGGAGATTAGGTATCATGGACAGGCCTGTGAATAGGAAAATATGGCATTAGGCATAATGTGCATAGATTATGATAGGGAAATAAAGTTACGGGCTATTGGAACATCCGGATCATAACTCTAAGCAATTAATCTATCATGTGATTGCTCGCCTGAAGTTTTGGTGATTAAGTATTTTCTCAAAATCACTAAGGAAATAGATATTCATGATCTCCTACATGATCTGCTTACATGTCTTGGTAGCAAATGAAAATAACTAAATATTTTAATGTGCAGTGGACAACACAACAAAACAAGAAAAATATTAAAATCAAAAAATGATTAATATATTGCCTTGCGAATTTGAATTGCATCAGCACATTGGTAAATAGTCATATTGCAATATGTAGGTATAGCGTTATAAGTGCCATAGAAACACAAACTACATATGACTACTATTCCGGGAACAGAACTACAGATTAATTTGTTCTTTTTCAACGTAATCAGAACAAAAGAACATCTATAGTTGTGTCATTGTAACTAATTGTTGAAGTAACATGCCTATGAGAAGTATCTGTGTAGTTATGAAACCAATGCATATGAGAAGTAGTTGTGTAGTTACGAAATCTTGACAACTTTTGCAACAACATTGTGAGCAGATAAAACCTGTGAATCCCAGAAAGCAAATATGCCAAAGAACAAAAATAAGGTTGCATAGCTCAGAAGGGGGCTTCACCTGAATTTGATGGAAGTTCATGCATCAAGTTATACATACTTAAACCGGTGTCGGCACTCCTGGAATATACCCAACAATTAGTTTCTTTAAGAAATAAAGTATATCATGAAAGAAACATCCCTTCTTGGTTTGCTGCAGAAGCACAACGCACCACAATGCAAAACCAACCATTTCACGAGTTACATGATTTGGGTGGAAACAACAAAGGATTTGATAAATTTTTAAACAAAAATCAAAGTTTGTCGCATACACTTGTTTGCAAGTAAATCAGATCTAGATACAAGTCCTCCATGACCAAGTGTATCATAACTGTTAGACAGAGCATAACAAAACAACAGGTATAAGATACATGATAAGTGATTGCAGAATTGCATAGCTGAATTACTGTCATAACTAAACATGGCCAAAGCTGTATGACAAACAAAGCAATGAGTCACTCACTTGCTCCAACTATTACATGATGAATCAACTAAGAAACGGATAAGAAATCAAGGATTTTGTTTGTGAACTGACAAATCCCCAAACCAAACCAATTCACAGTACCTGACGAGTGGGATGATTCCGCTGCAGCTCACTGTTGCCTACAGAGTCCAGCACTCCAACGTGTGTCATGTATCAGTTTGAATGACCCAAAGCTGAAAGCCTGCTATGAAGAAAGATTCATTAGCATGATAAACTAAGCACCACTGAAAAGGAACACGGCCAAGGTCTTATTTAGCATACGCATGAATAACTATCAAACTATAGAAAATTTGTGTTTGGCCAACCATTTTTTTAATAGCTTGAATATGCAAAGAACCATCTGCTCTAAAGAACTGTCCTACCTAGAACCAAAATCTGCAACAACTGACATGTTGTCTTCCTATACTGGTGCACTTTTGGATTTAGTCTAGCAATATCACTAAGCAGCATCTGTATTCTGAAACAAGCAATCATGACAAAGTAAGTAAGGATAGATTATTGGGTTGGTACTACAGTATGTAACATGGACATTTATATAAATTTGATAAGCTAATTCATAGTATTTGAAGCCATTCAAGACAATACCATAGTAGTGAATACACAAAGCATCTCCAATCACAACTATGCCTAAATATGATGAGACTATCAAACAAAACAATTTCTCATCTTTAGCACTACTGTAGGTAGCAATAGCTCATCTCCTACATCGAATAATCATAGGCTGTATACAGATGGGAGTGTGGGAGAGGAAGGCCTCACCTTGATGGTCGGGCGGGGACGAAAAGTAGCCTTAGGGGCGGTGGCGGCAGCCTAGAGTCGATCCACGACCCGAACGATGGCAGCGGCTGGAGGACCGAGATCTAATGCCTCTCGGCTGTCCGGCCACCCCTCCAACCTTCATCGGTGGCACAGATTTGAGAGACGTAAGAAAGACAAATGTAGATAGATAAAAAAAAAAAAGACATCACCTAGACCGCTTCATCGCCGGAGACGCCGAGCTCCATCGCCATGCCGAGGGACCCAAAGCGCCACCGCGATTCGGATCTCGCGAGGGTCGTGCGTGCTCGCTGATGGGCGATCAAGCTAAGGCGGCGGCGGGGCGCGGGCGATGGGCGATCGGTCGCCCCTCCCGGCCGTAGGCATGAGCTCCGCGTGCAGGCCGCAAGGGGCCGGCGTGGGCGTGAGGTCCGCCAGCGCGTTCCTCCGCCGGCCACGGGCGCGCTGAAGCCGCGCTACAAGCATGGCCACGCGCTTAACGCTCGAGCAAGGGAAGGGAGGCTATGGCGGAGAGCGGGGAGACAGAGAGCGGCGGCGCGCAAAGGGGAGGGACAGAGGGCGGCGGCGGGAGGAAGTTAGGGTTGGGAGGGGATAGGATGGAGTGTGGCCGTGTGTGGGTGGACCGGTCGAGGGACGGAGCGCGGGCGGTAGCGAGCGCAAGGAGGGCGGTGACGTGTCGAACAGGGAAAAGGCCACCGATGCCCGGAATGCTGTGGCGCGAGGAAACCCGGGTGACTTTTAATAACCCCGATGACTTCAAAATATTTATTTAATATTTAAAGTGAGCCGAGAATGGGCTTTTGGCTATGAAACGGCCTACCTCGATGTGAGAATGGACTTTCGGCTATGAAGTGGAGGCCCACTTCACGCTCCACTCATCACCTCTCCTATACGCTCCGCCACCAGGCGCCAGATCGAAATCGGAGGTGATGTCGCCGCCGGCGAGCCACCGCCGCCGTTCTCGGCTTCTTAGCTGGCCGCTTCTGTTCCTCGCGATCCTCGCGGTCCACTCGCTGGCAGTATACCTCTTCACCCGCGGTTTCCTCCTCACCCGCACCGAGCTCGACCTCCACAGCAGCCGCGACGACCTCTCGCCGCAGGGCGACGTCTCCCCAGGCTGCGCCTCCTGGCCCCCGCACGCCGTCGACCGCCTTGTCATCGTCGTCCTCGATGCGCTGAGGTGCCACGTTTAGGACCCCTCATAATCCACGTACCGAGTCATGTTTCTAGCTGATGCGGTTGAACCATTTGTTGCCTTCCAGATTTGATTTCGTCGCGCCGAGTACCTTCTTTTCAGGTGTCTGACTCTGAGCGGATAAATTGGGATACTGTAGCACTGCTAATTGTTAGCTAATCGTTAGATGATCTGATGCAGAGAAGCAGCCGTGGATGGACAAGCTGCAGGTCTTGCAGAAGCTTGCTGCCGATGAAAAGACCTCTGCAAGGATCTTCAAAGCACTTGCTGATCCACCAACAACTAGCCTCCAGCGCCTTAAGGTGACCCTAACATTCAAATCATATCATGATACAATGTTTCTCCTAGAAATATGGGAATATTGTAATGTGATGTGATTCAAAATGGTACTTCGTGGGCTTAATGGAATTGTTTCAAAAATCAATGCTCAGGCTCTCACCACGGGTGGACTCCTACCTTTATCGATGTCGGCAATAGTTTGGTGCTCCTGCAATAGTAGAAGATAATATAATGCATCAGGTTCATCTCACCCCACATTCAATTTTGTACCGACTAGGTCCAATTATCTGTCTACAGCTCATGCTGGATTCCTAGCCATGATGGTGTGATGTTTTCTGTTCTTGGTGATCAACCAGTTGGCTAAAAATGGAAAGAGAGTAGTCATGATGGGGGATGATACATGGATACAGCTGTACCCTGAACACTTCAACAAGTCATTTCCATACCCTTCCTTTAATGTTAAAGACCTTGACACAGTATGACATTCTGTCAATCAAATTCTTGTGCTTGCTTTTTTGATGAACCTCTTAGTTTTTTCTTTTTAAGCTTGACTGAATTATCAATTATGATTGTATGCCAGGTAGATAATGGTGTAATTGAGCACTTGCTTCCATCTCTTCACAAAAATGACTGGGATGTTCTTATTGCACATTTTCTTGGTGTGGTAAGTTATTGTGCATTCAATTTGGCCTTACCTGCCTTTTTTTCATCCTTTTTATCTTTAGCTGGAGACTTGTGAGATCAACTTTGTTTAGGACCATGCAGGGCATATATTTGGTGTTGACTCAACCCCAATGATCCAGAAGTTGGAGCAATACAATCAGATCCTGGAGGTCAGTTATCTCATGCATATAATATTCTTCTCTTGTGCTTTTTAGGAGGCATTTAGCATTACCTTATCTATGCTCTTCACATTTATTTTCCAAGCTTCTGAATGTTGTACAGTTCATTCTTATTTTCTTCTATAGGGTGTTATTGACACATTGAGAAGTCTATCCAAACCTGGTGGTACCCATGAGAATACGTTGCTTTTAGTAATGGGCGATCATGGTCAAACCTTGAATGGTGACCATGGAGGGGGAACTGCTGAAGAGGTGATCTTCTTTCTGTTTGGCTGCAAAGTACATAACAATCACATTTAATCCTGTGTGAATTGTAGGTTGAGACATCGCTGTTTGCATGGAGTCCAAGGACCCCACCAGATGCAGTCTTATCTGTTCTCGATGATAGTTGGTGCAATGTTGATCTGGTATATTTGTCAATCACATTTGCACCTTAAGTAAATCATTTGCTCTTCTGATTTATGCCAATAGAAGGGTTGTCTGACGGGTTAAGATTATAAATAATCAGGACAAAAACAAATAAACTTGAAGTTGTATGTAGACAAGATTTTGGGAGAAAACATCTTCTATATGAATACATGATCAGCAGATCTCCTGTCACTCTATTTTTTTAAAAAAAAGTATTTGGGAAAAATAACATTGAGTATGGTTGATTCTGTTTATTTGTGTAGTTCTTAAGTGTTGCATTTGGATGGTGGCATCTAACGTCCCGGAGGAAATATTATAAAACATGCTTTCAGCCTTGTAAATGCAAAAGAGGGTGTTAATTCTTGAATACTTAATTAATTTCTTTGACTATATATATTGGAATGGGAACTATATGCAGCAGCTTTTGAATGTTAGTATTTAGTAGCCGAGCATAATAAGTATGTTAATTTTTGAAATCTCATGTTAATCAGATTTCTTGCTTTAATTTGTTTTTACAGAACATTAGTACTTATGGCACTGATTTATTTTCTTTTATTTTTTATGAATTAACATCACAGAACGGGAAAGAGATATGTGTCAGCACCATGCAACAGGTCAGGGTTCGTTGCACTCTCCCATGTGGATCTTCAGTTTTTTTTTTTTTTTTTTTTTTTTTTTTGAAATAAAGATCTTCAGTTTATTCGGTGTGGCTTATTTCTCTTCTTGGTTTCAGCTTGATTTTTGCGGTGACTATATCAGCACTTCTTGGCATACCCTTTCCCTTTGGAAGGTGTGTAAGTTTAACTTGATGCTTATTCTATGATAGTATAATTTAGTTATCAGTGACTGTTCTTGCTTGATTGTAAGCTGCTATGTGTTCTTGGTTGTCTTCGTTTTCTTTTTCTTGGTGTAGTTGTTGTTTCATCATCCTTCACTTATTATTTATCTAAATGGGTCTCCTGTTTCTTAAATAGCATTGGCCGTGTAAACCCAGAATTGTATGCCTTGAGTACCGGGACATGGGTAAATCAAAGGATCGGTACCAATGCTTTTACCTCACAGGATGATCTGGAAGCATGGATGGGGAGATATGCTGAAGTTCTATGTGTAAATTGTTGGCAGGTAGTATGAAGCTTCATTCTAGGTCCCTTCAACTTTCCTTGTTTAGTTAATATAAGCTTGTGTTCTTTCTAATATGGACACCCATCTTCCTTGTAGGTAAAGAGATACATTGATCAATATTCTGCTACTTCCGTTATTGGATTTCCATCAGAAGACCTGCAACATATCACGGACCTATATTCAAGAGCTCAGCTGAAAACTAGTTCGTCAGAGACATATAGCCAAGAAAAAGTAGAGGAGAAAGGTTCAGTTCTGCTGAAGCAAATTGATGCATACAATGACTTCTTGCAGAGTTTTGCAAAGCTTGCTCGTTCTGCTTGGACAGAATTTGATTTATGGTCAATGGGCATTGGTCTTTTACTTATGATATTGTCAGTTATCATTCAGGCATCCACGCTTGTAAATATGACCAAAAGCCAATCTTCAGATCAGAAAAGCTCTGGTTCAAGCACCGTTCCTAAACTTTCCCTTGCTTTTGCTTTAGTTGTGATTCGTGCAGCTAGTTTCCTATCGAACAGCTATATATGTGAGTGTTTCAGATGAATCAGTCTTAGCTTACATACTTCAATTTATATATCAGTTCATATTTTTTTTTCTTTTACACAGTGGCAGAAGGTAGAGTTGCAAATTTTCTTTTGGCCACAAGTTGTATCACCAGTGTGTGGCAGTCAGTACTGAAAGGGAACATCAGCATAGAAGTATTCCTGTACATAAATTCTTTATTTCAATCATTCTTTGGTGCATTCATCTTCTGACATCCTTCACTCTATTGATTTGCAGAACTTAGTTTTTCTTCTTTTGAATATTTTCACACGGTTTGGAATTGAGGCTGGGATGTCAAAACAATTGCCTGCCCCAACAATTACAAAGGATCACCCTGTGAGCGTCATTTGTAAAATCTTTGGTGTTAATTCTTGCAACATCCTCTTGGAGCTATTCCCCATCATGTCCCTAGCCTTTGTGGCTTACATTGTTATGAAGTGCCTATCCCGTGCAATCTGTCAGCGGTTCTTGAAGTACTTTCTTTTGTATGGAACAATGGTGAGTTATTTATCTATAGCATGTCATTGGGCTTCAGAGACTACTTTGTTTTCTCATGCTGGGACTGTTCAAGAATTTGGAAGAAGTTTAGCTCCTCGCATTGTTTATGCTATCGGGGGTCTATCATTAGCCATTTCTGCATTTTCTCGGATATTTGGCCCAACTGTTCATTTGAAGATGAACAAAAGGATAATTGTTTTATCAGCTCTCATGCTTTGTTCTTGGAGTCCAACTATTTTGATCCTGTTGGGAAGGCAAAGTCCGTTTGTGGCACTAATTTGCATGACAGGAGGTAATGTGTAAATCTCTTGATTGCTAATGAAAAATATAGATTCGCATGATGAAGGTACTTTGCAAATTTCTGACCAGTTTTCTGTTGCTATCTTTTGTTTTGTAGCTTGGTGTATCATAAAGTTGCAACAGAAATGTCAGGGAGAGACAGAACTCTCTGTTGCTGACCCTGTTTCAGTGATTCAGTGGAGCCTTCTTGCAGTTTGTTTATTTTATCTGACAGGTCACTGGTAAGTTTCATACTGCTTCCTGTTATTTAGCTTTTTCTATGAAGCAAATGTTTATATGCATACTATGTTACCTCAAAAACATTAGAGTACTTGATGTACCTATAGCACATTTTGTTCATTGATGTATAGTGTTCTAGCATTATTGTCTATGACTCTATACTAATATGTGCATTACTGGGAGCTTCTAGTTTAACTGATCTCAATGGGGTGGCTAGCAATTCATCATTGCTAATTTAAAGTGAATTTCAGGTGTACATTTGATGGCCTCCGATATGGTGCAGCTTTCATTGGGTAAGTGTGATTGTGTTTCTTATAATACATAACACTGTGAGACTGCAAAAACAAAATTTCCTTTCGTTATATGCACTGATGTTGCTATAATGCTTCAACATGCAGTTTTGATCATTTCCATATCATTCGACAAGGCCTTCTACTTTCCATTGACACCTTTGGTGTTTCTCACATCCTACCAATTCTAAGCCTTCCATTTATTGCCATAGTGTGGTACAATACCACATCCAAGGACAACGAACTGAAGGGCATTATTATCAACAATATTAATAAGGTACTCCCTTTATTCTCTTTTATAAGGCTAGCTTGACATGAAACGGTCTTCTAAATTACACTTTGACCATCTGATTATTTTATTTTATTTATACTTATAAGTTATGATTATTGGATAGTAGATTTAATTACAATTCTAACCATATTAAGTTTATGTTATAATAACTAAAATTTATTAGTAAAATTATTGGTCAAATATTTGAAGTTTGAATCTTGATATATGTGTACGCCTTTATAAAAGAGAATGGAGGTAGTACTAAATATGGTAACTCTTATTGTGCAATAAAGAAAACAATTTTGTATGCTCTTGAGATGTTAATAAGTACATAGTGTTTCGCTAAAAAAAAGTAAGTACATAGTCCATAACTTTTTTTTTTTGAAAGAATTGGCCTGTTGTATTAATAGGTAGTAGTAGTAGCCTACTAGTGGAGGCTTTACAAAGTTAGATTTACCTGTCGAGCAAAAGCTTAGAAAAGCACAAAAATCGCATCAGAAAAAGCACAGAAACACAATACACATATCCTTGCTACAAGTTTGGCCAGGTTGGGCCCCGCCACAATCCAGAGGGGTGCCTCATCTTTGATTTTTTGGAGCAACACAAAGTTTGGGCAACCCATTCGGTAAAAAATCTTCATGTTCCTTTCTTTCCACAACTCGTAGCATACTAGAATTGTTAGTGCTCACAAGCGACCTTAGCCAGGCAAGGGACGTTCCCCATATCCTCAAATGTGCACATTGATGCCAAATTCAAATTACTGAACAATTATGACTTGCTGGAGGCCACTAATACAGTAGCATACTCCTTGTGGATCTAAACCTGCTGTCTGGTTCTTTGCTTACTAATCCACATCACACCTAATATTTCTTTGTCAAACTTAGGTGCTTTTGATGTATGGTCTTATAACAGCAATCACTGCTACGCTGACAATCATATGTGTTGCTATTCAAAGGCGTCACTTAATGGTAACTGCTGCTCCTCCTTTTCAGAACAAATTACCCTAGTATTTCTGCTTTGTAGTTGTTATCAAGCATTCAGTGTGACAGACTGTTTATTGGGTAAAATTGCAGGTTTGGGGTTTGTTTGCTCCAAAGTACGTATTCGATGCAATTGGCCTTCTCCTCACAGACTTGTTAATTTGTTTAGCATCAATCTATTACAGCTGATGTTGCTTTTCTTCTTGAGTTGCACTCCTAACCACCAACACAGTACTGCTATTATGTCTTCGTATGAATCCATTGCAGCTAGAGATGCTATTTTTTCTTACTCTTCTTGTGACTGCAGAAAGACCATATACATTAACCTTAGTTTGTCCATAATTGTCCAAAATTTTTTGGAAAAAGATTCCCACGGATGTTCACACTTTGACAAAAAAGATACCGAATCCTTTCTCTTGATTCCAGAGGGAGTTTCTGTACCTATAATGAGCTTTTTATTCCTCCGTGTGTTTTGTCTTCCTGTTTAATTCATGGTTTTTGAGTTGTTGGGGACTTGGGGTTCACCTTGACTCCTTTCTCACGGTGCACACTCGCTGGCCTTCCTTTTTCTGCATGGGTGGGACAGATTTAGTTGAATCAGTTTTCATGATAAACTTATTAGAACAAGTTTTCTCAATATTTTTTTTTTTTAAAAAAATCTTCTAAAATAATCAGACAGTAATGTCATGACAAAGTCATGTGGATAAGTTATCCAGAAACCTTCCAAAATATGAAGTTGCGTATGAGAGAAAAGTTGCCAAAGAAATTGGGAGAGGGGCCACTATGCACACGCTTGTTTGTAAGATTTGCAAACTGCTTCTCATTAGATTGAACACATTTCTTAAAAATGTTGCAAATTGCAAAAGGGGGAGAATCACACCCACTTTGCCTCACCTGACATGTGGGACCCATCGTGCATTAGTGTCTACTGGCTAATATTTATCCTATACTTTTTCTCTACCTCCTTTTCTTCAACCACGTATCGGAAAGGCTGAAAAAAAAAAAAAAAAAAAAAAAAAAAAAAAACACACAAGGCGACCTCTAAAAAAATAATAGTACATATAACAAAGTAGTGTTGTGAAACGATGTCTCGTTGGCGCATGCACACCCATTCACTATCGATCTCATCAAAGGCTTAGTAGTTAGTTTGTATTAGCAAAGCTAGGCTTGTCACCGAAGGGACATGTCCTTTGGAGTTCATCCGAACCGGGCGCTCCGTCTGCACGACGCGTCCCAACTCTTGTATATATTGTTTGAGATCAATCAAAGACAACAGTTGTTCCAAATCTACGTTCCATTACATTACACTTTAATTGAGGCCGAAAAACATTTCCAGGTTTATTCCGAGCTTATACAAACTCTACTTGAGGCCGAAAAAATATTCTGAACTTATGGTTTGAATAACCAGCAGCGCCCCATAGGGTCTGCCCCATTGCCTGAAGTACATGCGTACACTCAGAATAAATCCAAAAATAATGATGGATCTCCTAAGACCCGTCATCAAGGAAATTCCAAGAAGGGTAAAAACAAGCGCAGACGCAACAAGAAATTCCAAAACCGTGGTCCCAACAAGGGTAAGAACATTTCCAAACATAGGAATGACAAACCTGTGTGTCAAAAGTGTGGTTGTTATAGCCACATCACAAAGAAATGTCGTACCCCAAGTCATCTTGTTGATCTATACTTAAAGTCTGTGGGTCGCGGACGAGCTGCACCAGGACAGAAGTATGAAGCCCACTTCAACATTCGACCTGACACCACCAGGGAAGAGGCTGGTTGTTCGCAACACGTTCCAATGGAACCAAGCAACAACGACATACAAGGAAACGAGGATCTTGACAACACAGGGAATATGCTCGTGGAATATGCATCCAACGACATATTTGGAGACTTCTAAAAAGGCTCCCAATCTCTTAGATTCAAAAGTCCTTATGTCCTAGTGATTGTAATATAGATATAATTTATGTCCTATGTGTTGTAAATATTTAATAAAGTCATCACTACTTAGTAGTTTGGATATCCAATAATTGTATCACATACACATTTGATATTCAATAAATAAATAAAGTATGTATTATATATATCATCAAAGAGTTTCATATCAAATTCTTTTTATATATATATATAGTTTCTACTGGGGTCGATCCGATGGAAGAGGAATTATGCCTAGTGGACAGCGGTACCACTAATTCTATTCTTAGGGAAACAAAATATTTCCAAACTCTTATAAAAAAAGACAAGGAAATGTTTTGACAATCTGGACGCCGCGATGCTACGATTGTTGGCTCTGGTCGCGTGCCACTATCGTACTCCCCATGGGTACTCAAATTACAATTGAGGATGCATTATTGTATCCCGATTCAAAGCGTACCTTATTAAGTTATAGAGATATCCGTCAAAACGGTTTTCATATAGAAACTTGTGATGACAATAATGAGGAAATTCTCCTCGTTACTAAAAATAACGGATATGGCAAACAAATTGTTGAGAAAATTCCCTCTTTTTCGTCCGGATTGTACTATACATACATCAAACCCGCACCTCATGTTGCGTATAAAGGTAATTTTCCGAATGTCAACGCATTCACGACTTGGCATGAACGCCTTTGGCCATCACGAATAGGGATGATGCGGAAAATTATCGCAATTCTAATGGTCATGAGTTAAATAATGCTAAATTCCCAAAATCTTCAGATTTTATGTGCACTTCATGCGCTTCTGGGGAAATTGATTTTACGCCCTTCGCCCGTTAAAATCCAAAATGAGTCACTCAAATTCCTTGAACGGATTCAAGGAGATATTTGTGGCCCCATACAACCATCGTCCCGGACCGTTCGGGTATTTCATGGTTCTAATAGATGCATCTACTAGATGGTCTCATGTGTGTCTTTTGTCCACACGTAACCATGCATTTGCTAAAATTATTGCTCAAGTTATTAAATTGAGAGCACATAATCCCGAACATCAAATTCAATCAATTGAATGGACAATGCCGCTGAATTTTCCTCAAAGGCTTTTCAACGATTATTGCATGGCTTTAGGAATTCAAGTTGAGCACTCTGTCCCTTATGTCCATACATAAAATGGTTTAGCGTAATCTCTTATTAAGAGAATTAAACTCATAGCAAGACCATTATTACATAATTGCAACCTACCAACTTCATGTTGGGGTCACGCAGATCTTACACGCGGACTTAATTCAATTGCGACCAATTGCATATCACGTTGTCTCCCCAATGCAATTAGTACGTGGGAATATATCTAATATTTCCCATCGCGAAAATTCTGATTCTTGCCAAAGATAACGCATCGATCTCACTACCTAAGCGTACCTCTATGGGTCCACATAGGAAACTTGGTATCTATGTGGGATATCAATCCCCATCGATTATCAAGTACCTCGAACCCCTTGTGGGGGATTTATTTACGGCCCGGACGCCGATCAGTATATTCAATGAGGACCATTTCCCGGCATTAGGGGAGATTACAAGTACCAAAACGAATGCCGGGGAAATCAACTGGAATGCCCAAGGCATTTCCTCCTCGATCCACGTACTCAAGAAACTGAACAACAAGTTCGAGAAAATCATAAATTTACAACATATTGCAAATAACCCGCTAGAAGCATTTATCGATTATAAGGGTGTCACTAAATCCTCTTATCCCCGCCTCGTAATGCGCCTGAAAGAGTGGAGGTACCAATAAAAACCATTCAACTCCCACTTCCAAAGAAGAGGGGGAGAAGTACTACGTTCCTAAGGATAATGCTCCAAAGAAGGCCCGAGGATATCGAGGGCTAAGTCCTCCAAATCAGTAAATCCAAACCAACCTCAAGTTGGTAGACACCGATAGTGGATAAAAATCCAACACAAGGATCAAATCCACGACCGGATCAACGGTGCATCCAAATACCGATCCGGGGACATCGGAACACCCCGACTCCATAATCTTGGGAAATGAAGAGTCACTTAATGGGGTGAAAGAAATTTCCATCAATTATATTGAAACCGAGAAACATACGATCGTGAAGACTATCATTTGTCGACATGTACTTCTCCGCAACAATTGCGTAAAACCTTTCTCGATGACCCGCATCCTAAGACCATGGCAGAGTGTAAAAGGCGCTTCTGACCGGGCCCAATGGAAAGAAGCAATTCAAGCCGAGATAACCTCGCTTACTAAAAAGAGGGGTATTCACATCCGCAATACCCACACCTTCCAAAGTCTTTCTGTAGGCTTCAAATGGGTTTTTCGTCCTAAAACGAACGAGAAAAATGAGGTGGTGAGATATAAAGCGAGGTTAGTAGCACAAGGGTTCACGCAGAGACCCGGCATTTATTACAATGAAACCTATTCTCCAAGAATGAGTGGAATTACTTTCCGATACTTAATATCATTGGCGTTCAAAATCATCTATCTATGCGCTTGATGGATGTAGTGACAAAGATATCTATATGGGTCACTTGATTCGACATATACATGAAGGTTCCCGATGGAATCCAAATTCGAATCCAAACGCAAATCGCAACATGTATTGTGTAAAACTACAAAAGTCATTATATGGCTTAAAGCGCCGGGCGAATGTGGTACAACCGACCGAAAGTGAATTCCTTTTAAAGAAAGGATACACCAATAATGATGTTTGTCCATGTGTTTTCATTAAGAGATCTCCAACGGGATTTTGCATCATATCCGTGATATGTCGATGATTTAAATATCATTGGCAGTCCAAAGGATATAAATGAAGCACGCAATCATCTAAAGGCGAATTCGAGATGAAGGATTTGGGTAAGACCAAATATTGCCTAGGCTTACAACTTGAGCACCGCCCTTCAGGGATTTTAGTGCATCAATCAGCCTATATCAAAAATATTAGAGAAATTCAATATGGATAAATCATACCCTAATAAAACCCCGATGGTTGTTCGTTCCTTAGAAATAGGGAAAGATCAATTTAGACCACGGGATATTGGGGAAAAGAAATTGGGACCGAAGTCCCATATCTCAATATCATTGGCGCACTTATGTATCTTGCAAATTGCACCGGGCCCGATATCGCATTTGCAAAGAAACTTACTAGCTAGACATAGTGCGGATCCGACTCGCCCGTCACCGGGGCGGGAGCCAAGTGTATCCTCGTGATACCTTAATGGTACAAAGGATCTTGGTTTATTCTTCAAGAAAAATCATGATCCCAAAGATGATTGGTTATACCGATGTTGGTTACTTATCGATCCTCATAACGGAAAATCCCAAACAGAATTTGTATTCCTACATGGAGGTACGACTTTTTCGTGGCGTCTTCTAAGCGGCACTATGACGTCTACCTCTACTAATCATTCTGAAATTATTGCTCTATATGAGGCATCACGAGAATGTGTATGGCTTCGCAGAATGATTAACCACATACAACAGTCATGTGGTATTGGTTCAATTGAATCACCAACAATTATCTATGAAGATAACTCTACTTGTGTTACACAGATGCAAACAGGTTACATAAAGAGTAATATCACTAAGCATTTTATTCCTAAGTTGTTTTATCCCCATGAATTACAAGAATGCGGGGAAATAAACATCTTGCAAATCAAGTCATGTGATAACCTCGCTGACCTATTTACTAAGTCCTTACCAACTTCTCGTATTCCAAAAATTGGTACATGGAATTGGTATCAATTTAATTTCGAGATTTGCCGTAATCGAGGGGGAGAAATCCCCTAAACAAAGAACCCTGCATACCAAAGATCATATTATACTCTTTTCTTTCACAAGTTTTACTCACGAGGTTTCTTGTTAAAGTTTTTAATGAGGTAATATTAACATAAGCGCGTGTCATATTTTCTATTTTCCCACTTGGGGGTTTTGTTGGAAAATATCAAAGACACATATTGCCCTCACAACTCATTCATGGTTTTTTCCCTGAAAAGGTTTTTTATGAGAGTTATCCAAGAGGCAATACCAATAATATGTCGTCATATTTTCTCCTAATTTTCCCACTCGGTTTTTACAGGAGTTTTAGCGACATATCAACCTAGATTACTCCTCATATTTTTTTCCCGAAAGGTTTTTGGGGGAGTTAGCTATATGTCGTATCTCCAATATTTTTCCCCATTGGGGTTTTTAATGGGATACCAATGACATAGTGGTTTATTTAAACGTAAAACACATATATGCCATTTTCTCCTTATTTTCCTAATAAGGTTTAAAGGAGTTTTATAGCATATCTATATATATATATTCCTCAGATTTTTTCCCACAGGTTTTTTTCGAGGAATCCAAGCTTTCAACTTCATTTGATCTCAAGTAATATTCGATCGAGGGGGAGTGTTGTGAAACGATGTCTACAGACACCCATTCACTATCGATCTCATCAAAGGCTTAGCAGTTAGTTTGTATTAGCGGTTAGGCTTGTCACCGAAGGGACATGTCCTTTGGAGTTCATCGAACTGGGCGTCCAGATGACGCGCCCCAACTCTTGTATATATTGTTTGAGATCAATCAAAGACAACAGTTGTTCCAAATCTCTGTTCCATTACATTACACTTTAATAAGTAGGAGTACATAAAAAAAAAACGATCATCTTGTTTATTTGATTTCCACTGTCTGCCAAAGAAAAGGGACACCTTGACAACGAGATCTGTTTTTGGGGAAACTTGACAACGAGATCTATGATCCATTGAAAGAGCAAGACGGTACCATAGTTCCCTTGTATAAAGTCGCCAGGAGATGATCAACAGTCTCATCCTCGTGTAGGCCGTGCCTCTTCCTGCGATCGTCCAAATACGGCGATCGCCAACGAGCCTGAGTTCGACAAATCGACAGGCTCCAGCTTCTCCCAGGAACATACTCGTAGTCGTATATTTAAAGTGAAACTGATCATAGAAGTGGTAGTTTTCAGTTTCTATTGTTTTCAGTTCTATTGGTTACAGCTTCTCCCAGTTTCTATTGTTATTGGTAGTCGTATATCGTTGTCAGTTTCACAGCTTCTCCCAGGAACATACTCCCAGCTTCTATTGTTTTCAGTATGTTCCTCGTCCCAGGAACGCATATTTAAAGTGAGTCCTGATGGCTTGCACTGATCATAGACCAAGTGATTCATTTACCACACACAGTTGACAATCAAGGAAACAGAGTTGGTTGCACGATTACACACAGCATCTCTTACAAGTTGTAGCTAGCTGGCTAGTAGAATGAGGCTTGCAAGCCTCAATAGTGTCTGCCATATACGCAGCGCAAGTAGCAGCAGGCATAGATGATAGAGAAACTAATAATTAAATTAAACAACACCTAATGACAGATTAAGTGGTATATGGTCCGTCGATTTTCTCAGCTTGGTGGTGGAGCTCACGCCGATTTGGGCATCTGCAGTCCAACAAGTATAGATTCCAACTGTTACTACCATACTACCATTGCAGAGAAGAAATATAACACCATGGATGACTACTAATTTAACTACGAGTAAAAAGAACGGCTTGCCTTGCCAAAAGCGCCAGTCGTCCGTTGCCTTTTAGGATGAGGATCCTGATCGTCAGAAGTAGTGAGCTCCTCCCTTGGGTTCTTCTTTGGATTGAATCCGCTCTCTGCATTGGAGACGGCCTCTTGACCCAAATGCTCAGTTATCACTTCACAAGAATATATAAAACTTATCAGGATCACAAGTAAGGTTTAGGCCACGATATGATGCTGCTTCCATTGAACTTGACACGCGATGTTCTGTAACAGTGAGCTTTTAAAGACCAAAAGATTTTTGAAACAACTAGAAGATGCTCTTGGTGTATATCATTAGATTCTCCCGGGACTTGAACATTTTTTAGCAGAATTCAAGTGGTGTAGAACTGAGCATGTGCTGGAACCTAGATGAAAGAAGACTTCGCCTACAATCTGGACAATGCCCTCCTGGCTGAATTCTTTGCACTTTGGGAGTTGTTACAAGACATAACAGTGGACATGGACAGTCAAGTGGAGGACCAAATCTGCTGGAAATTGGAACCCTCGGGGCAATACAGTGCAAAATCAGGATACAACATCCAGTTTGGTGGCAGATACCCTCCAACGTCCCCAGGCTGATTTGGAAGGTGTGAGCGCCACCAAAATGCAAACTTTTTCTCTGGTTGCTCCTTCAAAACCGGCTGTGGACAGCTGCACAACTACAAGCGCGTGGGTGGGAGAACAACTACTTATGTGGCCTGTGCATTCGCAACTTGGAAACAACCACTCATCATTCACCCTAGAATTCACTCCAGCCATTGATTTAACTCGGTTTTAGGTCGGTTTGATCCAAGGGCTCAGATTCATCGCTCAGGGGCAAACCTCATCCCCTGAAATCCTAATTCATTATTCTCTTTTGGATCAGAGGGTCCCTTGTATGGATCCATCTCTTAGTTAGCTATCAATAAAAGATTAGTTCTCATTAGATCTAATCTAGAAAATAGAGAGAGGAGAGAGGAGAGGTGAGAGATCAGAAGGAGCTTCAGATTTGTCGGATTCTCCTCAAGCTTTGTACTTCTACGAATCTACTTCTTCATTGAATTCAGGTTCTTTATTTAATATTCTAAGTTCTCTATTTACATACTTTAGTATTACTTTCAGTTTATTTATTTGATTCTCGCTTGCATCAAGTGCTCTAGTCTTTACAATACTAGGGTAGTAATTATTAGATTAGGCGTGGTGGTTAGTCTAGTGGTTACCTGGAATTGCACCCAATCCCACGGATTAGTTTGTGGTAGCTCCAGGTGGTGACAGCCCTGACGGCCGACGTATTCCACCACGTTCGGGTTGGTGTTTGTAGGACTATAGTTAGAGCTTCCTAGCCCCTTTCTCCCCTTTTCGCGTGGCTAGTGTTCTCGACGTCCCAAAATAAGTAAACCTTAGAGTATCTTTAATTCTTAGATCAACTAGAGACTTAGAAACCTCTTCTCTCTCCACAAAAACATTTAGTTATCCTTAGACGGTCTTGTCTCTTGATTAGTACACTTCGCGTTCCCCGTGGAAATCGATACCTTGGAATACTCTTAGGTAAAGGCTACATCGGTATCCGCGGCGCTTGTGGATTTTCTCGTGTGCGTTAACAAATACCAAACAATAGCGTAAGCAACGGCAATAAAACCATTTTATCCTATATCATTAGATTATATTATCAGAATGCACGATTGAACTATTTAATTTTAATAATTGTAGGATATAATTTTTATGTCAAATTGATTATTATTGAAATAATATTTTATTCTCTTGCAGGCTCATTAAATTTTGAAGATGAGTCAACTTGCAGGCGGGCTCGTTCGTGGCCGAACGCTAACCCGCATAACTTGCCGCAAAGAATATTAGCGGGCTTTGCGACTAGCCACTAAGTTGTGAACCTTGTGGAAAAGCGTGACCGGTGAGGCCCCTCTCACGCCCTTCTTCAGCAGCTTGGTGGCGAGTGGCGACACCAGGGTGTGCGCGCACTCGCGCGACACCTGTCACCCGCGGAGCCTGAGCATGCCAGCATATGGCCATGTCCTCGTCCACGTCCATGGAGCACACATACTCCACAGTCTCGCTGCCGAAGGGCTCTTGAGTAGGGCCACTCGAACTTGCAGTCCTCGAATTGCATGCATACATGCACGAATGACGAATCCAAGATGAAGAACGAACCGAGTGAAACAAAACCATACAAAATGTAGAAATGGATGGATGGATCGGAAGAACTGACGCTCTCATGGAGGCAGTATGACAGTATTCATGGTCGATTCATGGGTGCCGGCGACATGCCGTATGGGTTGGTAGTTGCTACTATGGACCTGAAGCAGACGAGCGAACATATGACGACGATGAGATTGGAGCATGTGTTTGGGTTGCGGATGAGCTTGCAGTTGTGCCACACCATGATCATAATCAAACGGGATTGGAGGTATAGGGGGAGGAGGGCCGATAGGCTATAGAGGCGGCAGCAGTAGTGAAATAGCGAAATAGCGATCGATTTCGAGAGAGGAGCACTGCACGGTAGCGATAGCAGTGGCAATGGTAATTGTGGGTCTGTAGCCGGCTTTTACTTTTTACCGCTAGCTTGGCAGACACAAACGATAATAACCCACAAACAATTAGCGACCTAACCGCAACAGCCACAAACAGTTAGTTTGTGGGGGCATTATTAAGAACCCGTCCTGCCTGCATTCCGTAAGAGGAGTGACGGTATTGTCTCTCTTTTTAAAAAATATGCATCAAAGAATATTCTCTACATGACATCAATTAAGAATAAGTAAAAAAAAATATGGGTATAATATCCATTAATAGGCTTTTGGGATGATTCTCTAGTGACTTTTATTGAACATGCTATCTTCTTACAACTGCATGAAGAAGAAACCATCAACACTTTCATGGGTGCAGTACTAACAAGAAGTAATGACATAGTGTTCTGGTATGATATTTCAATTCTATATTAAGAAAGTTATACTCAATTCTATATTAATAAAGTTATACTCTGTTGAGAAGTAATTATTGTGGGGTGAATCTCGAAAAGCAAAGGTAGGAGAATATCAGGACTCCAGAGAAGAACCCAAAATACCCGGTAGAAATATCTAGCGAGAGAATTCGAGAAGTGCGGCTCCTTCTATAAATATAGGCTAGTTCTGCACTGTAAAAGCATCCAACGAAGAAGCAACAAAAGGAATAGACAATTCCAACAACAAAAAAGAAATAGACAATTCCCTTTCTCCCCACTTTCTCGATTAATTATATTTTGTAATTTATATACTTGTTTACCGCTTACTTAACAAAATTTTAAACAATGGACCATCATAGGTACAAATTCTGGCTACTCGTTTGTCCTTCTTATTTTCTCCTCTCTCTTGCATTCTTTTTTCTTTACTTTCTCATTTCTCTCTTTAGCCTTATCTCTATTTTGTTACTCGTTTCTTCAACGACCGTGTCCCCCGTTACGCTCATGCTCTCTTGTTAGAAAATAAATAATTAGTCTACAATTGAATATATGCATATCCATATATGTATGAACGAGCGCATGTAAATATTTGTAGGAAACAAATTATACTCAATTTTCTGGTCGGTCAAGTAAAATCGCATATAGTCATGTATTGCGTTCTTCATATCAGTCTAGGTTTTGAAATTCCCTATCCATCCACCAGTGTAACAAAATTTCAGATAAAATATATATTTAGATAGAGAACAAATCAGATCCTTGAGCGGGGAAGGGGAATTAAGACTTACAGGTTGTTAAAGACACACTGAGATATGTGATGAA
Organism: Hyparrhenia diplandra; assembly: GCA_015847255.1. Taxonomy (NCBI): domain Eukaryota; kingdom Viridiplantae; phylum Streptophyta; class Magnoliopsida; order Poales; family Poaceae; genus Hyparrhenia; species Hyparrhenia diplandra. Next base: position 165,321 of record JADLZK010011756.1, read on the forward strand.
TTTTAGCATGCAACTTCTTGATGTTTAAATAAGGATTAGTTGCCTTAGAAATAGCAACAATCTTTCACTTCGACAGAGCAAAAACAATTCAGCATGCATCAGTTCGGCATTGTGAGTAGGCATGTATTGCTGAAGATAATCTTCAACATCATGCCAGTTGTTGGACTGAATCAGATCATCCACAATAGTGACCCTGTAGGGATCTTCGAGGAACAAAACAAACAATAAATCTTTTAAAAAAAAAATAGCTGTGGAGAAAAGGTAAGCTAAAAGTAATATATAAATTTCAGACTAAGGTCCATTTAAGTTTAGAGTTCAATAGACAACCAAGCATTTATACTTGAGCTATCAATGTAATAGACAAACATGTTGGCCCTCGATTCCCTGGATAGGTGAGCAATTAGCTCACTAGCACAATCTCACACACACACTTGCAGCTCTGAATTGTGGCAACCGAACTGTTTATTTTGTTGCCTAGGTGTGGTTTATATCTACATGTTGTAGTTAAAGCAAATATAGAATGTCTATGCCCCTTGTACTGCATAAGGGAAAAGAAATTTTGTTCGGTGGCTCAAAAACATAAGTACGCCAAATAGTGTTGATTGACTAATCTGAGGGGATTTTAACCACAACAGAAATCCTGCTGATAGGAGTAAGCCAGGGGCTAATATCCATGACATGCTCATGTTCAGTGATGCCATTAGTGCATTGGGCCTAGTGGAATTACCTCTCAAAGCAACAACCCTCCCCACCTTTTGGAGAGATTAGATTGGTTTTACCTCCTCCAACTGGACTCTCTCCTACCTAAATTCTTTTTGCCTCCATTGATCATGGTTAGAGAAACCTCATATCACACTCTGTGCTATCATAATATCCACAAGTCTATCTATCTATCTACCCTACTAATGCACCAACTTCTTCATCATTTGGTCTGCCCACAAAAACATCAAATCAACCGCTAAGATTGCTTCTTAACATCTCTCTCATTACTCGTTCACGAATCTACGGTTCAAATCGAATGTATGGACTCATCCTTACACTCCCGTCTGTCTCACGAATCTATCTTCTATCTATCTACCCTACTAATGCACCAACTTCTTCATCGTTTGGTATGCCCACAAAAACATCAAATCAACTGCTAAGATTGCTTTTTTAACATTCTCTCTCATTACTGTTCACGAATCTACGGTCCAGATCGAATGTATGGACTCATCCTTACACTCCCGTCTGTCTCACGAAAAGGGGAACGTCCCGCGCGACAAATCCAGCAAGATCAGCGGGGGGTTACCAAGCCGGAAAAAAACCCTGGAATAAATCAAGAAGGAAACCGCGCCGCCGGCACCGCGCCACGATCGTGGGCGTCCTCAGCGGTCGGCAGGCGTTCCTCAATGGCAGCGGTGGGAGTTGGCCGTGGCCAGGTACCTGGTGCGGTATCTAGCGGAGGAACCTCGCGGCCAGCACGTCGTCGAGCATCGCGAATGCCGCGATGGTCTCGATGTCGCTATTCGACGGCGGCGCGGTGACGTGGAGGAGGCCAACAGCGTGGCCGAGCTCCTGGACCTGGTGTCGCTGCAGCAGCGCGCGTACGGCCGGAGTGGCGTTGAAGTAGGCGGCCATCTTGGCACAGTTGGTGGCGGCGGAGTGGACCTCAGGGAGCTCGCGCGCCAGGTCTTTTGCCAAGCGTACCAGGCAATGGGCCTGGCACGAGAGGTTCACCATCCACGGGTGCTTGCTCTCGACGTCGCGAAGGGCCTTGGAGCGGTTGGCCACGATGCCGGCGCAATGGCGGAGGTCGGCGGCGGACGAGACGGCGTCCAGCAGCACCTCCTCGGCGTAGTTGGACCTACGCCGCCCGCCGCAAACGCGCGTCGAACATGGAGGCCGCCGCTGGCTGCTCACGTCGGCACAACTGCCCGGGACAGGAAGGCCGCGACTCGCTGCTCCCTGCCGCGACGAAACGTGGTGTCAGGGCGTCACGGAGCCACGGACTGCCTGCCCAAGTCCTGTATCTGCTGTCTACACGGTGAGCATTGGCGGATTCAGATCCGGTTCTATTTTTTATTTTGAATATCAGCAGGTTGATTCATATGAAATTTTTAAATATCAGTTAGATGAAGCACGCAGTTCCAAGAACGTTCATGCCCAATTGTGACATTTCTTTTTGCAATTGTGTTATGTATTTTGTTTGCACTGCCCTGTACTGAGACTTTTGGGAGATCAGGCTGGCTTGCTTTCTGAATCATATGCACTGCCTTTGGTGTGTAATCGTGTTCTTGCACATGTGATCGGGAGTCAGCCACTCCGGCAACGCAGCAACGGCAGCGGCGGCGCGTCTTCAGCTTGCAAGCACTGAGCAGCAGTCCAGCAGAGGCAGCAGGTACATCTCGAATTGCTGTTAATACCAAGATAATCACATATTTTATATACCAACATAAATAGTGTACAATCTTTATCTTCTTTACTTATACTACCTAAAAAGGATGAAAGGGAGATCATTTTTTCGTGCGGTAAAAAAACACTACGATCCTTCGGTCCGCCCGTGCGACCAAAATGATCGCCGATCCCTCTCCTTCCTCTCGTGCGAAAAGGAAATACCATGCACCGGTAAATCCGGCATCAATTATTTCCTTCCCAAATTTTGCCACTAATCTCCTATCCCCCGGACCCCTTCCTTGAATGCCACTCAACAAAAAAAAAAAAAAAAACACCGCAATCACCGGCATCCTCATCGTGTACAAAACCGGGCGGCCGTGCGATCCAGGAACGCATCCGTCGTCCACGCCGCCGACCTTCCCGTCGTGAAACCCTAGCGCGAATTGTTGGTTGTAGCGTATAGCAGCAGCTAGGACGAAATGCTGCTGCCTGTTGCCAAGATGGGTGTCGGCGCCAAGGCCTTCGCCGCCGTCGTCCTGATCAGGCTCATGTACTCCGGCATGCACGTCATGAGCAAGATGGCCCTGACCAGGGCATGAACCCGCTGGTGTTCCTCTTCTATCGACACACCACGGCCGCGCTCGTCCTCATCCCTGTCACCTTTGTTCTCGAGAGGTCGGTCGTCGTCCTGAGCTGCGCCTTCTTGATATGATTTCTGATTGGTTTGTGTTTAATATAATTAGATGCTATTTTGTTCTGATCGATGATGTTGTTTGTTGTGTGCAGGCGAAAAGCTAAGCCGGTTACGTTGAAGATCGGATGGAAGATGTTCATACATGCCCTCTATGGGTAGGTTCAGTTTACACTACTCTATCGTGAGATGTGATTGCAATCTAAGGGTTATGTTGTTTGTTTACTCTTTTGCCTTGTCAGTATGCTCTGTTTAATAAGTCAGTCGATACCTGAAGTTCTGAATGACAAAAAGCTTTGCTTGCAACACTTGTACTGTACTTTGATTTGTCATGTAGGAGTAGGAATTCAGGTCCTTGTTTGCGTCCTTTACCTGAAATGACTGGATCTTTATTTTTCTCTCAGGGTGACAGCATGTGGTGACTTGTTTAACCTCGGCCTCAACTATGCTTCTGCTACGTCGTCATCAGCATTGTACAATGTTCAAGCGGTGGTCACATATTCATCCTAGCCGTCATATTTGGGTAATATACTAATGGTATCGATTCCCCCAGTAACCTTTAACAAATGACATCAGGCAGAGTATAATAAAACCAATCAAAAGAAGTATATCCGTGTAGCATATATAGTCGTACAAAATATATAAGACGATCATACAAGCAGTGCTTCAGTTTACCAACTGAAGAAGGATATACACCACCTGTGGCTGTGACAGGATGGAGAGTCTGAAACTGACTCGGTTCCATGGCAAAGTGAAATTCGCGGGCATCCTATTCTGCATCGCCGGCGTCACCATTCTGGCCTTCTACCAGGGCCCAATGTTCAGATCCTTCAACCACCACCATCTCTTTCAGAACGGCAGCAGCAGCAGTGCCTCTGCAGGAGCAGGAGACACACACTCAAAGAAGCAGTGGGTCATGGGGATCTTCCTCATGACACTGTCCAACGTTCTAGCAGGCCTCTGGACAGTGCTTCAGGTACACACTTTCCATCCATCTATCTCGCTTTCCGATTCGATCGAGACTGAAGTAGAGTGTTCATGGAGGACACGGTACCTCCAAGCTGCTTTTGTATTGTTGAAAAAAAAAAATCTGACTCTGCTGTTGAAACCAATGAACCAGGGGCCACTGATAGAGGACACCTCGAAGCTGATGAACACGACGCTGCAGATCTCGTGGGCGTCGCTGCAAGCCTTCCTGGTGGCCGCCGTCGAACTTTCCTCGTTGCTCGCCGCTCCATCATCCTGGTAAGACAGTCGCCGAGTCTTGATTCAACAACGTGAACTGTTTCCTGGCTCTCTGGTTTGTTCTTACCACGACGCCATCGTTCACGCAGGGATCCACCGTCCGCCCAACGAACAGGACGCCGTCTCCATGTCTTCACTGCCTTCAGGAACGCCCAGGGTGAGTTCTGAGATCGTCCTGTTGTTTTCTGTCTCCCTATGCTTTCCCGTCAAAAGCCGAGGACCGGACTTACATGGTTCGATGTGCTCGCCGCCATCATATGGCAGCCACCGTGTGTCTCTGTGATCCGCTCGAATTCCAAGCTGATCCAATTGCTAGCTTGATGACATCACATGGTGACATCATATGTTTTCTGGCCGTTTTCCTTTGGAAAAATAAATCTCGATATACAATAGAATATTTGGCTACTGTTCATGGTCCGGCAATCTATTCTGAATTGTTTAGCATGTCTATTCATGGTCCGGCAATAGAAAATGCTTCTCTGAAGATGTGACGTTTGTTGGGTTAGCGATGCTTTTTCCTGAACCTGTAGAAAATGCTTCTCTGAAGATGTGACGTTTGTTGGGTTAGCGATGCTTTTTCTTGAACCTGTAGAAAATGCTTCTCTGAAGATGTGACGTTTGTTGGGTTAGCGATGCTTTTTCCTGAACCTGGGTACAGTGCATCATGTTTATATCTCTACACAAACATAAATAATTTTTGATCGCTTATCTGCCTGCTGCCACACTGCTATTGCTGCTCTCTGCTTGCCGACACAACCAAAGGTGAGTTTGGAAAATACGGAATGTCTTTCCATGTTTTAGTAAATTGTTTTGAGGTAGCAAAAAGAAGGAACTTAAATACAGTTACCATGTAGTATTTCAGTTTCTTTGGCTTGATTGATTCATATGACCGGCCTACATCGGAATCTTGATATGGGTGGGATGAAGGTGATGCAACTGGTGCATGAGCTTGTTCAGGTTGACACTAGCAGGTACATCTAAGCTCTTCGATCTCACCAACAGAGGCTGTCATGCTCAGGATCATTGCTCATCGGGGCTTAACATTACTGAACTCTGCATAGCGAGTCCTTCACCAGAGGTTACATTTATCATGATCCAATTGGTAGGGGATTGGATGATTTAGATATTTTTTCAGCATTTTCTTTATGTGCTCGCCACTGCGTCGAGGTAATCTGATCGTAAGGTATGCTTTGGTCGCAGCCCTCTTTGTTCATGCAACTTGAAAGATTTGGCCTGGTTCAGTGCTCATGCTGAAGTGAAACCTAAAATCTAAGAAATACAACATGAAACCTATTTGATTGTTTAGGATGACTTCCAATATTATGCTAAAACTATTTTTTGGTCAGCTGGCTATTCTTAGTTTGTATCTTAAGTTTGAGACTCGAGTAAAATGTGTCTAACTTTAGTTGTTTTATGTTTTTTCCTTTGGAACTCCAATGATGGTAGTTTAATTACTACATAGAGTCTATATCAATTTGTTGATGGTTATTCTCGGGCTTATATATATCATCACACGTTCAGTTTGTTCAGTATTTGAATGGTTGCAGCAGCTTATCTTAATTTATTCATGTCGTGCACCTGTTATATGGGCAAAGATTGGGACCTTGAGAGCTTCTCTAAATTTATTCTGGGTTGCTGGGTGAGGGCAGGGAGGTATCGAAAATCCATTCAAGAATGAAAAAAGCTCCTCCAAGAGAAACCAAGAATGACATCGCCTACTTGGATAGATCATGGCTGGGAGGAAAACGGGGGCGATTTCTCTATGGTGAGTGATCATTCAAGCATATAGATGTTAACTGGTGCAGCTGGGGATAAATGAGTTACGTACTCTTCTTTGCCTGTTTCTTGCCGTTAGCACCAAAATGTAGGTTCCCCTTTGTTGGAAATAAATGTTTAGGGAGAATCTATTCCTGTCATCTCATATTATTTCTTTAAATTTGTGAATTTCTGCAGCATTGGGACGTCTCTACAATGGGAGACGAAGAGCGAATGGTTGACGAACTGAAGTTGCTCATGTGATGGTTTCTTAGTCAATGAAAAAATTGGATAGAGTATAGTAGTAGGAGTGGTGGAAAATAGTATCTGCTTTGTGATGAGACATCTCTTGAGCTTCAGGGAGGTTCTGCTTTTTTGTTTAAGGGTGTTTTTTTCTACTTATTTTTTTCTTGTTTGATTGTTGGTGCCAAGCTTAATAAAATCACTTGCGAGCAAGGTCCACGGTTTCTGTCATGAATAAGTTCTTTCTGACATGTTTATCATACTACGTACTCGGCAAATTTCTATAAAATATGCTGAAAGTGATGAATTTCTACAATACATGTCCGTGTGGAATAGTCATAAACTCGCAAATATCTCGCAAATATCTGTATGCGATGAGGACAACATACTTTGAAAGTTTTATAAGATTTTTCAAGACACGTGGTATGAGCTTGCGACATTGTGGTATTTGTGACTATGTTAACGTCACAAAACTTAAGTGTTTGGATTAAACCACTTTAATATAATTGTTTAATTTCACAGTATTATTATCTTATCTTACGGTCCGTGAGGTTTTATATAAAATTTAGTTACCCAAGAAGCAACGCACGGGCACGCGATACTATTACAGAAAAGCCCATAAAATAGAGTTTACAAACCCGTGATATTCATGATTGATTGTGTTACTTTCACAAAACTTGTTTGATTGAATGTCACTTTAATATTATTGTTTAATTTCATAGTATTGTTACCTCATCATGCGATCTATGTTTTTTATATAAAATTTTGTTATCCCGTAGCAACGCACGGGCCTTTAACTAGTGGTTATTAGAGAAGTTAAATTGCATCTTGTCATTCGGTCCTGCCAAATTGGTATTTAAAGTGTTGCCGTTTCTACTGACATGAATGAACAGTTGATGTTGAGAGACACGCTAGCGAGCTCCAGTCTTATTTCATCAGCCTGCAGCGTGAAGACCAGCCAACTCCAGAAGAGATCCTTCGGAAGGTATATTTCACTCATCTTCTTTATCTTATAGAGAATTGCTATAAGTGGAGACTGGTTATGGATAATTGCTACAAGTTTTCATTGGTAACCTTTCACATGTTTCAATCAGCCGAAATAATCTATTGTGGTTCACGCTATCCTTAGGAATAGCTCACTCTAAATGTCACCTATTGCTACTTGCTGCAGGCAGCTTGTTACATTCAGTATGAGATTTATTACAAAGACTCCTTGATCTGTTGTGTGAAACTAGGGTTTTAAGACCAAAGACACAGGAGGGGGCCGGACGCCCACGAAGATCATGACCAACTGAAGCAGCGTGTAATCGCTGGCGTGGCCGCCCAAACCGATCTAGGGTTCGGTAAGGGCAACGTAGAGCTTCGGTGACGGCTGAAAGACCTCGAATGCACCTTCGGAAGACCCGCCGGGAGGACGACGCGAGGGGTGCCCTAGGACCAGCAAGGCCGCCCTAGGACGCCGAAAAAACGCGGAGTTCGCCGCCCGAACAGCAGGATAGAGGGTTGAACGAAGAAGATGACCTACAAACGGGACAGGGGTAGATTGATTGTTGATTGGATGTAGATGGGATCAAATCGCCATGAACCTCTTTATTATATAGAGGAGGGTGGCCTTATCCTTTTAGGAAACCGTCCTTGGACATTTCCAAGCCTCAAACGCGCGACCAAAACACGATTGAACGTCATCGGTTCGATCGCAGACGGACAACGCCCAGCGCCGAGGTGACGGACGCTGGCCACAGAGCCGACCGGATCATCGATCGCAAGGCCCGGCCGATAACGTAAAGGTCTGAAATCGAACACGACGCTACCGACCTGACGGGGATTTGGGACGGTCAGGCCGGACCGACGCCACCGGTGCATCCGGCCGATGCCTTGAAATCAGCCCGACGTCCGGCCGACCGATCGGATGCGTGGAGGAGTGACCGGAAGTCTAGGATTTTACCATGTGCATCCGGCCGATGCCTTGAAATCAGTGCATCAAGGAAGTCTAGGATTTTACCATGTCTTATACCAAGCCATTTTTGGGTGTCAAAAGATCCAAACTTACATGACCTCTTATGCCTTTTGGTTATTTGATTTTGCACCATATGGACAATAAAGCATATAAATACAGGTTTGCTGATTTCTTCCCTCCACTTTCTGCACTAAAGAAAAAGAAATCAGGAGACCTAGATTCCTTGATGCCGTGCTGACTAACAAATGTTGTTTCAGTGTTCCTTATTTCTCATATCCTTATAACCTGAAACTGAGAACTCAAGTTACTTTGGTCCTTGTCATGTAATAAATCTATATGATCATTGGAAGGTTTTTTTCTATTAGCCAATTTATTTCTACTGAGAAAACAAACAGTGATATCGCAACATGTTCGGGGAGAGCTTCGACGGGGAGCTCGTCTTCGTCCGCCGAGGTCGCTCTTGTCGTGTAGCGCTTGTCCTTTGTGCTCGGGCATTACTCTGGGCGTGGTCTCGACAGCCTCCCATGCCGCGCTGGCTAAAATTGGCGATCCCGCCCCGCAGCGGGGATTCGAACGCAGGTTGCGCACCGGCCGCGCAGCCGTGATCTCGCGTTCCATCATGCCCGGATTCCCGACGTTCTTGGAGTTCGGCGCCGTGGAGCTCGTTCGAGACCTAAGTGAGCTCGGGCCGACGAGGCCGAGCTCCGCCATACCCATATGTTCCCGCTGGAGCTCGCTCGAGGCGAGCTATCTCCCTAGGGCGAGCTCGAGCTCGGTCCCCGGCTTTGCGGTCCGCGGGGGACTGCTCGACAGACGGGGTGTCTTCCTGATATAATCTCCTTTCATCGCGCTTGTTAGGGGGACAGATTAGGCTGGTTGATTCTGTCGGAATATCAGCGGTCCCATAGTAGCCCCCGAGCCGTGGAGGAGGCCTCCCTGCGTGCTAAACAGCCCCGCCGCCGCTAGGTTAGGGACCAGATTTTCGTCGAGGCGTGAAGCACCTCGCGGGTGTAGCCCCCGAGGTCGCGGAGGACGAGAGGTCCTCGCAAAGGCTTGTTATGGTGAGTGTCTCTCTCGTTGTTCGTGCTTCATGTTCCCTATCGGGAAAAAGATGAGCTCGAATCCAACTTTACCGCGTGGGTCGAAGCTCCGCGCCTTTGAGCTTTTAAAGCGGATTGCTTGAGTGAGGTTCGAGCCCGCGCTTTGGGGCAAGCTCGTTCATCGGGCCAGCTAGAGGGCCAACCTCATATCCAGAGACCCGGCCTCTATAGTCGCCGAGGTCTCGAAGGATCCCCGGCGGCTCTCGCCTCCTCGCCGTGGAGGATGACCCAGGCCGTTCGCGGTCAGCCGGCGACCTGCTGCCTTCGGATGGAGCCCACGAGTCCTCGAGGACGCTCGGTGCTGGCGGCGGCGCCGCCTCCTCCGCTGTGCTCCTTGCTCGGGCGTTCCAGCGGCTTTCGAGCTCACGGAGCCGCCTTTCAACCTCGAGCTCGATTCGCCGTGAGCTCGCCCATGACGCAGTACGCCATAAATATGACCGCTGGCGACGAAGCTCGCGTAATTTTTACCCGCAAAGAAAAGAGCCGCTGGGGAAAAGTGACCGTTGGGAAAGTTACCGCTGCCTTCCTCCGACGGGAGTACTTTGTTGCCGCATCGCCGGGCGACGCCGCCGCCATTTCACCACATGGCACACACGCGGAGGGTGATGAGCGCCAGGTGAGAGTGGTGGGCCACCCCGCCTGAGACTCAAGAGATTATGATCCAGCGCTGGGGAGGAGCACGAACGCCATCGCCCGGGGTGGCCCCGACGATCTAGGGTTTGCATCGACGCTGGTACGGCGCCTCCTCCGCAGCCGTGCTCAAAGGAAGAGGGCGCCGCAAGCTCCGCGCAAGAGGAGAAAAAGGAGAAGAAGAGACGCATAGCCATCTGCAAGATTCGAGCCGCCGCCTCGAGCGCCGCATGTTGTTGTCGAGCTCTTCCTCTTCGACATTAACTTCCGTCCTTCCTTTGTTGTCTTGCGTGTCGAAGGTCAAGCCCCGAGCTCCCAATCCCCTCAAGCGACCCCCGACGGCGATGGCGGTGCGAGCCCGACCTGGCCGATCCTCCTCCTCCTATCGCAAGCCCTCGGGTGACGCCCCCCTCGCCCCGGAGGGGAGGGGGGGGCCGAGCCGATCAACGGGAAGCGCTCGGGCCGGCGCCGCTGCCGCCGAGCACCATTCCGTGACTCGTGCGATGGCCACGCCGGCTTCGGGCCGGCGGCCGAGGGGATTCGCGCCCTGCCTCGCCGTCATCGTGCTGAAGCGCTGTGGAGACGCGAGGTAATCGACCCGCCCTCCCGAGAAGGGGAGAGGGAGCGCGAGGCGCCCGCGGATGGCTCGGCCCGCAGCGGATAGGATGATCCTCCCGGTCACGGCCGCAAGCAGGAGAAGCGGCGGGTCGAGGGCTGAGCAAGAGGTCGTCGCCGAGGTCCCGCCGGGAAGCAGCGGGACCCAGCCCCTTCACGGCCACCCCGCGACCATGGAGGAGCCGTGGGAGCTCCCGAGACGATGCCCGCCGTGGTGCCTTTCGCGCTCGGCGGTTCCGGACGCAGAGGATCCGGCCGACGCTCGGCAGCGTGGTTGATTTTCTGAGAACGCGCCCGACTTGGATCGCGTCGGACGCCGTCGGGCCGGGCGACGCCCCGAGAGCTCGTTGAGGCCGGGCGAGGGTCGGCGCGTTATGATCTCGCGCCATGGCGCGTGGACATCGGTCGGCCGCCCTGCGATCGATCGCCGTGGAGGTGGCGCCGCCGCGGGGGGAGCCGAGTGCCTTCACCGCCTTGTCCGTAAGGGCGTGCCGCCCAGCTCTTTGATCGAAGGCGCATTGCCTAACCCTTTTTCGTCGGGGATCTAAGGGCGGCCGTGACGGGATATAATCGCGATTGCGGCGGCTCGGGTCGAGGTCGAGAGACTCCCGGGGGGGAGATTGACATCACCTAGTCCCGCCAGCGAGTGGGGGCTCGCCAGGTTTCCCTCTCCCACCGCGACATTCGAGGCGCTGGCCGACGACGTCTCGACTTATGTCCGCGAGGTCAGCGCTTACACGGTCAAGGTTCGGGGAGGAGATTGGCGACCAGGTCCGTCGAGTGGAGGCAGCAAAGCGAAGGGCCAAGAGGAGCTCGCCGCCCGGAACCGCCGGGAACGCGAGCTCATGCGAAAGAGCTCGCCGACCTCCGCCAGCGCTCGAGGACAAGGAGCTCGAGCGCTCGGTGCTCGAAAGCAGCGGGCCAAAGTGCCGGAAGAGGAGCGTGATGTTGGGCTAAGGCGCCGCACCGCGACGCCAGCCTCGAGGGTGAGCACTTTGTTCGGAGCTCATTGCCTTTTCTTTTGTCCCCTGGGGCTAGGCCGATAGTTTTAGCCGGTGGGGCACTTTAGTTTATGACCACGACGCCGGCCGAATGGTCGGGTTTTTATTTCATGCCGAGGCGAGAGGGTCCGACTTGACGCCGAGAACCTTTCTTTGTGGGAGAACCAAGAAGAGCTCTATCGGGCGCCAGCATGTAAGCCGCCTTTTTTTTCTCGTGATCCGAGCTCATGGTTTTGACTTGACCGCCCTTGGTACCGAGAGGAAGAAATCGCCCAAGCCGGGCTCGGGAGCTCGAGAGAGGGATAGCTAGCTGGCTGGGCGAGTCCACGGTGAAGCATCTCGAGCTCTCGACTCGGAAGGAAGCAGACCTTCAAGAATAACGCGCGACCTCCTGGCCGCCCAAGACGGGCGAGAAGACCGACGAGCTCGGACCAGGAAGCCGAGGCTTCGGTTCTCCTCGAGCGGGCGACGGAGGCCGAGGGCGCCGCGAGAGGGCGGAGCGTGCCACACCAACCTCGCCCTCGACGTTGAGGGCGTTTGTGAGACCCTTGGGGTCGAGGAGGGCAGGCCCGCCCCTGGGGTGCTCGCGCTCCGGCCGTGGTGAGGGAGAATGCCCGCCGCGCCGTTCATAAGGCCTTGGCCGTGGTCCCGCCCATTATCCCGAGCTCTAGAGGAAGATAGCGGGCAAGGGCTGGCGAGAGGCCGAGGGCGCCGAAGCTGGACGACATCGTCGCGGCCGCAGAGGCCCGTTCGATGAGGTTGGCGAGGAAGCTCTTTAGGCTTGCCGTCGAAGAGCTCGAAGTGTTCGAGCCTACCGCCGGTGAGAAGGAGGTGGAGTCGGACTCGTCCGGCGTTTAGGGTGAGGATGAGCCTGCAGAGTAGGTAGCTTGAGGCTGCCTCTTTTTGTTATGAACTAAGTCCCCGAGCTTGGGGCAAAATGTAAATATAACGAATTATGGTTCGAACATCTTGTTTTCTTCTCCCCGTGGTTATATTTCTGGCCAACTTGTGGTTTCCCGAGTTCATATCTTATCGGTTGAGGTAGCGGGCCCTTTTCTCGTGGGCCACGGGGGCGCTAGAGTTCGTTGGGCAAGCGCTCTGGACCTTCTCGAAGATGTGTTCCGGGGTCCTTAAGTTCGTCAAAATCAACAAGTCATTGGGAGTAGGAATAACAAGTGCGGGGTCGAGCTATTCGAGCTCTTCCCGAGTGTTCGTATTTTTGCGAAAAAGAGCTCGTGAAAAGGCGGGGTGTGCGCCCCGCCCCCCAGAAGCCCCGAGCAAGGGCGGGCCTTGCCGGGAGGTAAAGGGCAGCCATTGCTCAATAGCCGTGCGACAAGAGAATCGAATGCTTGCACAAATTTTGCATCGAGGTGTGTCACTATTATCGGGGTTCGTACAATAGCGATATTACAAAATGCATCTAAGGGTAAAAGCGACGTAGCTGTTCGATGTTCCGGGAGTTGGCGAGCTCGCGCCACGGAGTCTTGGATCTTGTAATGCGAGCCCGGGCGTAGAACACGAGCGATGGTGAACGGTCCTTCCTAGGGGGTCGAGCTTGTGCTTCTCCTTCGTGCTCTCGCGACTCGCCGCAGTAATCTTGGTCGCCGACATCGAAAGCTCGCCCCTCGAATGTGGCGGTCGCGGGTAACGGGCGCATCGACCGGGTACTTTTGGCTGAACGCGCAACGGCGACCTCGCGGGCTTCTTCGAGCCGGTCCGCGGCGCCCACGAGTGAGGTCGGTTGCGGCGTCGTTGTACGCTTGAACTCGTGGTGTGCCGTAGTCAGGGGCGGGCTTCACGCCCGAGAGAAGACGAGGAAGAAAGGTGTGCGTCCCCGCTGCTTACTCGGGGGGTGGTTCGAGGCTCCATATGACTGCGGGAGCTCGGCGAGCCATCGCCCTCCAAACTTCCTCCCGACCTCTTAAGATCAGGTGGCTTCAAACCCCGCAAAATCAAGCCATTGGCGCCGACCTGCCGGATTCGTCCTCGGTGGCTAACGGAGGCCCAGCCCACCAGCATGTTAGTCAGGTCGCCGCACCGGCCGAGGAAGATCTGCCCTGGTGAAGTTGGTGCCGTTTGTCGGTGATGATCGAGTTTGGTACGCCGAAGCGGTGTATGATGCCGTCGAAAAAAACTTGACCGCCTCCTCGCGACTGCGGGCGCGAAATGGGCATTACCCGATCCACTTGGTGAACTTATCAATGGCGGCGAGGAGGTGAGTGAAGCCCCGGGCGACTTTGTGAAGGGTCCGACCATGTCGAGCCCCCGGACCGCGAAGGGCCAAGTGATGGGGATCGCCCGAGGGCCTGTGCGGAGGTGTGTCTCGCTGGCGAAGAGCCGGGCATCCCCGCAACGGCGCACGACCGATTTGCGTCGGCGACGGTCGGCCAATAGAAGCCTTGACGAAATGCCTTTGCCCACCGAGCTCGTGGAGCGCGCGTGGTGCCCACATTCGCGCCCGGATCTCTCTGATGAGATCATGCCCTTCTTTCGGAAGGTGACGCAGTGGCCGGAGCACTCCCGACGCGCTCTTCCCGTGAGACCTCGTGCTCGATGATGACGCACGACTTGGCTCGTCGGGCGATGCGCCCGGCCTCCTCCTTTTCGGGGAGCTCGCCATCTCGTAGCCATGCTATGATGGGAACTCGCCGCCAGGCCTCGGGGTCTCCGGCCCGGGTCGGGGAAGACCTCGGTGTCGACGAGGTCGACTTCTCTCGCCGACCTCCATCGGCGGCGCTCGAGCTCGTAGAGGCTTCGACTTTGGTGGGGGAAGGGAACGAATGGGGCCTTGGCCGGATCCGTGCGCTGGTTTGCACCTTCCCCATCGAGCCGGATCGAGGGGAGGTATTGGTCGTGGGCTTAATACGCCGAGGGACCTGAAGTCGGCCTGAAGCAAGTTTTGCTAGGACGCCGGCGTCACTATTGTACTGGCGACGGACGTGCTTGAACTCGAGCCCGTCGAAGTGCTCCTCGAGCACGCGGACCTTGGTGGAGTACGCGATCATCCTTGGGCTGACGCAGTCGGCCTCCTTCGTGGGTTTGGTCGGCCGACGAGCTTGAAGTCCCCGCGGACTTCGAGGCGCTTTGATACCGGAAGCTCGATGGCGAGGCAGGCAAATGCTCACACCAAGGCCTCATACTGGCGACGTTATTGGAGGCGGTGAAGTGGGAGACGGATCGAGTACCTCATGCGCACGTTGCGCCGGCGAACGGGCAAGACCGGCCAGCTCCCGCGCCATGTCTCTTCACCGAGCCGCCGGCGAGCGCCCGATTCGACACGTCCCGGCCTGGGTGGCAACCGTGTCTCGTCCATTCGCCACGTCGGGGAGGACCCGAGACTTTGATGGCCTCCTTGGGGGCGAGGTGATGTCGGACCCCATGAGCTCGATTCCCACTTGGCGATGCGCCCGTGGCTTCGG
The DNA here is from genome assembly GCA_015847255.1 of Hyparrhenia diplandra. Taxonomy (NCBI): domain Eukaryota; kingdom Viridiplantae; phylum Streptophyta; class Magnoliopsida; order Poales; family Poaceae; genus Hyparrhenia; species Hyparrhenia diplandra. Next base: position 180,350 of record JADLZK010011756.1, read on the forward strand.
GCTGCAGATGATCTCGCCGAGTGGAAACTTGAGACATCCGTGATAGGATGGGCGTCGGATAATGCCTCAGCTTGCGCCGAGTAATGAGCGTGTAGGCGCAGCAGTAGCTATGGGTACCGGGTCTTGGTATCGGAGAGGGACCTCGCCGATGAAGTAGACGGCGCGCCTTTCACGGAGCGCGTGACCCTCTTTTCTCTCGCTCGACCACTAGTACCATGCTCACGACCGCGAGGTGGCCGCGATGTCTGGCGGCATTGGCTCGTCAGGCTTGGGAGGGGTGAGTATGGGCGGATTCGTCGAGCTCTTTAGAGAGTCGAGTGCGGCCGGGCCTCGCCGGGTCAGGCAAAATGCTCTAACTTCTTCAGGAGTTTGTAGAGCGGGAGGCTACGTTCGCCCACCGAGCTATGAATCTGCCGAGGGCGGCGAGGCACCCCGTGAGCCGCACACTTTTTGACGTTTTTGATGGGTCCCATGTCGCGGATGGCCTCGATCTTTTCGGGTTGGTTTCGATGCCGCGCCGGACACTATGAAGCCGAGGAGCTTTCCCTAGGAACCCCGAAGACGCACTTCGGGATTAAGCTTTACCCGAACTCGCGAAGTTTGTCAAAGACTTCTTTGAGGTCGGGGATGAGCTCTCCCCGCGTTTTCGCCTTGACTACGATGTCATCGACGTATGCTTCAACGCCGCTCCCGAGAAGCTCTTTGAAGACTTTTGCATGCACCTACGGAAGGTGGCACCGGCGTTTTTAGCCCGAAAGGCATGGTTACGCAGCGTAACGTGCCAATGAGAGTGATGAAGGAGGTGGCGAGCTGATCGAGCTCGTTCATCGCGATTTGGTGGTAGCCGGAGTATGCGTCGTGAAAACAGAGTGTCTCGCACCCCGGACGTGGAGTCAACGATTTGGTCGATGCGCGCGGCAAAGGAAACGGATCCTTTGGGCATGCCTTGTTGAGACTCGTATAATCAACACACATCCTCCATTTCCCATTCTTCTTCTTAACTAATACGGGGTTGGCTATCCACTCGGGATGATACACCTCCTTAACAAAGCCCGCCGCTAAGAGCTTATCTATTTCCTCGGTGATTGCCTGCCGCCTGCCGTGGTCAAAATGCCGGAGCCGTTGCTTCACCGGCCAAGAGCTGGGCTTGATGTTTAAGGAGTGCTCGGCGACTTCCCTCGGTATGCCGGGCATGTCCGAGGGTCTCCACGCCAATACGTTGAGGTTCGCGGAGGGAAGTCGACGAGCTCGCTTTCCTATTTAGGAGTGAGCTCGGCGCCGATACGAACGGCGCCGCCCCTCCTCGTCGACCATCACCGCCTTGGCGTCATCGTCCGCCGAAGGATCCCGCCGCCTTCTCAAGCTCGACGGAGGAGCTTCGCCACCTTGTCGGACGTGCTCACGGCCTTCTTTTCACCGACGGAGTCCTCGGCGACCCACGCGAAAGCATCCGGGGATGAGCTTCTCCAACTCGATGAGGGCATCGGCAGCATCGCATCGACCTCCTTGTCGCAGCTTAAAGGCGCGCTCGAAGGTGGAGTTGACGGTGATCACGCCCTTCTCGCCCGAGTGGATCTTGAGCTTGAGGTACGTAGTAGTTGGGGACGGCCATGAACTTTGCATAGCACGGGCGCCCCAATAGCGCGCGTGGTATGCGCTCTTGTACGGAGCACTCCGAAGGTGAGCACCTCCTTCGCGGAAGTTGCTCGGATCGCCGAAAGTGACGGGGAGGTCGATCCGCCGAGCCGAAACGCCGCTTCCCGGCACCACCCCGTGGATGGGGTCGGTGGAGGGCCAAGTCGCGCTCGCTCGGATGCCGAGCGCCCATGGTGTCGACGTGAGGAGGTTGAGGCCGCCGCCGCCGCCCATGAGCACCTTGCCGAGCCGCTTGGTGCCGACTATGGGGTCGGACGACGACGTGGAACCGCCCCGATGAGGAATGTGCACGAGGGGTGGTCCTTCTTGTCGAAGGTGATCGGGGCTTCGTGGACCACTTGAGGTAGGAGGGCGTGACCGGCCCGTGAAGAGGACCTCGCCGCAAGAGAGCGGGCGACGCTTGGTCTCAGACGCCGACGTGGGACGACGAAGACGTTGACGGCGCCGCCTCGAAGAAGACGTCCTTGTCGCCCGCCCGGGGGTTGTCGAACTCGCCGTCGCGGTGCTCGCCTCCTGCCCCTCTCCTTCCCCACGCCGCCATGAACTTCCGGGGAGCCGGCGATCTTTGAGCTTGTGATTGACAGGGCCTTCGTGGTTGGGGCGGGAGCTCGAGCTTCTTCGAAGAAGTCTTTGGGAGCGCCCGGGCTCGCGGCCTTGGCGTTCGGCTTTTCTTCTCGCCGGCCGCGACGAATCGTCCTCGCCGCGATGGCGCTTGTTCTTGTTCTTCTTTTGGGCCGCGAGCTCGACCCTTCGAAGCTTCATCGGCGGCCTTCTCCTTTGCCCTTGCTAGGTGGTGCCGTGGAGGACCGCGGAGATGGCCTCCTCACCCCGGCCGTGGTTCGTGGCGAGGTCGGGAAGCTCCCTTCACCGTCTTGGGCTTGCGGATGCCGAGCTCACGGATGAGCGCCTCGCAAGTCATGCCGAAGGTGAAGGCGGTGATGATCTCGGCGCCGGTGGCGCCGGTGAGCTCGTTCTTGCAGCTTGAGAAGCACCGGATGTAGTCGCGTAGGCTCTCATTCCTCCGCCGCTGCAAACCGCGGAGGTCCCATGTGTTGCTCGTGCACGAGTAGGTTCCCTAGAAGTTGCCGACGAAGACATCACGGAGGTCACGCCCGCCTATCGATCATCCCTGCAGGCAGTCCATCTGTGTATGACCATCCGTCCATCTGTTGCATCACGTATAATATCGACATGTAAGCAACATAAGGTTATTCGGATTGGTGCTCAAGTCCCTAAGTAGAAATCCTTACGTAAAATGTTTTAGAAGTATGTGCCAACAATTTAATCCAGATATTATTCCATCCTATACGGTCAAGCTTAGCTCGATACCACTGTCACGCCCCACTTTTAATGGGACTTTTAATCTCGCGTATTGGCGCCGGGATCACGCTACCAATACGTTACGAGTCACGATAATGGAAATCAGTTATAGATGAACTATTCGAGCATATATTGACATAGGATAGATGTACTTACGGCGGTGTTGAAGACACCACTGCGGATTATATTGATCGAGTAGCCAAGCGTGAAGCGTTGGTTTATCCGTGACGGGTCCGCTAGAGTGCTAGGACCGTGCGGGCACAACTCCATGTTCCACGTGCAACTTGAGCGCGGATGGAATTCACGGACTTCTACGTCTTTCTCCTAAGCAACGTGTTGTAAACTTCTACGTCGTGGGTCTCCTACTTCGACAAATGACCTTACCCGGATATGCCGATATCCGTAAAATAGAGGGGTGAGTACAAACGTACTCGGCAGCAAGTCCCAACCGGGGGTTGTAATTATTAAGGGTTTGGGCCCTAGCGAGTCTCTAAAATCGCTCTCGCTAGTTCGGTTTATCTCATGTCATCACCATTTGTCATGACACCACATGTTAGTCATCATCAAAATGTATATCTAATCATAGATGTTCGTCCTAGCACTTGCCCATTCCAAGGACGTGGCTATTCGAATAGATTCAATTAACTCTGCAGAGGTGTACAAATTTCCCCACACGATAGACACTGCCCTTACCACCGCGACTTGGCTTAGACAGGCCTAACGAGATCCGTACCCGCTTGGGTGCTACCCTAGGTATATTGGTATAATCTTCACCACGACTTCGAGGGGGTTGGAAGGACAACACGCCACCCTAAAATGACGCATCACCCTAGACAATATGGTGATACCAAATCACCCACGGCTTTACGTGTAATACCTAATTACCCAACCTATATCGTCAACACCACTCTCAATCTCAAATCATCAAAATGTGCCTCTAGCCTTTGCGCCACCGCGCCCAAACACTTCCGTGGAAGACCACTCAAAGGCATCCACGCCAACCTGGGACATGGGGCCACTCTCCCCCACATCCGCTCCCAATAGGTCGTTTGCACCTTTCAGGCCACCTTGGATCCCAATTATACCTCAACCCAGCGGGGTGTGAATCAAGCCGCCCCATAAACGGCGGGTGGTGGTCGTAACGTAATATTATACTAGGTAGAAGGTCTATGAACCGGTCCTTGGGGGATAGTATCTCTCTCCCGCTAGAACCCCTCGCGGGCGATTCCGACGTGGTATTTAGGCTCTACCGGACTACCACTACTCACCTCTTTTGTTGGTTAGGGTTCATTAGGCATTCTCATGTTTCTCTTGATCACAGCGTATGAGCGTAGATAACGTGGATGATTACGTCATCCGGCTTAGCTCCATAGCTACGTTATCGCTCACACCACTATTTACTAATCCGATTTATTATTATCATCATCATTATATCATCATATTAAGGTCAAGATTAAGGGGGGGTAAGGACTTGCCTGGGATGTTCTTACGAATCGGCACGGCGTCGAATCGATCCTAGCTCGCCGGACGGGAAGCTCCTAATCGGGTTGTCGATTCTAATTGCGATTGGCGGTAAACCTAGCTTGAGCTATAACATATAAAAGCAGACATAGAACATTATGGTGGCAATGGGTTAGATGCATAGGGCTAGATTTTAGATGAATTATGGAAGTCGTTTCACGCGAAACGGAGTTCGGATGCATGAGATATGGATTTTATAATATTAATCCCTAATTAAATCATTAGGGTAATATTATAATATAATTTTATCATGTAATAATATTGGAACTAATTACATGATAAAATTCTATAAATCAAATAATGAATTTACAAATTTTTCGGGAATTTTTTTCGACAAGGAAAGTATATTTATAAAGCTAGCGTGTACAAGCATCGGTGTACATAGCATTTATACTTGTGTACACGTAAGGCGAGCCTACACACGTGGGTGCCACGTGGGTCCACGTGGGACGCCACGGTGGCCGACAGCGTCAGCGCCACATGCTTAACGGGCCGTCCCTTTGGATGGTGACGGAGGAGGCGCGGTGGAGGCGGCGTGTCCCCTTTCCATTGGGCAGGTAGGGACGGCGTCACTCCGTAACTGGCGGCATCCGTTCGATCCCGTCCGTCGGGATTTTTGCGGCGCGCCACGGAAAGTTTCGCCGAGGTTTCGCCGGCGATGTCCGTTGCTCGTCGCGAGGGGCTCCCTTGTTCCCCCATGTCTCCAGGCCCTTGTTGGAGTGCACCGGGGGTGGGGATCCTTCCTTTGCCTCGCGGCGTGACGGGCGGCGAGTGGTGGTGGCGCTCCGGCGGCCGTGGCGACACCGAGAGGGAACAGCAGGAGAGAAGTAGGGGGAAAGATGCAGTAGACCTCAGGCACTTATGCGGACTCACCGGTTAAGCCTCTCCGCGACGCTTGTGTCGCCGGAACGCCTTGCCCTAATCTCGACGGCGGCGGCGGGCAAAGCTGGGGGGAATCCCACGGTGAGCGGAGGAGGGAAGAGAGGAGGAGAGAGCGTGAGCACCGTGACGTCCCAGGGGGAAGCGGAGCTCGGTGTGAGGGGCGAGTCCGATTGAGAGCCCGGGAGGGGGCTATTTATAGGCCGGCGAGAGAGGAGGGTCACCGGCGAGATTATTCGTCGTGGCGGTGATCTTTTTCCGACCGCTCCCCTCGCTCGTGGACTTCGGACCGGTGCTCCTCGAGCCGGATCGCATCGCGCTCGTCTCCGTGCGATGGGGTTGGCCGTCGGGTCGCATCACTACAGCAACGGGCGTCGCCGGTCATGGCGGCAAAGGCGGTCCGTGGCATGACCGGTGGGAGTCGACGGCGTCTGGCGGCGCGTCGTGGCCCGGCCGGGAGGTTAGTGAGCCCCCGCGCCTCGGCCTCCATCATCGCGATCGGCTGGCCGGCTCGCGTGTCCGCTCGCCGACTTTCCCGCGGCGGGCGGCCGGCAGGGGCGGAGTCGGCGAGTGCGGTTGCCGAGGCATGGATGGCGCCGCGGGCGCCGTCGGGGGCGGAGGGGTGCACCGATGGCGGAACATCCCGAGGAAACGTCCGACTTGCTCCCTCGTGTTTTCGCCAACGCGACCATGGCGCACGACGGGGAGTCGCCAGGCGTCATCAGGCCGCACACAGTCGCGCGGGCGTGTCGAACGGAGGTAGACGACGACACTCGGGCGACAGCCGGGCCTCGAGCTGGGCTCGTCCTCGTCTCGGCTTGTGTTCGAATGGGCCGGCCTGCTCGGGTGAATGGGAAAGAGAGAGGAGAGGAGAAGGGTGGTGGAGTGGGCGAAAGGAGGGAAAGGGAGAGAATGAGCCCGATGGCTTTTCTCGAATTTCCTTTCTCCTTTCCATTACCATTTCCTCTTCTTTCTTTTATCCTTCCTCCTATTTCTTCTCCCTATTATTTTGTGTGTGCCACATGTATATATTCTTGTTATAAACAATTACACAAGTACATGTATATTTCCATGATCTATATTCATGAAAATATTTATCCAATTGTACTCGTATAAATATTCACATGGGTGCACACACTTTTATTTCCCCAATCTTATCATTTCATGTGTAGTATATATTTTATAAATATTCTTACAAGCACACTCATATTCCCATGACTTTTATTGTCGAGAATAATTATTTATTGCGCTCATAAAAATATTCAATATATATATATTTGGTACACACTTGTTTTGATTATTTTATTCCGTGAGAAAAATTGTAAATCATTCTCATGCAATATTATTCTTCCATAAATAAAATCTAGATCTCACCTTGCATCGTTGGTCACCATAAAGTTCACCAAGCAACAAACAAGATTTCCTACTTTCTAGATGGTGAGAGTTTGAAATGCACGGGGTTTTAAAAACAGGGTTTTAGGTTTTTAGCGGAAATTAAATCAAGTTTTAGTTGTAATTAGAAAAAGTTCAATTTTTAGTGAATTTTAAAATGATGCAAAAACACGGTGTTCTGGCTGCCCTCTCGATGAGGGAGTGCAACCGCTGGTGGAGCCTTCGCTTCGGTGCCTCGGGTCGGGGGCTCGTGGAGGAGCTCGGTGGGTCGCTGCGAGGTTACGCGGTTTCGTCAAAAATTGGTGGGAGGTCGTCGGCTTCATCGATGCGGCGTCGCACCTCCTCCCCTCGAAGCCGCACTCGTCGGCGTCCTCCCACTTCCTCGAGGAGGGCGTCCGCGCTCCGAGCGATCTCGCGCCGGCTTCTTCGAGCTCGCCGAGGGCGCCGCGGAACCCGCTAGGGCGGGCGCAGCTTGAGCGAAGTCGCCTCCGCGGCCTCAACCCCGAGCGCAGCCGGGTGTGGCCGAGGACTCATCCTCGCTGTGGACGCCGCGTACATGGCCCCGGGAGTGTGGCACATGTAGCACTCGCTGGCGGGATCACCCCGGGCGAGACTCGGTCGCTAAGCGGCGACTCGAGCCGAACATTCCGCTTTCGGGCAGGCCTTGGCCGGCAGAAGAGCCGCCCCTGGGTACTTTCGTCGTATGCGGCGAGGAATTCGCCAAGGGAGGGGCCCGGGTCCTGGCCTGCGAGCCGCAGGCGACGTTGGCGGTGGGAGAAGGTGACGTCAAAGGGAAGAGCTCCCGAGTCGGCTCGGGGCTCGGGATGTGAAGCAGTCCGTGGGTGGCGACGAAGAAACGGTCGGTCGCCGCCGAACGGGCTCAACGGACCGAAGTTGGGTCCCCGACCGAGCTAACCAGCACGCGCCGGGCGCGGCGTGGACGAGGCGGGCGTCATCTCGCCCCGCACCATCCGAGGGAAGGTGACTCCGACGCAGGAGCCCCTGAGCTGGTGCCGGGCGGTCCGGTGGCCCCGGCGCATCGGGCGCTACGGACGCCGAACGTGGTGAAGGGAGCCATCGGCGGTGATCGCCACACTAGCGCCGCCCTACTGGGCGCGCCAACCGCCGCCGGGTCGAGATACCACGGTCACGTAATCGACGGGCTAATGTGTGCAACGATGGCCTAGCTTAAGGACAATGACACACGGGTTTATACCGGGTTCGGGCAATCGAGCACCCTAGTCCCGCAAAGGTGTGGCACCATCGAGCTCAAACCGCCGTATCGGGGCGAATACAAGCGGGAGAGAGGGAGATGAGCTCCCGTGTCTCCTCGTGTTGTGCGAGAATTGAGCGGTTCGTGTGTGTGCTTTTATGTGTGCGAGAGGCTTGTCCTTTCCGTTAGTGGCCGAGCCCTCCCTTTTATAGTCTCAAGGGAGCTCACGGGCGCCCACCGGCCGAGGACCGTAAGATGGAAGAAGTACAAATTGAGGGGTGGAGGAGAAGACGTCCCTCGCCATGTCGGGCACTTAGGGCTGTTCCGCGGCGCCCGGCTGCCACCCTATCCCGCACGACGCCGCCGATCGCCGTGGAGTAGAATAGGGCGGCTCCGTATCCCGATACATAGTACGTACGGACGCCGACGCCGGGAGCTCGCTGGTTGGTGTGGGAGGGGACAATGAGTTCGTCTGGCCGCCGCCGTACTCCTCTCGCCATATCGTATGTCGTGCACGCCGCCCGGCCCCCACGCTGGGGGTCGGTGAGGCGCCGCCGAGCCTTAAATGCTCGTGACTTGGTGTCGTGAGAGAAAACGTGGGGTCGAGAGCTCGACGGGGAGCTTCGTCTTCGTCCGCCGAGGTCGTTCTTGTCGTAGCGCTTGTCCTCTGTGCTCGGCAATACTCGGGCGTGGTCCGGCGGTCCCATGCCGCTGGCGTGCCATTGGCGATCTCGCCCTCGCAGCGAGAGATCGAACGTAGGTTGCGGCGCCGGGCCAGCCAGAGTGATCTCGCGTTCCAAACCATCATGCCCCTGGATTCCCCGATTGTTCTTGGGTCGGGCGCCGGGAGCTCGTTCGAGACGGAAGTGAGTCACGACGAGGTCGAGCTCGCCATACCCTTATGTTCCCGTGGGAGCTCTGTTCGAGGCGGAAAGCTATCTCCCTAGGGCGAGCTCGAGGCTCGCCCCGGGCTTTTGCGGTCTAAGGGGACTCGTTCGAGGCGGGGTGTCTTCCCGGGGATATAATCTCCTTTCATCGCGTTGTTAGGAATGATTAGGGTCGGGTTGATTCGTCAGGAATATCTGTGTCCCACAAGCTTCTTCCATCCAAGATTCAGGTTAGTTTGTTCTCAGCTACCATGCCCCCTTAGGCCCTTGAGAGCACCCATAAGTTCATGAGGCTGTTAGGATTCTTGTCAAGAGAGATGAGCTCACCCTTGAGGTTTATCAAGCCGTTACATGTTAAAGTGGAGAAGGCGTCATTATGATAGTTTAGACATTAGGAGGCTTGATGATTATGATGCCGAGCTAAACAAATTCTTGATAGGAGATCTATGCTATTACTAGACTTGAAATATTCAATCGTCGTTTCATTGTTTTCATGTGCATCCCTGAAATGAAGCCGTGCGTAGCATTAGCACGGGCATTGGACTTTGTAAATAGTGCAAGGTATAGTTGGATTTTTCATTATTAATTTGTATGGTTTGTAAATATTCTAGATTACACGTGTGCAGGCAAATATTTCTAGTAAGCTCCACAAAGCTATGTTACCCTTTTCTCCAACAAATATTACACGTGTTCGGTATTTATTTGTTGCTTGCTTGATGGAAACATTTATATCTATAATTTAATGTCACCGTTCGTTAGCACGGGCAATATACTAGTATTCCTAAAGGTAATATTTTCATATTCAAATATTTTTGGCTAAATCATAGTGATTTCTTAAACTAGGTTCAACTTGGGTGGCCAGTCATATTGATCATATAGATGCTGCTAAAAACATTATTGCCAAGTTTAAAAACCTCAGAAGTGTGCTAAAAAGTTGGAATCAAACCATCTTAGGCCTGAAGAATTCTATTGGTAATGTCAAGTTAATTATCTCTTTTTTGAATCTGTTAGAGGAGTTCATAGACCTAAGTCTTTTTAGAATGGAATTTTAGAAGGCTGTTGAATCAAAAGCTCATCTCTCTTCTTCAGCAACAAAGAACATATTGGACATAAAGAGGCAACATCAAGTGGGTAACTCTAGGCGATGCTGGTACAAGATTTTTCCATGCTCATGCCACTGTCAAATTTAGAAGGAATTTCATTACTTCTCTAGAGAACAAATAGCAGGTTCCACTTACAGATCACAAAGAGAAAGCTAACTTGATCTAGCATAGTTTTAAAGAAAGATTAAGAATAAGCAACTTCACTGCAGTTCTCTATAACCACAGTTCCTTCTTTATAAATCCCCCTGATTTGTCTTCCCTGATTGAGCCGTTCATGAAAGAAGAGATAGACAGTGTGATCAGGAATTTACCCTCAAATAAAGCCGCTGGTCCAGATGGGTTTAATACAAATTGTGTTAAACATTGCTAGAGTATTATTGCCCAGGATTTTTTATGATCTATGCAATGCTTTTTATCATAATAATATTTGTCAACAGTATTAATGGATCACATATAACACTCTTCCTAAGAAGGATGACCCTGTTAAAGTTTCAGATTACAGGCCTATTTCTCTGACGATTAACACCTCTGTCAAGATTATTACAAACTTGTTGGCTAATAGGCTCCAAAGGCACCTCCCCTCTGTTCTTCATAAAAACCAATATGGTTTTATCAAAAACAGATGCATCCAAGACCGCCTGGCATGGACCTTAGAATATCTACACACCTACCACCAAAGTAAAAGAGAAATTATTATTCTCAAACTAGGCTTTGAAAAGGCCTTTGACAAAGTGGAACATGAGTTTATGCTTCAAGTTATGGAACATAAAAAGTTTCCCTCAACTTGACATCAATGGATGAGGGGCAATTTTCACCTCAGACACCTCTTTTGTCCTCCTTAATGCAGTCCCAGGGAAAGTATTTCACTACAAAAGGGGTTAAGACAGGGGACCCTCTATCCCATCTTTTGTTTGTGCTTGCAGCTAATTTCCTTCAATCGATCTTGAATGACGTAAGATCAAGGTAGCAGCTAAGCGTACCCATACCTTTGAACAATGATGAAGGTTTTTCAATATTACAGTATGCAGATGACACTCTCATCTTTATGAAAGGAGATCTAAATGAATTAAATAATTTAAAGGCTATCCTGACTGATTTTGCTCAATCCTCAAGTTTGAAGGTAAATTTTGATAAATCAATGATGCTTCCTGTCAATGTCACTCCAGAGGTGATTTTGGAAGGAATATATATCAAATAAAAATGGAAAGATGAAAAACAGTGAAAATTCATCAAATATATAAGACCATAATTTGAAGTTTTATTATTAAAACAAACTTTAAGCTTGGTAAGTATTGATAATCCGATCAGAGTACTTTTTGTTGCAAATATCGAGATTCATAGATTAATTCATACAACAATTTGAAGTCCATTCTCGCTGCAGTAGATTTTTTCAACTATTACAAATGGACATGATTTTTTCATTTTTGTATTAATTAATTTAGACTAAATTTGAGTTCCAACTTGTGACAAAGTACATATAATAAGTTAATAACACGAAAAAAAGGATGTGCCAATTTCCAATTATCCACGGAACTTTAAATTAAAAACGGCGGGTTTAAATAAACTTTAACCATTTTTATTGTCTTTTAGTCTTTTTTCACCGGATCTGTCTCTAAGGTTTTCAGGAACCTTTAGCGTGAAGGCTTTTTGGAAACAAAATGAAAAATATACTACATGAAGAACATTTAGGTTTCCGATACTTCATTTTTTTAATTTTATTGGTGTGTGCCCCAAGAGCTATCTGTCTATAAATAAATTTTTTTTTTTTTTTTTTTGAGAATTACACGAAGATAACGCGGACGCTCACAACACGCTTACCGACACTCCATCCATCAGGCAATTTTCAAATGGCATCTCGTGCACTCGCTCCCCGCAATAGCCCATCTAACGCTATGTATCTATACCATATCTGAACTTGCAAACAATAAAAAAGATACTATACCACATGCAATGGAGATCTTTATATCTAAAGCTTTTCCTGATTTATCATACTTTCCAAAGTTAAAAATTAAATAAATATATATTCCATAGATTACCTCCCATGAGGTAGTATTTTATCATGACCATGCGATTAAAGTAAATGAAGCGACTCCGCGGTCATTGGTGCCGAACGTCACGGATGCGGGGGTCTATCTGGGCGCATCTAGGGCCCTATCTGCCCCCCAAGATCTGCTCGCCCCTAGCCTCGTCGGTGAAGGGTCGAGATGGGGACTAAAGGGGGTGAATAGTCCCTTTTAAAAAACTAATTGCAACGGCTAAGGAAACAAATGCGGAAATAAACTTATCGGTCTAGCCAAGACTTCACCCCTCTAACTAAGACTCTAGATCATCTCACAAAGATCCTACACAAGAAGAGTGAGGTGACAAAGCGTAGCTTGAGCTCCTAATCAATTCTAATAAGCACAAGCACAAAGCCCTAAGCTCACTAGATGCACAATGGACAAGGCAACACACGCCTAACCCAAAGGCTCAAATTAACTAGCTACACAAGCTAAGCAAAGTGACTAATCAAGCTACACAAGCTAGATAGTCACAACTACTCTACTCAAGCACAAGCACAATATATATATGAATGTAAGAACAAGGCTTGAGATGAAGAGATTGCAAACCACCGCGAAGTGTGGACACAAGATGACACCGGTGATTTTTTTACGAGGGTCTCGGGAAGCTTGCCACCTTCCCCTACTCCTCGTTGTGTCGGCCAGACACCTTGGTGGTTCCACGGTTTGGCGAATCACCCAGGTGATGATCCTCAAGCTTAATGGCCGGTGCCAAATCCCCACAGTTGGGAGCTCGATCGGAGTCCCTCACACGGTGTGAGTCCTCTAGCCAATCCCTCGGAGGGTACCGTGTGAACCCCACACACAAGTGTGGTAGCTCAATGACACGCTCCACTAGGTAGCTCTTCCACGATCCCCGCGAGGTGAGCACGAACCTCTCACAATCTCTTCTTCGGGCACCGCACAATCTTCTTTGCGTGCTTCACGAAGCCTCTTGCCACCAAGGCTGTCTAGGAGGTGGCAACCTCCAAGAAACAAGCACACCGGCTTGCAACCACGATCACCTAGTGCCACGAATCACGATCTCTCAGCATAGCGCACTAGAACTCGATCTCTCACTCAATCGGATGAGCGATATCAAGCATATGTGAGTGGGAGGGCTCTCAAGCACCACAATACAAGCCACCAAGGCTAGAGCGTGCTTTCGGCAACTTTGCCATGGCCGACCAAGGCAAGTATAAATAGGCTCCATCAAAATAGAGCCGTTGGTGCTTCAAACCACACTTTCTACGAGTTGGCCAGGGGCCCAGGCGGAACCCGGCCGGGTCGGTCCGGCGTCCGGTCACCCTCAACCGGCGTCCGGTCTGGGGGAGTCCACGGCCCCACCGGTGACACTTTCGGAAGCATCGTCGCGTCCGCGTGCTTCGGTCACCCGGGAAGCATCCGGTCCTAGCGTCCGGTCAAAAGCGGCGAAGCAAGCTCTCGCGAGGCGCACCCACCGGAGCGTCAGGTCCTTTCAGCGTCGGTCGCTTCGGTCGATGCGTCCGGTCACCATTTTTCGGTGAAAACTTCACGATTCACCGGCGCCTCCGCCCGACATGCTACCCATCAAGTATACCAAACTTGAGCACGAGGGATAGCATGTTTTCACCTCAACTTGCATCCCGGCCAATAGAAAATAAGCATCTCATTTTCTCGAGCGCCCGAATCCTCGCAAGCTCGGCGGGAGGATGGCTGTTCCCAAACCCAACTCAACCACCTGCAAACACCGCCGCCTTTGTAAAAGTGCCAACACCACCATGTGTACATCACCATGTGCAAGTGTGTTAGCATTTTCACAATCATTTCAAAGGCGGGTTAGCTCTTACCGCGCCACTTTCGATCCTAACACGTCGCCAAAGTTAGATCACACAAGTGGCACTAGATGACGATATGCAAACAAGTTTGCCCCTCTTAATAATGCGGCCATCTATCCTAAATCCGGTCATAAACTTCTCTAAGCACCAATGACGGCGAAATGAAATGCCCTATAGGTTATACCTTTGCCTTGCGCATTTCCATTCCGCTCCATCTTCAAGTGCCAATGCAACACATGCACCAACACGATCACCAAATGATATGATCCACTTCATATCATCACATGACCTTCTTGGTCCATCGATCTTGACCTCACTTGCTCTTCACCGTTTGCGTCGGTCCTTGGCGCCAAGTCCCTCGACTTGCCCTTCACACTTACAGCGGTCCATCAAGCCAAGCCTTTGTCTTGATCTTCACCACCTCGGTCACATGACTCCATGTCATGTTTCATATGTAATAAGCTCTTCTATTGCATCATCACATGTGAACTAATCTCCTGTGTATAATCTCAGTCACACATATTAGTTCACCTAATGTTGACACTCAATTACCAAAAACCACAAAGGGACCTTTCAGTCGGACGAAGCACCTCCGCCCCATGCCAGCCCGCCCGTCGGCCCTCGGCACATCCGCCATGGCACCAGCTACCCCCACAGCCCCGCCAAATCCCGCCTCGCAAGCTCGGCGGGAGGGTGAGCGGTACCCAAACCCATCTCAATCTTGCAAACACCACCGCCTTCGCAAATATGCCAACACCACCACATGTACATCATCATGTGCTCGTGTGTTAGCATTTCCATAAACAATTTTGAAGGTAGGGTTAGCTCTCCGCGTCACTCGATCCTACACATCGCAAAGTTAGATCGCACAAAGGGACACTAGATGACCGATATGCAAACAAGTTTGCCCCTCTTGATAGTATGGCTATCTATCCTAAACCCGGTCATAAACTTCTCTAAGCACCAATGACCGGCAAATTGAAATGACCTATAGGTTATACCTTTGTCGTGCACATTTCCATTCCGCTCCATCTCCAAGTGCCGATGCAACACATGCACCAACACGATCAAGAATGATATGATCCATTTCATATCATCACATGACCTTCTTGGTACATCGATCTTGACCTCACTTTCTCTTCACCGTTGCGTCGGCCCGTCGGCGCCAAGTCTTGTCCAAACTTCATCGCCTCACGGTCCATCACTTCACTGCATCGACTTGCCCTTCACACTTGCAAGCGGTCCATCAAGCCAAGCCTTGTTTTGATCTTCACCACCTTGGTCACATGACTCCATGTCATGTCTCATATACAATAAGCTCCTTCATTGTATCATCTCATGTGAACTAATCTTCTATGTATTATCTCAATCACACATTATTAGTCCACCTCTTTTGTTGACACTCAATTACCAAAAACACACAAAGGGACCTTTCGTTAGGCTTTTTGTCGGCGGTGGTGGGCGTCGGTGGTAGCCTCGATCTGATCTAATCGGCTGCGGCGGCTTGTGCGTCCTTGAGGTAGTTGTACTCGTTAGCGTGCGATGTGGTTGATCGTGGAGGGGATGGCGTCGCGGCGCTGTGGGAACACCCGTTGTCGTCGGAGCGCCCATGGTGGGGGCGGCATCGAGGAGGTCGTCTAGCTTCGCCCGATGATGACCTTCATGCGGGCTAGGTGGCGGAGAGGATGGCAAAGTGCTCGGACGGAAGGATGGAGCCGTGCCAACTTTTGATGTAGTTGGAGATCGTAGCTTTTGTCGGTGTTCTCGGACCCTAGTGCGTAGATGGCCTCCATGATCATCTCTAGGTAGTGCGGCAGCGGGCGACTATCGAATCTTGACGGTGGCGGCATGGGTGGATCGTGCGGTCTCGGATACCATCTGTCCGCGGCCGGATTCAGCGGTGACACGTGGCGCCCGGCGGCGGTACGAGCGGCGGCGGTGAAAGGTGTATGCTTGGCGGCGGCGGTTAGAGGCGGGCGCGTGTCTTGTGAGGTAGGGGCGGGGAGTTGTTGGGTAGGAGTTGTTGGGTGTTACCCCTTTATGTTACCCCTTTAATTTTTACGATTGATTCTGTTGATTACAAGTCTCTTGTATTTATAGTCGGGGAGACTTGCATCTAAAAAATTCGATTTTATTTCCTATTTTCTTCATATCTTTATTTCCTAAATATCTATTACTTAATAACGGCCCGATGATGGCGGCGGCGGCGGCGGCGGCTTGTGAAACTGCTGCCCTTCCTTCCTTGCGTGTGTGACCCCTCTTGGGGCTTGTTGGGCTGCGCATGGGACCCATAATTTGGCACGTGACAACCTCAACATAGTACATATACGAGACTCATTTTGGGTGGTACGAGGCACAACCTAAATATGAGCGTTTCTTTTTTGGAAACCCATTTTAGGGTTCTCTTTTGTGGCCTATTGTTGGACAAGATTTTTTAAAAAAAATGGGTGTTGAAGCCCTTGGACTGTAGCGCTGCCCTGAGGTGTCATGTTTGGTGGCAGAAAAAAATAAAATCAAAGCCACTTTTCAACTTTCAAATCATCACTCCAGCATACTCCAGTAAGATTTATTTGCACATATTCAATTAATATATAGATTTGATTTGATTTGTTAAAGCTTATTCATAGATTGTTTGATTTGTTGAGCGCGTTGTCCCGGTTGCTCACGAGTGACTGAAAAGAAGGGGAAAAACAACTTCTGAGTATATACTCCATACTCGAACAATTTATATCGGTGGTTTTTTGGAAGCGGTCGGCACGACGCCTTCGTTGCCGGCGAGCGTCATGTACTTGTCCTTCCGGGTCAGCCCTGTGAGCTCGAACCCCAGCGCCTTGCCGAGCTCGCGTTGCACCCGGTTCGCCACGACGATGCTGTCGCCGAGGCGGCCGCTGTCGTCCACCGGCGCGGTCGCGACGCGCGGCAGGAACTCCACGCGGTACGCCGGCCGCGGGTTCATCATGAAGTAAAGGGGTCCATCCCTTGGCCCCGGGCTTGGTGGACGTGCCGTAGAACATGCCAACGCGCGTGTCCAGCGCCACCGGGTTCACGTCGACGCCGAGCTCGGCGAAGAGCGGGCTGAGCCGGAGCAGGTACTCCTCCCGGCACGTGGTCCCCTCGGGGCAGACCACCAGGTCGCCGCGCGCCAGCGCCGCCGCCATGTTGCGCTGGTCCTTCTCGCGGTCCCGCGTCAGGCGCGCCGTGCGGATCGGCGCGATCAGCTCCGACACCGGGCTCAGGCTGTACGTGACCGCCGTCACCGGCTTCCCAAGCGCGGCGGCGACAATGATGGGGTCCAGCAGCGTGCGGTGGTTGCACACGTACAGTCGCCCACCGCCACCGCCGCCGCCGCGGCCTTGGCGCGCGGTGGGCACTTGGCCGGCCACGAGGCGGTAGTGCATGCCGGTGAGCGCGCCCACGGGGAAGCAGACGCGGTACGGGAGGAAGGAGAAGGCAATGGTGCGGAAGACGACGAGCGCGATGCCGAACGGGAGGAAGGTGTACATGGCGAGTGCGGCCGGCGGCGTGGGCGCGAAGGCGAGGCGGCCGTCGTGGAAGACGAGGGGCCTCGGGTACTTGTCCCGCGGCAGCGGTCGCCATCCCCGCGTGTCGGCCTCGCTCACAGCGAAAGTTTCCTGCATGCATAGAAGGTGCGCACGTTGCACGTAATGTCAAGGGCGCTGGCGTGTGCTGTCACGAGGATCAGCATTCAGCACTAGCGTTAGTTGACTGAGACTATATTTATTTATTTATTTATTTATTTATTTATTTATTTATTTATATCACTAAAATATTTAAGCCTTTTTTGTTGCCTTTTTTTTTTTTAGTAAAGCCTTTTTGTTGCTAGTAATTCGGCGAGGAACATGTTGATTGCTGATAATAATGCTGCCTAATGCAAATTTGGTTAGAGTCAAACTAACTTAAGTTTACCTGAATTTATGAAAATGGTAATAATATTTAAGAAACTAAAAATGTATATTATGAAAGCATATTTCAAGAGAATCCACAATGATGTTAATTTAGTACAACAATGTTAATATATTTTATATAACTTCAGTCGAATTTAAGATACTTTGACTAAGCAATATTGTAGGATTATATGTTCTCTGGACGAAGGGAATAGTTTTCTATAATAATATTATTTTGTTATGCATCACCAATATAATAAAACAACAAATGATAATTAAATTAAAGCTATGTTTTTGTATGTAGACTGTGCTGATGTGTAAAAAGCTCACTTATTTGTAATTATTGGAGACCTTATATTTTTAAAACACTATACATGTGGTTTCAAGCTATATATATTAAGTTCCACTGATAACCAGGAAATCGCTTGTTCCTGGTTATGTTCCCACCATCAGAGTTCAAATTGTAGCACCTACTATAGGTGCAATTTACACACATATACATGCTTTAAATTTAACTGTTGTATTTGTAAGTATATATGTGATATATAGGTATGTGATTGTATGATTTGATTATATATATGAACCACTTTATGCTACTCCCTCCATTCCAAATTATAAGTCACTTTTGACTTTCTAGGTTCATCCATTTAGTTATGTATCTAGACATATTATTGTATCTAGATACATAACTAAATGGATGAACCTAAAAAAGTTAAAGTGACTTATAATTTGGGATGGAGGGAGTATTAAAAATCTTGCTTATGCAAGAACATCATGGTCTATGTTAATTATATATGATCCACGGAACGAATATACTCCCCTGTCAAAAAGAATGTTATTTCACCCTTTACTAAGTTAATTAGTCTTAAGTTTAACCAAATTTATGTAAAAATAACAAGATTCATCACACACCAAATAGGCCAACTACAAAAAAAATCATGATAGATCTGTCAGATTTATTTTGATATCATAAATACAGTTGTTTTTTAACATATTAGTCAAATCTAGGATAGTGTGCCTTAGAATAAGATTAGAATAACTTTCTTTTGCAAATGTTATCCTATTATAATATGTTAAAATGACCTTTGATGATGTGCTGGAAACCAAGGGCGGAGCCAGAAATGCTCTTCGCCCAGGGCTGAACCAATATTGAGATGTTAGACTAGCTATAATTATACCAAATTTTGACAAAACAAGCTCAAATACTATAGAATCTTGCTTAAGATAAACCGGACTCGCACTGTGCTGCAGCCCAGGCAGCACGGGCCGTACATCCACCCCCGCTAGAAACTCATAATAATTTATTATGATGTGCCTACAATTTATAACGCGCGCGTGTCGTCCTTTGGAGGAATTGTGCCCTGCTGATTGAGTATGGTTAACCAATACAAAAACGACACTTTCATGCATGACAAGACTTGGAACCAAACATACAGTATAGTTACATGCACCGGCGGAACCATATTAATTGGCTCGGTGACCCCAAGCTGCCGCTCGAGCTCAACGGCGTCAATTCTTCTATGTAAAATCAGTGTTTAGCCTATATACTTAAAGAGATCGGCTTAATGTCATACTTAGCCATGAGATCCACCCAGGCTTATAGAACGTTCTAGGTCCGCTGCTGGTTCCATATGCTTGCACACTTATGGTTTTCTTCATATACACATGTTTACTGCTACACTTAAATATATATACTACACTATATATATATACACACACATATCTATGTACGATATCACAGTATATCACCCCTTATTAACTCTATTACTTGTTAGGTAAAAGCTCAGGTTTTTTTACTTTTTCACCTTATGTAAAACAACTATGATACTATATATAATTAGTTGGAGGCTATATGATTATGATTCCTCCACTAAAGGGGGTTCAAAAAAAGAATATCCTTCTCCATCCATATAATTCCAACATGCATATACTTTTTGGCTCAAGCCACACAATTTGTGCCTGTGCGCGCTTAAAATAAATAAATAAATAAATAAAGGCCTTGTTTGTTTGATGCCCGAACCATGGGGACCGGAAGGGATTAAAGGGACTATAAGTCAAACCCCCTCGATATCCTTTCCAATCTCCTTCGATCCCTTTGATTTTAAGAACAGCCGAACAAGGCATATATGCAATGTTTTGGTTCCCATGAATTGAAACCAATGTCTCGAAAATGCTACTCATTTCGTTTCATTTACTTTTCAATTCCTCCATGACCAATATTGACCTCCTAGTTCTCCATTTTGAAATTTTTGGATTCGTTTCCATTGCGCTACACCTCTCACACGGCCCTCCTATATATATATGACCATGTGGCCAGCGTTCTTGCATGATACGTTAGAGTTCTTTTTTTCGACTCACGATATATATATCAAAATGCACCGTAGGCCTCCCCTCCTTATTAGAGTAATTTTTGGGAGGAGCCCAAAGCCTCTCTACCTTTTTTTCGAGTCGGAGTGAACCCGAGTAGGAAGAAAGGGCTGCAACAGTTTTACCTAAACCACTATAGGGGTGGCTGGTGATATATATAGAGCCGTTGTAGGGGCGGTTTGTAACACCAGCCGTCTCTACTGTGCCATTTGTAGGGGCGGCCGACTTCCTACAGGGCCGGCGCGGCCACTGTAAGAACGGCTAGAGAGCCAGCCGCGCCCGCGCAAAAAAGGAGATGTTAGTGCGTATTGCTTGGCCTTTCTTTCTCTAAATAGTAATAAATTTTAAAACTACCCTAAAAGATGAGAAAATCAGTTTTTTAAAAGAAAAAATAAATATCTGGGTATTATATATAGATTGCAACGTTTTATGCGTCTTTGATATACTGTAAGATCACACGTATACCGGACGGTTGATGTTACTAGAGTAATAAGCAATGCTCTGACGGCCTCACCTTGCAGTAGTAAGGAGAGAAAAGGTAGTGCACCCTACCGCTGCTCGCCGGTCCGACGAGCCCCACGGCGCCCTTACTCTTTCCCGGCGCCACCTCCAACTCGTCGCCAAACATCGCCCGGAGCGTCTTCGCCGCCATCTCGGCAGCGTCCTCCTCGTCCATCAGCCCCGCGAGGACCCCACCGACTGACCTCACCTCAGGCCCCACGACGGCGTCCACGCCGACATACTCCCCTTCAAGAACGCGTCCACCATCACCCTCGGGAAAGTTGCGCTCACCGCCACCACCCGCGCCGCCGCCTGCACCGCCGCCACGCCCTCCGCCGCCGTGGCCTCAAGGAAGAACTTGGGGAGCACGGCTCTGCCGACCCTTGCCACCTCCTTCTCCTCCAGCCCGACGAGCGCGACCGTGGCCATGGCCCTAGCCCGCGCGGCGCCGTCGCCGGGGAGGAGGAACAACATCAGTGGGTAGAGCAGCAGAAGAACGAGGCCCCGGAGGAAGCCGCCGGCCTCGACGGCGACCAGCATGAAGTACGGGAAGGCGGACACAGGAGGACGCAGGATCCACGCCTCCACGTCGACCACTAGCGTCTGTCCATGTAGCATGTCAAGCGTCGGCAGTGGCGGTGGCGGCGGGCTCGGCTTCGTCGTGACTGCCGCCATCCTGCAGGTGGCACGGTGGTGGTGCCGACGACCGGCGAGCTTCCGCAGGAGGAGGAAGAATAAGGACAATGGTGAAGATTTCATGGTCATGGCTATCTATACCTTGCTGGGTACGGTGCAGGTAGCTATTGCCTTCGTTGGGGTGTTGCATGTACTTGTCCTTTCTGGCTGTCTGGCTGGCAAATAGAACGCTGCCTTATTATTTATACTCGGCTTAGTGGGCATCATGCTGGCGTGTGCCGTGCCGAGGACGATCAACACTGGACACTGGGGTAGTTGATCACGAGGATTAATTAGCACGGTGTTAGAGTAGTAGTTGGCTGCAGCAAAAAGACGTTGAGGCACTGGATCGACACTGATGTTAGTTGACGTCACGAGGATTGGATTAATTAGCATAGTGTTAGAGGCGTTCAGTAGTTTAAATTGAGTGCTAGGTTTATCACTTGTTATGCCTATCTCAGAGCGAAAATCTTTGTTCACGAGTCGAGTTTTAGACAACACTTGAGACCTTGTGTTTGGAGCCTTAATAGCTAATAAAGTGGTCTAAAGTTCAGTAGTGGCTAAACTTTAGTCCATAAATAGTACTCTTAATAGCACCTAGAGTACCGGCGTCGACGACTAGCCCTCCTCGCTCACGGGCCGGATTAAGCGCTTCGTTGGACGGGTCCTCAAGAAAGCGGCATCACCACTGCTTCATTATAAGGTACAAGAATCCTCTTCAGTCAAGCTGCCGCTACGGAGCAGGCGCATCGCCGCGCAGCCACTCTCCAAGGTCCTGGTGGCCAAACGCGGAGAGATCCTTGCATTGTAACGCATGGGGTTCATTAAAGACAAGCCGACGGAGGAGGGCAAACAAGCATACGAGGATATCTACATCGGCAACCTGGAACCTTCGCGACAAGGAGGCTGCGAGGCGGCTGTTCCCGGACGTCGGCGGTCGATCCGCCCAGGAGCGCCCGGGAGGATGCGCTTGACTGCATGCGTACTCGGTCGGAGTGCACAAGCTTAGTTGTTTATTTCGCGAGTAATTGACTTAGCGAAACTGTTCTAGGAAGGCGATGCTCAATTGTAAAATCTTAACCTCCCATCACCCGGCCTGGCTGGGTGTAAAACCAAAACTTTTCTCCTTAAATACAAAGATGTGCAAGTCTTTTGCGTATTCAAGAAAAAAAAAAATAGTACTCTTAATTGAAAAGCATATTGACGTTTCTCCATCACTGCCACCAAATTAACTCTTAATCGAAGAGCATTTTCATCATCAAATAAACCGTCACTGCCTGATTTGGCACCAAATATGAAATGTGGCAAACTGGCAAGAACAATTACCACGACATTTTCGGATCATGAGTGTGTCAAGAGGGTATTTTTCAAACTGGTTTCGTGTTAAATGTTAAGGGCTCAAGAAGTGAATAAAAAGAGTCTAAAGTATATTTTTCCACCTTCAACATACAGTATACATAGTTCGGTATATGTTCAAACTTGAACTATGAAACCTCCAAATTACACACACCCTCCAACCATTGAAATCAGACAAATTTTGTCCTCTACCTTCAAAATGGTTTTCTATTTTCTAATAATGGAAAAACATGGTTCGATCTCTGGAAATTCATGATTAATTTATTTTAAATCATAAAAATACAAAACTAGTTCAAGTTTTATACAAAAAAAATGTCATGTGTCTATTGGTGCTACATTTAGAATTATTTGGATCTTACTTGTTTTAAATAAATAATGAAGTGCAACGTAACTAGAGCAAATTGAACATTCTTTAAAAAAAAAAGTGGTATGAATTCCATATTTTTCTTGATTTGAAATAAAGTAGTTATACATTTTTTATATAGTAAATCAGATTTTTGTTATTTCTACAAAATAGAAAAGCACCTTTAAAACCAACACATGACCAAATTTGACAAATTTTGATACTTGGAGGGTGTATTTACCCTGTTTTATAGTTTAAGATTGAAAAAATAGACGACTATTATGCAAGTTTTAATTTGGGGTGAAAATAAAGTGTACTTTGCCCCAAAAAAATCGAGAAGTCAAACATTTCATCCTGCAGTATACTTTATCACATGTCCTTGCAAAAAAAGTTGCACGTATGTGAAGTTGAGGAACATTTATCAGCAAAAGTTCTATCACCACTCATTATTCGAACCATATAGACTCCCTTATTTAAAATATTTTTATTGATGTTTTGTGGTGTTTCGCCCAATAAAACTCAAAATGTGCCAGGGTCAACTGGCCATACAGTCGTCACTACCACAAGAACTCCTACCACAAAGATGGGTGATTTTCGTTTTCAGAAAGAAATGGGTGAAACGTCCACCTGTCATACATAGGCATAGTCTGTGTAAATCGGTTTTGCAGGGGCAGCAGTTGGGTCAAGTTTTCATTTATAGAGACTGTTGCATTAAGACGTGGACTTTGTAAATTGATTTTTATATAAAAAAAAAATGCCCTAGCTGCTTAGCCTCTGGTTCTCAGCTGCGTGTTGTCTGCCAGTTGTGGGCTTCCGTCGCTGCTGGCCATGAATGAGTGTACCTGTCGTCGGCGTTGAGGGAGGACGACGACGCAGTCCTTGCGTGCATAGCGGACGCGCGTCAAGATCGAGGCACCACGGTCCTCGACAAAAAAATTGATGGGCGGTGTTGATGGTCAAAATTTAACATCACAACTTTTGATGCGCGGTGTTGATGGTCAAAATTTATCATGACAGAATCACAAACGTGATCCGGGGCGCTGTCTGTCACATGCCCTCTCCAGGGACTAGGCGCAAATTGTGTTCAGCGGCAATGAGAACTTGTGTCTGTTCCTGTCATCGTGCATGCGGAAGCCTAATTCAAATCAGAGTACAAGTAAAAGTGGAGTTCACGAATAAAAAATGAAGCTTGATCTATATGCCGACCAACGCTATCGCTTATGTTGTACAGTGTAAATGATTAAAAGGCCGTTTATATTTTTTCATCTACTATCTTTTATCCAGTTTTGCTTCTTGTTCTTCCTTGACATCTACTTCGTTACGGGCGACCAAAAGGTTCTAGGGTGGGCAGGCTGACCTAGGGCAGCCCATCACCGTTGTTCTCCCTGCGGCGTGGGGTATCAAGTTTCAAGAGGGCCTGCCGATGTGTCTTGTGTATCGTACTTTTGATGAGACTCCCCTTACAACGTGTGTCTCGCACATAGCACTTGTCTCCCCTAGGGCACATATGGCGTGTTTCTGTGTAGTGTGTGTACAGTTAGTTGCTACACCACCTTGTTCTTCTTCATACCACGACGTGTCGCCCCTCCTCAAAAATGCTTGCTCTTCTTCATACACGACGTGTCGCCTCCTCAAATGTTTTGCAACTATTCCCTTCATCTCAAAGCCTTTTAAATACCTCTTTGTCTTGCCATCTTGGTTTGGATTGCTTGTAAATGCCCAATGACGTTTTGCAAACCATAAAAATGTCTCTAAGATTCTTGGTTTGGAATGCTTGTAAATTTTCAAAATGTGTTATACATCGAGTATAATATTTTGGAAATTTTGCAAATTTTTCTAGATGTTTTCCCATTTTCATAGAAGATAATACATTTTTGAAAGCTCCTAGAGATATTTTCATGAGCTCCAAAGTATTTTACTAGTGTTTTTCAGTATCTTAATTTAGCATTTTAATATTTACAGGATAATTTAAATAATAACCAAAAAGATAAAAATACTTTAAAATGACTACAATTTGGGATAAGAAGCTTTTCTAAAACACGTAAATGCTTTTAATAATATATTTAAAGGATAGGATATTCTTGGATTTTTTTTTTCTTGGAGTTGGACAATCAGGCCACGACCACGATAGATTTCCTTTCACAGAAACTACTGTGGGCTACGCCGCGTGGCCCAGCCCACAGGATAACTGGATAAGGGACATGCGCGCCAAGCTCGCCGTGCTCGCCACCGGCGCCCCTCCGCCACCACGGCCGCCGCGCCCTCGCGCTCGCGGCGCCAGCGGCACATCCCGCGCCTTCGGTCTTTCAAGCCACCCCGTTCTCTGTTCGACGGCGGACAGCCGTCGCCCCCGCCCCCGGTCCCAGCTTCGACTTCGAGGAGGCGTGCCTGGCCGGCCGTCTCGGCATCGCTCTTCGGTGCGGGGTTCCTCCTGGGCCCGCTCCTCGACGGACTCCACTCCCCGCGTCGGCCTCCATATCTACGGAAACGGCGCCCTCGACGCCGGCCCTCTTCACACCCACATCCTGGTGCCGCCGCTGCTCGGCGCGTTCTACCTCACCGTCGGCCTGCTCCACCTCTTCTTGGACCAGAGGGCGCCCCCAAGAAAATCCAAGGCCACCGGGACCGCGCGGACGACGGCGACGTCGCTTCTGTGCGTTCTCGCTAGATACGCGCATGCTTCTTCGTCTCCTGCTATGCATCGATCGATGGACCGTTCTTGCTGTGAATGAATGATCCGTTGACTTGATTTACGCAGCGTTCTTGCTCTGTTCATCGAGCTGAGCGCGGAGCTGTACAGAGCAGGGGTGCCCAGCAACGTGGAGGCCTACACCCTGTTCGCCGCCGCCGAGTTCGTGTGGGCGTTCCTCGATGGCTCGTGGCTAGGCTTCGCCATCGCCTGCCTCGTCGGCACGCTCTGCCCACTCGCCGAGATCCCATTGATCAAGTAACGGCATTCGTTTCAAGTTTGCTCTGTACCACCTGCTGCGGCACTTTGCTAACATTATTCCCGGCACTTTCGCCATTGCTGACATGTGGCATTTGCAGATTGCTTGGGTGCTGGAGCTATCCGAACGCCGACGTCCACCTGCTCGGCGAGGTACGTTTTCTTCCCCGGCAGGCGACAGGACCGGAGTACATACTAGCGTACGTCTCAGGTCGTTGAACGTGTGCGGGGTTGGTTGTTCAGGGGCTGGTGAGCTGGACGACGACATGCTACTTCGTCTACACCCCGTTCCTGGCGAACCTGGCGAGGTGGCTCGATTCACGGCTGGCATTGGCAAACGACGACGACGACGGCGCGCAGGGACAGGGAGACGACGACGCAGCTCCGTCTTGAATAGCAGCATGCTCATGCCCAGATACTGAAGAACCATTCTGCAGTGTACCATGTACAGTTGCGCGGTTCAGACATTCAGAGCTCCCTCCGGCTTGCATTGCGTAGTGGCAACGCCAAGTGTCACGATGGTTCTTGGGTCATGCGAAGCTTCTCTAGAATCGGAGCATATCCCTGGATGTTACAATAAGCGTCTGATGGTGATGATCATGGCCGAAGGGGGAGGAGAACGACGGGCATGGTTATGCATAACTTTTGTTATAATGATCTGAAAGCATGGCCGCATTGATGTTGAATGGGATTTGTCTTCGGGAAAGACCCTCGAGCGATGTACGTGGCCACAGGTGTTCTGAAACAGTTGGAGGAACAGTTTACTATACTTTTCGCTCTCATTGAAGCCATTATTCTACACACAAAATGTATTCTACAGTTGGAGGAGCGATGTACGCGACGCGAGGCCATGGGCGGCGCCGGTGGCGGACGAGCTCGCCGGAACCGTGGCGGCCTCATCACATGATCATGGGCGGCGGCGGGGGAAGCGTTGGCGAGCGGCAAGGGTTGTGACGGCGGCGGCAGCGGGAATTGGCGGACGGGAAAACTGAGACATGGAAAGGACCATTCGACTGCACGAATCCTAAAGCGGGTCCGACGGCGAGTGATAATGTGGGTCGGAACCCATAGTTGTTGCAAGACGTTTCCGACACAAACCCACCTGAGAAGTAGTGTCTTTTTTGTGTTGTTCTGCTTTGGATGCACACCTGAAAAATACTGAATTTATTGGGATCGTCAACAAACTTTTTGTGTTATTCTCTACACCCAGTTATGCCATTGACTGTGCACAGACATTAGTGACAAGTGAGTAACATAAGGATTGAAGAAACCATCAGTATGTTGTTTATTTGAAAGAATGGCCGTGTGGCTGTCAACTGAGCTTACCTGAATTTTATCTGAAGAGAAACTGAAGGACATGAGCTGTCTTTAGAGCAGTCCAGGAGTTGGTATGACCAGAAGGGCACTGCTGAAGACGTACACTCCACTGGCCAATACAGTGCACGAATCTAACGAGCTCCCACGGGAAATTCAGTTAGGTGGTGACGTTCACAGAAAAGAATTCAGTCAGGTAACATACGCACCCACTGCAAACCACATGTAGAAAGAAACGATGAAAACTTGTACAATGTTGTTTTAATTTGAGGGTAAAAATATATAAAACACGCAGAGTAGCACAACCAGAATGTGGAGCGAACAAACATTCAACGAGAAGCATAATTTCAGGGTATCGTCTTCACGACATCATTGCCAAGAACCAACCAACGTCCCAACTGGCTCACCTACAGTCCAGCAGACAGCGAGACAACCAAACCCCCGACGACCATAGCCTTTGTGTGATGTACTACCTGACACGAAACAACATAGCCTTGCACGAACACAACAAATTTCTTGCAAGAAATGCAGATTCACCTGAAACCAGTAAACAACAACAACAAAAAACCCTTGCCCAGTCAGAGCTGGTAGGTCACTACTACTATATGAAGATGTTACCACTACTGTTGATGCTCAAGCAATTGAGCATTGCCATCCACCTGCGTGCGTTCTGAACAAGCTTTCACTCAACGATGGCTTCCCTCCTCCTGTTCCTGCGAGCCATTGTGAGTGCCAACGACGAGAGACTCACGGGCGCTGCGGCGGTGGCGGCGTCGGAGGAGGAGACGACGACCACGACGCGTGAACAGCGGCCGGGGATGTGGACGTTCCCGTCGACGCGTCCGGTGAACGGCGGCACGGGCACGGAGGAGGAAGAACGGTGGCTGGTCTCCTGCCTGGAGTGGCCTCGCGTCGACCGCAAGTCCGCGTGGATGCAGACACTTTGACGGCCGGCTGGCCGGGTCCGACCACCACTTTCCTGCGTTGCGTCGTCTCGTCTTGCTTGACGAGAGTCAATCTGAGTGTAACTATTTACTCGACAAGATGACGGTCCGGCCATGTTGCTTGCCCTTGCCAATATTGCCCTGTGTTTTCTTTTCTGGACGTGGTGCTGTGCTGTTGTCACCTGCCTTGACCATTCTGTCGTGAACACCAACCCGTCAAGTCGGTCCCGGATTCCCCATTGGGCCAGCCTCGCCGAGCGTGACCAGACGTTGCCATGCAACGGCCACCACGAGACGATGGCAATCGTGCTACCAGTCCTGGTCCACGGTCCCTGCCTGGAAACGGACGTCGTCTCGACACGCGACAGTGCGTTCACAGATTGAAAGATAGGAACAACGCAAAGCGTCCATGTCAGGTGATAATTTCCTGTGAAAGCCAAGTGCTGCTCACCTCACCTGCGAGACAGTATAAGTGCTAATTGTACATGGATGCCAACTTTCCAAGTTCCAGCTGACAGAAGAGCACCATTGATACACAGTGTATTTTTTCAGTTCCTTGCTCTTATCACAAATATAAGTTCATTCAAAAACATCAACACAATCTCCAAAGTGTGACAACTTTGACTGCAAATATCTATATCAATTGAAATATATGAACGATCAGAGGAAGTATACTGAGATCACCGTTACTCTACTGCGCTCCAAGCGTATGCAATTTAGAACTAGGAATATAAGGTACAAAATGTTAAATGGTTCGATTTTCAGGGAGACAACGCCCCTTCAGCCCCAGTCGATGAACGGGAGGGGAGGATAGCCGCCTTCAGGAGGAGGTTGCAGTGATGGCGGCAGGTTGCCCCAGGAGGTGTGCCCGCCCAGTATGTTCCCTGTGACAACAATGACAGAGGAATGAAACATTGCCAATGCAAACTCGCTAAAGGTAAGTGGTGATGGAACTCATTAACGAGATAAATCATGATGGAGCATTTGCAAAACGGTGAACCCTATGCTGTGTCCTGGCAGGTTAAGCATTTTGAAAGCATCGCAACATTTCAGAATTCAGAGAAAGGATCAAGAGTAGCAAGGTTCCTGCACCAGGCAGACCAGGAAGCTGACAACAGCTTCAAACCAAACAAATTTAAGGCCTTTAATCAGTAGGACATCCTTCCTAGTCATCTTGAGGCACCAACCGACAGGCCCGCTTGCAATCGAATAGCCTCAAAACATCCAAACGGCACCCGATCAGTCTCTGGTAGGCACCGAGTCACTAACCAATGGACCCACTGGCACGTGATGGTGTAATTTAGAATGTCCAAATACGATGATTGTGTGGCAATGGCTCAATTCATGGCATGACAACTGACTAAAGTGAGGATATGATAAGCATCTAACTTGTTGCATATCACAATAGTTTCTGTAAATGTGGGTGCCAGAATTTAGAAATATTTTGTTATCTGTGTTTCTTATAAGAGCAAATGTTCTCTAATTACAAGTAGGTTTCATCTCATTCAACGGTCATCAACAGAATTCTCCCTTCATGGCATGTTAAACAAATGAATGTCCTCACTCACAACCCAAGCTAAAAAAAAAAAAAAAAGGTACTAGATGGACAGAAAATGTAACACTAGAAGTGTAATGTTTATTCTGGATTGGTGAGACTGCGCACCTACCGTAAGGCACACTTTTCATAGTCATATTTACTACTAGCTACCTGACTGAGTGGGTGGCGTTTCATATTCCTTGTTTTCATTTAAGTTCGGGCTTCATAGAGAGTACTGTAAACAATCTCTAATGATTAATTAACTAGAATGCAGAAAATTAATTATTTATGGATTAAAAATCCAACTAGTAACTATTGTGTTTGATAAGAATCTCATGCGATAAAAAAGATCACCTGAGGAAGAATTTCTGTCTGCTCCCTGGTATCCAACAAAATTGGGTTGGTTCCCAATAAAATCAGACTGCTGCACCATGGGTCCAGGCCCTGAATGATACAAGTTTATTGGAAACATATAAGGCCTATCCATGGACTAACAGATCAACTTAAAACTCAGTATTGATGTAGCACTAACGGACCAATAAACAAATGTTTCTCCAAGTTATAAGCATCAGGCGTAATCAATAGTAATCGTAAATATAAGATTTGTAAGGCATTCAAGATAATTAGTCATACCTAACGATTTATACCTAACAAGGCTAAAGGTTGCTAAAGATTCCTTGCTGTACTGGCCATGGGGTCATGCCCTTTTAATGGGTCGTATGAGTCACCTAGACAACTTTTCTTGTTTTTAATATAATGACACACACCTCTCCTGCGTGTCTGAGGGTGGATAAAGGGCTAAATGTTCCTCCACTCCAGCAGATTTGTCTACAGACAATCATATCCTCTGAGGCAGAAGTAAGGGGAGACCTAAGCACTTTGCTTGGATTCCGCAGAGGGGACAGATATCATCTAAAATCAATTACACTGTCTGTTGCTCAAATTAAACGTTATGAGTGGTAAATCAAATGTAGGAACATGTGATCTTTAGGAGGTCTTTCATTTTGAGTTCTTTACAGTTTCAGGAGGTGTTTCATTCAAATAGAATCTAGCCCAAATGAAACATACAACTCGATGGATACTAAAAATTTAATTATATGAGTGCATGTTCAAACAGCCCCTGAGTTGCACCCAATAGCATTGCATACCTGTAGGCATGTATTGATTGATTTATATATACACTGCCAGATGTGTGAATGGCACGCTATACTTTAAGAAAAATACAAACCCTAACCTGTTGCAGCTAATGCTGGATTGACACCATCTGGCTTCGGATGGAAGTATCTGCATGCATCCCCATACTTGCAAGTCCCCTGCAACATGAAGGAATTGACCTCAAAATTCAAGTGACCTACTCTCTTTGCGTGTGAGGCAGCGGCTATAAAAAGTTACCGACGCAACGCGAGATGACTCACCGTGCGGACGAAGTGGTGACAGATGCCCTTGGCGAGGGTGCCGTCAGGCAGGAGGAGGGAGGAAGCGCCGCCATGCTGCTCTGCCGACGGAGGAAACAGAGGCGTCAACCCGGAAAGACCTGGACGGACCAGAGCGCGGTGGTGCGGTGTTCGACGAAACGCGGCAACCAGAGAGCAGAGGAAGCGAAGGGGAAGAGGAGGGTCGCCGGCTGACCTTGGTGGCGGACGGAGTCGTACCAGAGGGCGCGGGCGCGCTGGTGCTGGACGCCCTGGAGGTGGCGCTTCCGGGCGGCGGCGGTGTCCTGGAACTGCTTGTCGCAGTAGTCGCAGTAGTACTTCCCCCAACGGCATCCAGATCCTGCTGGGAGTTGGCACCTCTGCTCTCTGCTAACTTGGGTTGCAGCAACAAATCCTACACAGAATTTTGCAAAAGCTGAGAATTTCCTTTGCTGATCCGAAAGCCGCCAAAACCCTAGATCCTGCATGGCAGTGTTTAACCCTATGCAAAGGCACAAACCCCAAAAAGAAACATCTATAGTTGAACTTTTGACTCCAATGCGGTAAATAAAAGGTAAACAATAGAACTAATTGCGGTTTTACTTGAAAAACGAGATGAATCTTTTTAAACTTAATTCATCCGGACAAACCAAATGCAAACGAAAAGTCTTCTGAGGCCCAACCCAAAATATTTTGGGTTCCATGGCAACCGAACACCCTAAGAAACATCTGTAGTTGAACAGTCCAATGCTAGCAGATTTCAACTTGCAAGGTTGTGACTCGGAAAAATGTCACCCACGAAGACTCGACGCCTGAAAATCTAACCTGATACCAAGAATCTGTTTGCCATAACAACAGCTTCGATTGAAAAAAAAAAAAACGAGAAGAATCATACCGAAGAGGTAGAGGATCCCTATGAATTAACTCACGAGAGAGCCGTTTGTTTCAAGAACTGAACTCCAGCCCTTTTAACTCTCCAATAGAATTTATAGTTTGTGGTTAATACACCCTTTAAAACATCTCCATCACATCTCTCTTACCCTCCAATATATAATAGCTGCAGCACATCTCCAATCCCTAATCCCTATATTTCCTGAATCCATATACAAAGGAGAGATCTCTCCGTCAGCTAAACAGGATAAGATTTTGGCAATCTGTTGAAGCAAAGATCCTCATATCCTAAGGTTGCTTTCAAGATATCTCCTATAATTTAGTACAGGATAGAGTGAAAAACAAAAAATAGAAGATCCAGTCGAAACGATCTAACTCCCTCAATCGTCTCAACGCTGCAACAGCACCACTTTCTTGCAGGAGCGATCAAATAAACCAGCAAACTTCCAAGACTGAACAAATAACGATGTGCAACTCAACCATAAGATTTTGGCAACAATCAACAGCAGATACCATCGCCAGTGTAAAATAATCGACAGGTGAAAGCAGGTAGGCAGTAGGCAACATTTAGCTAGGAATTCAGAAACAAAATACGGTAGCAGTCTGGGTCTGGGGACAAGGAAACATGGAAAAACGAAGTGAATCCATACATAGATTCAAGCTACCATAAATACATTCATACTGCTCTATAACAAATTACAAGATCAGCTATGGCAATCTCCAGTAAGCGTCAGTTAGTAGGAAGGGGGTGCCGTTACATGTCACTGCGACATAGACTACTCAGCTACACAGTTCACATTGTCCTACAAAGCAGGAAACCTTGCATCTTCAGGCTCGCATGCCTCAGATCATCCATCATCCCAGGGGAAATGCACACTTGCAACCACAGGTTCCAATCCAAAGGCAGAGTCATTTCACAATCCAACATAGGAGCATTGCTTCTTTGCATGTTCTGGAATCAATTTCGCGACAATGTCTGCTGGGACTCCTTTCAATTCTACAGAACAGAAGAGGTGGCAAGCATGTAAGGTGGTGATATACAAATAACTAACTTGGAACTGCACTGCTAGCTGGTCGTAACAGCTACGATAACAATACTGAATCGACTAGGCTTGAAACATACCGTGAGCCTTGAAATTGAAAAGGGTGGCAAAAGCGGCCATTTGGAAGACGAGTATTAGGATCTCGAAGCTCATCAAAGAATGGATGAACAAGTGCCTCCACCTGGACAAAAGATTCATAAATAAAGATCTTAGAAAATCGTAAAGTCAACAGGGGTCATTCAGGAACCACAGGTCTAATTCTGAGTATTTCCAACATGTAATGTACAATGACATGCACTTACAGCAGTGCATCTCAGATTTGGGGAGTACTGGAGTAGCCGAGAGACCAGGTCAACGGCTTCTGGCGGCATCCTTTTGTGGAATACCTGAAAGATAAAATGTCCAAAAATGTAATTAGTAACACAGCAGCAAAGTTTTTTTAGAACATTGTAACAAGATGCAGAAAGATTCACACCTTGTGCCATGGGTGTGCTTTGATTTGTGGGAACTTAAACTCTGTGTAATTGGGGTTCATGCATTTAATTTCTTCCCTTGTTGGAGTGCCAAGGACCTGCCATACAAAATCAAATTAAGGATGATCAGAATTTACGCTTCTGCCGTTATAATTCAAGTTTGCAGAACCGACAACTACCTTGATGATTTCAACAAGTTGGTCCACACCACTTTCACCCGGAAACAAAGGCTGTCCAAATAGTTTTTGTAAGACATTTGTGAATTAAAACAACTTATGTTGACAAGAAAACTTTTTAAACAAATGGCAATAAAAATTTGAGACATGTACCTGCCCTAGCATCAGCTCAGCAAGAACACATCCAGCAGACCAAATGTCAATCGCCGTGGTATACTCAGTGGCTCCAAATATGAGCTCTGGAGCCCTATAGTATCTGGAGCAGATGTACGATATGTTTGGTTCCCCCTTCACCAAAACTTTTGCACTACCAAAGTCACATAGTTTAAGCTGGTGGGTGTGTGGGTTCACCTGTAGTGAAGTTTGAAAATCAATTTCAAAGTACAAAACCAATTCTTCTAGAAAAAGATACAGAACAAAATACAAGATTTTCCAGCATACCAGAAGATTTTGTGGCTTAATATCTCTGTGGCAGACACCAATAGTACCATGAATGTACGCCAATGCCCTACATATCTGCCAACAAACAATATAATATCAAATATTAGAACATCCATTGGAGCAGCCAATATTTAGGTGAAATGAAATCTCTCTTTAGCTTCAACATCAAACATTCTAAAACAGGGTCCAAAACATAAAGTGTAACAAAAACAACAGCAAAAAGGAAGGGACAAATCATTACCTGGTACATGTACAGCTTCACATATATAAGTGGCATGCGTTGGTTCATCTTGTTGTGATGCTTCACAACTCGATGAACTGTCTCCGGCACATACTCAAGAACCAAGTTTAGATAAAGCTCGTCCTTCTCAGTTGTTGAAAAGAAGCAATGCTTCAAAGCAACAACATTAGGGTGGTCAAGAAGGCGCATGGTCTGCAGCTCACGGTTCTTGTAACGCTTATCCTGAAGAACCTTCTTTATGGCAACAGTCTCACCCGTCTCCAAACACTTAGCCTATGAACAGGCAAAATGGCATTGCAAATTAGGAGAGGCATCTGATTACAAAAGGGTTTATAGCACGCAAGATATTAAAGATCTAAATCATATACAGTGCCATGAAAAGCAATAGCAGACAGATGCACAATAGAACATAACTAAGTCAGTCACAAGTTGTTGCAACTAACCTGGAAGACAATCCCAAAAGAACCTTGACCTACAATGCGCTCAGCCATGTAGCTCACTGTCTGCAAAAGCAACCAATAAATACACATTATTACAAAAAGAAACTGACAAAATTGATCAGACCAATTCCACAATCTTATATGCTAGCATCATAAACATATTGGCAATATGCAGAAGTAGCAATATGCAGAAGTAGCACATTAAATTATGCTAGCATCATAAACAAGTTGGCTTTCAATTATTAGTATTAGGCATGCATTAAAAACATGTACAATAGTTGATAAATCCTGATCAAATGCAGTAAAGTCTAAAGTACTCGCCTGTTTTGGTTGACCATTCTTGCCACCAGTAGTTGTGACAATTATGTGCCCAGTTTCAGTCCCTTTCCCATTAATTATGGTTGCTTCAACTTCCTGCAATTGGTATTCGCAACAAATGTTACAACATGATCCATGTTTTCACATAATCTTAAAGAAATTGCAGCAAGCCTAAAACAAGATGTCAAGGCATCTTCACCTTATCATCTCTAATCTTAATCTCGTTCATCTGATCTTGCAACTTCTCGACACCAATGCTGGTGCTGCTGCTGTTTTTGTACCCAGAAGGGGCTACACCAGCTGAAGCCATCTCTGAAGAAAGCCAACGTGCGGCAACTCAGCTTTGCATCAACTCCCCAACAGCAGCAGATCTATTGGGCTACCTGTAGGTAGATTAACAGCCAAATCGATCAGAGGGATGGTTACAGATGTTGCCATGGCGACATCATTGGTAAAATGAAGAAAATTCCAAGTAACATGTAAGAAACGAGAACAAGTTCTTCCTAAACTTGCAAACAAGGCTAAGTCACGAGCCAAGCAGACAACCGACAGAAAATAGAGCACAGGATCAGATCACTTCATAGTTGACACACATTACAAGAACCGCTCACGACTTCTCTATCCATCGTAAAACCAAGTAAACACTGTACCAATGTTTAGCCTGAAATCGAAGGGATTTCTCATCTTGACCCTGCTCTCTGAAGATATAAAGCCAGACTGGCAGATACTCGCAAGGATACATACGCTATGTTCATCCGCGAAGCAAAGTTTCGCCTTCTAAATGGCCTAACTTAGAATGGAAGGGAAAAAAGGTCGGCTGCATATGTCTCGGCCAGAACTCAAGCATATCAAGGCAACGTGCTCCTAACTCTTTGAAAGTCAAAGCAAACAATCCTAGTTTAGGACCCCTCTGAATCTGTTCAGGGCAGTACCGAGCCTGTAGCGAAGGGGAACAAGCAAATCCACAAAGAACTGACGGCTTGGACACTAATTGATGGATTTGATTTCGCATGGAAGCCTTGAGCAGAAACTATGCACTGATAGTCCCCATCCTCATTTACAAGAGGAAAACAAGCCATGAGATCCGCGCAAGCGCTCTAACCTCTAGGCCGACTAAAAACATGAACACGAACTCGGAGAAAGAGCGCATCGTTCTTTCACAGAACGATGGCAACATTCGTCAAGAACCAAGGAAACGCTCACTGACCCGCGCGAAGAACAGGCCCAACTCGGCCGGCGAAGGGTCCGAGCCTCTCACCGGGAAAAGGCAGATCCCTGGAGACGGATGACCAGAGCTCCCAGAGCCGCCAGCGGCGCACGCAAACATGGACCAAGAACGGAACGCCACATTCGCGGTCGGTCACAAACGACCAACAGAAGAACAAACCGAAAAAACAAACAGCCAAATCTAGGAGCAAGAACAGATGGGTGTCCATACCTCCCCAACCTCTTCTCCTTCCTCCGTCAAAGAAACCTCTACAAGATTTGGCTTCCGCCTGCCTCCCTCCCTCTCTACTACACCTCCCTGTTCTCTGGCTGTGCTCGCCCTCCTCTCCCTCTCCCTTTCTACCTCCCTCCGCCGAGAGCCTCTTCTTTCCGCTCGCTTGTCGGGACGCCCAGAACACTGCTCCCAACGCGACGCAGCTGCCGAAATGATTTGTGCCTGCTGCCGAGGCCTGCAGTCAAAGCACCCACCACCACCACCACCACATGACACCCGCCCACCGAACCCTCCAGCTTGAACGACGCAGACATGTAGGGTCAGGTTCCACACGGCCCCACCTGTCGATGAATCAGTCTCGACACCGGTCGCGTGCACACAGGGCGCCGGATCCCTTGGGGTTTGGTTGGGCCACGCCTTTTGACCGGTCAAATCCGCGGGGCCCGCTGCCGGGACTGCGTCGGGGGGGGGGAGGGGCCTCCGCTGCCCCCCACACGCTGCCGCGTGGAGCCGAGCGTGGTGAGGGCCCACGCTGCAGTGGGTGAGATCCGGTGGCGGGGGTTTCGCGCTTGTCCGTTATTTTTACCACATCTGGGCACGCGAGATTCGAATACTACTACTACAGGGGCTGGGGTGGTACGAGGGAGAGGAAAAGACGGTCGTGCCCCTGGGCTGGGTTAGATCTGGGCTCTTCTCGTTTTGAACGGAGGAGGGAAGGGAGGTGGTGGGTGGCAGGCAGGCAGCGAGGAGAGGAGAGGACGGAGGACCACCGGCACTGGCGAGAGACTGTTGACTGGAACCGGTGAGCTGAGGTGGGCCGGGCTTTCAGGAATCAGGACCGCAGGAGCAGGTACTCCGAATCTGAACCCCCGCGGTGCGTTCGTCGTGTTTTGAAATTTCAAATCTGGAGGACGACCGTGAAATTTCAAATCCGGATACACAATTTGGACGACGAGCATAAACAAGCCGGTGAAACAAGGCGCCTTTTGTGACTGAGGATGAGGTTCGATAGTCTTAGTTAAACTATAACAGAGAGAGACCTGGATGGTGCGCCACCTAAATTGGAATCAATCATCGACCAAACCCTTGAGCGTACGACTTGCAAGCATACGAACCAGACAACCACACTTCTCATGGAGTCGACGCCTCGTTTAGTTGGGCAAATTTTTCCGGCAAATGTTAGAAAGATAGAATTTAAACATGTGACAAGTAGAAGTGTTTTCGTTTGTTTGTGACAAACATTGTTCAATCATCGACTAACTTAGGATTAAAAGATTTGTCTCGCGATGTGTATACTGTATTGGGCGGTAATTAGTTATTTTTTACCTACATTCTTTGCTCCGAACATATATCTTTTGTTGTATTTAATGTGATGTGATGGAGAGAAAACACATTTACTGCTCGGTCGTTTTACGGATCAAAATTTGTCCCACGAAGATCTTTTATTTGTATTTAATGCAAGCTGTGGTGAAAATTGAAATCATCATCAGACAAAAACACATTCCACCGTTAAAAATCAAAAAAAAAAAAAAAAAAAAAAGATGGATGCATATACGTGGATACCCCTCCTCCACTACTTTTGGGACACCCGGCCACGCAAGTGGCGGGGCAAAGGCGGAAAAAGCGGGCGTGAACCCGGGGCTCCACGGCACCACGGGTGTCCCCTCCTCTTGATTCACGCCACGTGGTCGAGAGTAGATCAGACGAGCTAGCGCCGTCTGGGGCTCTCGCCGATTTCCCTCGGCTCGGCTCGCGTCGCTCGCGGGCACCTCGTGCGGACAACTCAACTTGCTCTCTCGCCCGCTTGTAGCGTTGTTATTCGTTCGCTCGCCATCAGGTCAACGGAGCATCTCCATCAGACCATCAATCCCCATGCATTGTTCTCACACTAATCGAGTAGAATGTCGTGCGCTTTGATCACGCTCCCGCCCCACGTGGCGTGAATCAAGAGGAGGGGCGCACCCGGGGTGCGCGCGGGGCGAGTACTCGAATCCGAACCCCCGCTGATGCGTTCGTCATGTTTTGAAATTTCAAATCTCGGAGGACGACCGTGAAAATTTCAAATCCGGATAGACGAATTTGGACGAGCATAAACAAGCTGGTGGAACAAGGTGCCTTTTGTGGCGAGGACCGAGGTTCGATAGTCTTAGTTAAACTATAACAAAGAGAGATGAATGGTGGGCCACCTAAATTCAAATCAATCATCGGCCAAACCCTTAAGCTCATCTAATAAATTGGATTCATACGAACAAGAACGACTTTGCAAGGACGAACTAGAGAACCACGCTACCAAGAAAAGACAACGCGTACTAGGCCTAGTCCAGCCTTACCAGAAAAGTCGTCGGAGGGCACAAGCAAGAACAAAGGAGAGTGACGGCTAAGTAGTAGAACGTCGGCGAACAGTATCGGTGGAAACCATGGTCGGGCGATGAAGGCTCCCTTATCTATTGTGTGCGGTCATCGCAAGCCTGTGATGCCCAACCAGTGAGGCACGCAGGGGGCGCTAGGTCGAGCCTGGCTCCAAAAAAACGATTCTTTGTTGGCCTAGCTAACCCAGTACAGTTGCCTTCCTCTAGTCAAGACCTAGGCCTTAGCCATGCAACCAACAAGCCAGCATGGCTATCTGCATCCACACTACGTCTTAGACAGTCAACCAAACATGCCCTTAGCGTATGACATGTGGAACAAAGTGCTATAACACGCCATATGTGTGATAGTGAACCAAACATCCTAAATTTGTGACATTGCTAATGTTCTCCTTGTGTGGAGCAACTGTAGGCGCAACATACTGGCTATTAAGGCTTATTTGGATTGTTCTCTTAGTTTACTATGTCGTGTTTGAGTCGGAAGCACATAAAATGTTTTGCTTTGTCGGATATTTAGCATAAACATCTGCTCAAAGCTGAAGCAAACTTGTGGCATGTCACACTTACGATGTACTTAGGAAGCAACCCGACATATATCAAAGCTTTTGTGCCAAGTTATGGGCTTATGGCCAACTATGGAAGCAATCAAAATAGTCCCTTGGTCTCAATTTTGTTCAAATTTTCGATACGCTTATATCAAATCGGTGGGTGTACAAATTATAGATTATTGAGATGTATGATGACCAAGAGAAGATGAGTGCAAATTAAAGACGAGCTATAGTGAAATTATATACAAGCAGGGGCTTATAAATCATGTGAAGATTGGATTATTGAGATGTATGATGACCAAGTTGGGTTTCGATCCAGAATAAATGGATGTGGTCATGAATTATATCACAATATTGTCTTATCATATTAAAGTTAATGGCGAGCAAACTAATAACATGTAATTGTCCCACATGCGTGATTTGAGACAACGAGATCCCTCTATCCTTTTATGTTCTTGTTATGCGCTAAAGCATTATCATGTCTATTGAATTTAGACAACACAGCAGCTCTCAAGTGGAAGAAATCAGTATATGCAATGATGCCCCCGAGTGTCATTCGTCTATTGTTTTTGAATGATTCGTTGTTGCTCCTTAAAAATCAATGGAACGTATTAAATCATCTCAAAAAACATGCTTTTACGGGGCGAGAATGTTTAGTAAGAACATTGGTGAGGCTACTTACCATGAGTCAAGGAACAAGAAACCTTGATCTTTATGAGAGAATCGAGGATAGAAGAAAAAACCATATCATCCACCACAAGACACTCTTATGGTGCCTTCAAATAGAAAGGAGAAGACGGGTTCGTGATCAAAGACCCACGACTATATCAAATAGTTCTTTGCTGGCGTTGGACCATCATTGCACATCTTAGAGCAATGTGTGTTGAAGGCGTTTCCATCCATATAAGAGCTTATTTGGTGGCCATTATAATTTGTAAATTATGAGCATGGTATATCACACGCTAATGTGTAGACATATTCAGTTTGTGTTATTCCCTGTTTTGCATTCAACAAACTTTGACCAATTGCTCGGAGGTGTGTTGTTTATAAAAGCTCTGAACTTATTATCCTTGCATTTTACTTAAGTTCAAAAATTTGTTATTGCTCGTGCTTCTAATATTCATGATTTAATGTACCTAGGCATGAAAAGAGACCTGGATCATTTAGGCGATCCCATTTTGGATGTGGTCATTGAGTCTGGTCATGTTGTACACAAGGCATCTCTAACCAAAGGAAAAAAAAAATATACGAACAATGCTGTCAAGTTGTACACAAGGCATCTCTAACCAAAGGGAAAAATATACAAACAATGTATTGTATACATCTAAGGAGTAGAACATGTAGAGCCAAATTTAAGGCAAGACATTGATTGAATCGAACCGCAAAAGACATGACGATATATGTTGGGACACATGGTCCTGTTTGGAGGGGGTTATAAGCATTATTTGAGTGATCGATTTGGTAATCTCTAAGGGCAGTCCCAATGGTAGAAACTAGTAGTTTCTATAACATAGAACACCGTGCCAAAAAGCAATTCTTCCCAACCCATGGTTTCTATAACATCACTCATACAAATTGTAAATTAAATGCAGCACCAAAGACATATAGATCAATTGTGGCAACTATTTTGTAGTCACTTGTGTCAATTCACAGTTACAAAAAAAAACAACATTGATCAGCCCAGACATATAGATCAATGCAAGCAGCAAATATGCCCAATCTTCCAGCAAATTATCACCGCAGGCAGGAAACAACATATTTGTGCATTCCAGAATCAAATATAGCAACCCAATTCATCACCCCAGGTAGAAAAAATAAGAGCATATGCATTCCATCAGGTCGGTTCACATGTCCATACAATAGCAATCCGAGATAAGATAAAGATAACATGTCTATATATATGTTTCCATACGGAAGTACTAAAGTTCATGAACAATTCCAATACTGATAGCATTCCAGAAATAATATAATAGATACCACATAGTTAAAGGAATCCACAGATAAAGATAACAGATGGCATCATCCAACGTCCCAACAATATTTCATATAGTAGGCATCAAAATGACTAAAGTTCATGATATATTATAATATATAAAACAATAAGGTAGCTTGATCAGGTTGCACGCCATCATCTCAGGTAGCTCCAAAAGTCCAACAGAAGCCATCAGGTAGGTCCAAAAGTCCTCCACAACATCATCTACAATACAAGTGAAAAAACAATAATCAATGAATGAAAAAAAAATTAACAGACATAAACATAGTACTGATAAAAAAAACATAAACATGTATGTCTCTACAAACTGTTGTACTATTAGATATATGTACCTAATTATTTTGCCTATCTGTATTCCCAAAATTTTGCCAAATATGATCAATCAAATCAGATTGAAGTTGTCTATATGCTTTGCGATCATGCATGGTAGTATTTCTGTTAAGTACATCTTCCAACTCGGGATTTTCTCCATGAGAGATTGTAGCTTCTTCAACTGTATATGTGCTGGCTTCCTCATTCAGATCAAGTGGAACCCGCTCTATATCCTTCTCATCTTCAATTATCATGTTATGGAGAATTATACAAGCAAGCATGACATTCTCAAGTTCCCTTGGTCATATAGACGTCTTTGGTCGACGCAAAATACAAAAGCGTGACTGCAAAATGCCAAATGCGCATTCAACATCCTTCCTTGCCCCTTCTTGCTTCTCAAACAAAAAGCTTATGTTTATCGATTGTGGCTCACGTATAGACTTCACGAAAAAAAGGCCACTCGGATATATGCCATCTGCTAGGTAATAACCAATATTATATTCTTTTTCCTTCTCCTTCTTCACATATGCGCAGACCACTTTCTTTCATCTTTCACAACCTTCCAAAAGTGTCAAAGTGCAAAATCTTTATCATTATGCTCATTAGCATACATCTTTTCAGCAATTTCCATCAATTGATCATCACTCACACCACTTCTATAGACTTTGGTGGTTCTATTCCAAAGAACCATGGAAATCCATCAACTGGTTTGTTGACACGGTCCCAAATGGATCTTCATTTGATTCCTGTTTCTCCCTACGGCAAACCTCGGTTTCTTTATTGTATTCTTCAAGAACGTCTTGCCAATATTGATCTGCCTTCCTATCGGTTCCATCAAGCTGGGTCCTTTGAGTTACGCGACCAAGCGAAGCTTTGCAATCCGCGGCTAAAAGTTTACAACCAAGCAAACTTTTGGAAGCTCAATGTTCGAAAACAAAAAAAAAGAAAGGATGCTTACCAATCTAACATCTTCAGGTTTTGTCCAGTTCAATCGCCTCTCAGTCCTCTCATCTTCGTTGGTTTCGTCCTCATCAACATTGATTGTTTCTTTGTCTTGTGCATTGCTTTCAAATGGTACGGTTCTTTTCAAACTTGGAGCAGTTGGAGAAACTGTAGTGCTTGT
Source organism: Hyparrhenia diplandra (assembly GCA_015847255.1). Classification (NCBI taxonomy): domain Eukaryota; kingdom Viridiplantae; phylum Streptophyta; class Magnoliopsida; order Poales; family Poaceae; genus Hyparrhenia; species Hyparrhenia diplandra. The sequence continues at coordinate 223,284 of JADLZK010011756.1, forward strand.
TGCATTGCCAACTAAATGGAAATTTTGTGGACTACCATTTGATTGGAGAAAATTGGAAAACCCACCTGGTGGGTATATCCTAAAAAATAGAAAGAGATGTTCAACAGATATGCTTGTTCATGACTTGAGACATGGCTATTTCAGGGGAAACAAGTGATACAAGCCTATGAAAAAAAAAAATAAAGAACAACACTGGACAATAGAGAAACCACTAGTTCTTGATTTTCACAAGAGAGAAACATTATCAAGCACGAGCTACATGGAACAATCATTTCAGCTTCATCAAATCACATTAGTACCCATGATTCACGACAATGAAATTGCTTGCATGCTTGCACACTACGATAGATAAGAAAGCATACCCTTCGGAGCCCAACGGAGAGGAATTTGCCCACCATTTAAAGGCTTTCAAGTGTTGGATATGCCGCTGCAGGGGCCGAATGGAATCCAGCCAGCTCCGTGTGCCGCAGCGGCGGGAGCCCCTCTAGGTGCCGCGGCGGCGGGATTCCTCTAGGGGCGGGCGGCGGCGGGAGCCCTCGAGGGGCGGCGGTGGCCGGAGCCTCTCCAAGAGGGGCGGCGGGAGCAGCGCGACGGGCGGCACCTCCACAGCGGCGGCGGTGGATCCGCCCTGCTCGCCCCCGCTTTGCCCGGCCCTAACCTCATCTTGGTGGTCGGCGATGGCGGACGAAGGAGATTCATAGTCGATTTGTGGTGATTGGGAACGAACGGGGATGCGACAATTTAGGGTTTGATTCTCCTTTTGACGAGCAGCGCGGGAATAGGTGAGGCGAACGCGGGAAGAGGGAAGGCAAAGGCTGGGAAGAGAGGAGGCGAGTGCGCGGGGAAGGGACGCGAGCCGCTACGAGCGCCGCTGAAAGCCATCGGGCGGCGCGCGCGCACGGATCGGCATTGAATGGGATGGAAACGAGCGGTGTCTTCCCCCTGGCGTTTTAGTCGTTTCTATCGGCCTCGTTGCTAGCGCCGACCTCGTTTCTTTGGCAAGAAACGACGCCTACGCTTTGGCTCTCTCTCTTCATTAATTTTCATGCCACATCATCAAAAACGCCGAGCTGTCCGTGAAATTAATGCACATAGAAACTACCATAAATGCACCATTGGGACTGCCCTAAGTAATCGTTCTTGAGCGATATAAACAGGGTAGGGGACTGAGAACTTTTTTTTTTAAGTAGTAACCCTTGGAGGCTTCTAAAGTTGTTGGAGCTTATTAATAAAGTAGTAACCCTTCGAGAGTTGTTGACGCTAGTAATAACTAACGTGACCAAGATATATGGATATATACCCTTCACGTTCACGGTCACAGCCTCACAAATCTTCTAGTACTTCCACAAGTTTCATAGAGGAGACAACTGTTGAAGTTTAGAGCACTCACAGTGTAGACTCTACCATAGTCTCTATCCTCATTTATTGCTCATCTATTTATTACTTTTTTTGCTGATGTGGCGTTATATTTATTGAGAGAGAGAGAGGAAAAGCACAAGAAACCAAGTCTAACTAAGAAACCGTGATCTTCACGTAAACTAAAACAATTTGTGAGAGTGACAAGTGGGCCATGTGACATCATGATAGAAAAATTGCATTGTGAGGAGATAGTTTACACACAACGCCCAATACTATAAAACCATGATAGTTTAAAGATTTTGTGAGTGCTCTTAGGGACAAACAAAATAAAAAAAAAAAATAGAGCAAGTGCTCTGTTTTTATGAAAACAAAAGGATCACATCAGCCCCTGCCCCCTCCTGTTGTCAACTGCATCAGCATCACCGAATAACTGCAGCGGGCCGGTCCCCGTTCAAGAGGTGGAAAACGACGAAGTCTATGGTCATGACCTGATGATATCAACCACTCCATTACACACATGGACATGACGGCAGAGATGACAGGATCGGAGACCGCTTGTCTGCTGAGAGTAGTATTCAGATCCGTTTAACACGTGCCAGCTGAAAACAGGCCACGAGCTGAGCTGAGCTGAGCTAGCCCCGTCCCCTCTTGTGCTGTGACTGTGAATGTGAATTCGTCGTCGATGCCGTGCCTGGCGCGTGCCCGTTCAACGCTCTCGTCCTGGCCTAGTACTGGCAACAGCCGATGAAAAAGAGACGAGCCGCCAAGTGGCTGGGGTCCAAGTGGCTGGGGTCTGGGGTCTGGGATATGGCTACGGCTTGGCGATTGGCGCTGGCTAGAGCGGACCGCGACGGGGTGGAGACTGGAGGCCTAGTGGCATGCAGAGAGCCGGCCGCCGAGGGCGAGAAGAGAGCCGAGGACCGGCCGGCGTCGCGGACTCGTCAGCGCACGCGGAACGGATCGCTTCGGATTTCAGGAACGTGGCGCTGGCACCGGGTGGTCTCGAGCCTGGACACCGGGTGCCGTTGGCACGATGGCACGGTAAGACCTGGGTGCATGCATGATGGTCGACATCGCACCGGGAATTTGGACCGAGCTTTTCCCCATGTTTTCAAGGTGACAAGGTAGAGAACGAAGCTTTCGTTTCGTTGGAGTAAAAGCATGGAGTACTGCAGAGGTAGTCCATGCTTCGTTGAGAATTCTATGGCCTTCAGTTCACCAATACGTACGTACCTCATCCTGGTGTAGTACGTGTCCAACACCTGCTCCGGTAGTGACGGATGAATAAACTAGCTGAGCATTGCCTGGAACTCTGGGAGCTAGGGAAGGGAACAAATTAACCCGCCCGTAATCAGCTCATCTATCTATCACCTTCTAGTCTAGATCTAGTTGAACTGTCAATGATGGGTTATGGATAAGACCACCTCCCCATGTGACGTCGTCCCCACAGCTTAACCACCCAGCCAATCATCACCAAAAGCTGATGATGACACCGCTACTAGCTTTATTTAATTAGCTTCTTGATTAAGCCGCTAAACTTCAAAGCAGTCCAGCCATGGTTAATCTCTCACCCTCACTCACGGTCACACCTGTCAGTGAGAGGTAGCGAGATCGGGTCTGGGATGACATGCAGTGGTCACCAGCTGTTCTCGTCCTCGGGCCCCGTGCACAGGTAGCAGCTGCAGCTGTAGCGCCAGTAGATGCTGCCATTCTTTCTTGGGGCTGCAGCTGCGTCCATCCTGTGAGCTGTGTGAGTGACATGGCCTTGTTTAGATGGCTAAGGGCAGTCCCAATGGTGTAATAATGATGGTTTCTATAATCATTAATTACCTCGACATCTCATCATTTTCTTTGATGTGGCGATAGAATTAATGAAGAGAGAGAGTGCAAAACGAAGAAACCGTTTCTTCCTCAAGGAACGACGTCTACCCTCGCAACGAGGCGTGAAGAAACGAGGAAAACGCCACGGGGGAGAAACTGCGGTTTCTATCGATGTCCCGGGCGGATCGAGTGTGCAGCATCGCAGAGGCACCTCGCCGCTCCTGTCTCCCGCAGGCTCGCCGGCCGTCCAGTCCGTGTGGCCCTTGGCCTTGTCCGCGAGCCCTGGCAGTCCGTGGGCCTTGTTCACAGCGAGTCCGAGCCACGGTTGCCGGTGAAGGTCGCCATTGCCGTCGCCGCCATTGCAAGCTATGAAGCTATGGCCTACTAGTTCTGCTGCTTTCGATGTGCCTCGCGGCCTCGCCTACTAGTTGATGCGCCGCTTTCGATGTGCCTATATTTGTGTGCAGGCCGCAAGGCAATTTGTAAAAAGATGTAGATTTGGTTCCTCGATGCGCTGGCCCTTTGATTTGGTTCCTCGACGCCTCCCCTCCCTGCGCCGCCGCTTCGGAGCTCCCGGCCGCCAGACGAACTTGCTCGAGTGTGCGGCGAGCCTTGGCCCCGTCCCGCCGCGAGAGAGGGCCCGCCGTCTTGTCGCCGCGATGGCCCCTTCGCGATCAGCGTCCGTTGCGACGGAAGCTCTCGATGAAACTTCGGATGAACAAAATCCTCGTGCTTCCAGGCCACGAAAGCTTTGCCCGCGGTCGATCCATCTCTTTTGTATCTTTGCATTTAATTCATCTCAGTAATTTACCACTACTATATAAAACTATCGGTTGGAAAGGATGGTTTCTATACATATTAATTTTCTCTTGGATATTGTGCATAGTGTCTACCGTTGGGACTGCCCTAAAATTTCTAACTTTTTTTTCTTACTTTTCTCTCCATCACATCACATTAAATACACTAAAAGACATATGTTTGAAGTATTAAATGTAGGTAAAAAATAACTAATTACACGGTTTAGATGTAAATTGCGAGAGGCGATTTTTTTAAGCCTAGTTACTCTATGGTAGGATGATATTTACCACTAACAAACGAAATGTCTTCTCACGATTATGCGATGTGACATTCGGTTCTGATTTTTAGCCCATCTAAACAAGGCCAACTTTGAGGCCAGTCAAGCCGTGATTAACGTTGCGATTTCACTCACTCACCGGTTGCCGTGGATTCGGCGACAAGGGCCTGGATCCACGCGACCGCTGTTCCCCACAGCGCCAGATGCCAAGGGCGGATGGCGTTTTTTTGCCCGCTCGATCCTCTCGTCCGGGTCGGACCATCGTCGTTGCCGTTTATGCTACCACCACGCTTCCATGCCCATTTGCGCCTGATCCCTGCCTGCCACGCCGCTCGCCAGTCGTCGCTGTGTTGTGCCGACATCGAAGCTTGTACAACACAGCCGTATAAGCGCCGGTGTACCAGACACAGCCGTGCATCCGTTGACATCGTACACTGGCCAACACAGCCGTCCATCCGTTGCATCGTAGTACACTGGCCAGCACAGCTTGTACAGTTGCGTACTACTAGGTGTAGTCGGTACTCCTACGTTTGTTCTCAGGGTGGGCAGCGGTGGCGTACTCCTACTACACAACTGTACTGTAGTACATGCCTGCGCGTCCCTGCCCTCTAGTAGTAGTATGCAGGTCGACGTGTGTGGTCTTTGTCCTGGGTCCAGTGCGTACAGACGACAGCAGACGCTTGTCTTGGGTCCAGATGCGCCCGAGATGCCTGGGGCCATCGCCCATTCTGATTCCCTCCGGTGCGTTCCAAGGGGCAAGCCATGCATGCGATGCGCATGCCGTGTGCATCATCAGCCGGTGTTGACCATCAACGTTTACAAGATCAGTTGTTACTTGTGTGTAAAACAGCAGGATCACAGACGGGAAGTTGACCAGCAGGCCAGCAGCACCGTACCTGACGCATGCGCACGGCTCGGCCGGGTTAGCAGCTGGGCTCGTCGATCTCAGCTGTGCCCAGCTTGCCCGCACACAGAGCACAATCCAACGCAGCTTGAGCTTGAGCTTGCCCAGCCGTAGCGCAGGGCGAGACCGTGAGAGCGAGAGCACACAAGTTGCCGCCCATGGCCATGCGGTACGTAGTACGACGCCAAAGCGAACCCTGTTTGTTTTCGTCGCTTCTATGGTGCCAGCCAGAAGCAGCCGGGTCCCGGGCGGAACCACGACCACGAGCCAGCCGCCATGATTCCGCTGCTTCGTGGCTCGTTCGGTGCTGCTGCAGCAGGGGCCACGGCGATAATGGCGACCTTGTCATGTGTTTGCTTGCGTCTGCGTGTGCTCGCCCCAGCCACCCACTGTTTTGTGTTGTCTTCTGCGGAGAAAATGATTTGAGGCCGTCGTCCCCGGTGGCCGGCCCGGCCGGTCCCTCCCGTTTTTCGTCGCCGTCCGGTCCTCTCGCCGCGGTCTTTAATAATTTGCTTCTGTGTGTTCATTAATAAATAAATATAACGAAAGGATAAATAAAACCTTCTTGTTACGGGCCGATAGGGGTGGGTCATTTGCCCACGAGGTATGGACGGCCCAAAACGGGTAGGCCGAACGTTCATGGCCCATGCTCTCTACCTGAAAGGCTGAAACACGCACATTTTATTGGGTAATGGATCCACTAGGAGCTTATTATAGTTAGCTGACTAATAGTTCGTAGATACTAGCTTAGCTACTCAACTTGGTTGCAGTTTGAATCTATAGGCTAAAAGGTACTAGATGTGTTAATGATTTTCTTTATAATGCCCTAAATAACCTTTTAGATCATAGGCTTGTGGTTGACAGGTTTTTTTTTTACCGGCCGGTTTCCGCGGTAAACCGCGATTCTCGGACTTACCGGTCCGGCCGTACCGGTCCGCCGGTAAAAAAAATTTGAAATTCAAATTCTAAAAGTTGAAAAAATCGTGGAAAAAATACTGTAAAATAGTTTGCGATTTATAGAAGCCAATGGTGCAATACTTTTTCAAATTTGAGTTCGTTTGGTATAAAAATTTCAAATCTAAGTTTGAAAAAAAAAAAAAAAAGAAAAATACACAGCCGGCCCATTAAGGCCCATTAAATCATGAAGGTCGAAAAGCATACTAAACACACTCAAATTTGAGTAATTTTGACATCATTGGATTCTACAAATCATGAAGTATTTTTAGGAATTTTTTTTAGCATTTTATGAAAAAAATTAAATTTTGAATTTTGAAAAAAACCGTTCAAACCGCTCAAACCATTTCGGTAAACCGTTTATACCGTAGGTAAACCGCTCAAACCTACCGGTAAAAAGATTTTTACCGATGAACGGAGAATTTGAATTCATTTGCATTCAAATTCTAACCGGCCGGTAACCGGCCGGATTACCGTAACCGGTCCGGTAATCGAAACCGGCCACCGGCGGTAACCTCCTCCCGGTCGGTAAAAAAAACCTTGGTGGTTGAGAGGGAAAATGCACCTTTCTCTACAGCTAAAACATACCACGAGCAATCGTCCCCGGTTCCCCTTCGCTTCACCTGGGACAAAGGCTCTCCCGGCTCCCTTCACCCAGCCCCATCCCCTCCTTCCCGCGTCCGGAATTCGAAACACCCCACTCGACGCCGCCGCCCACCTCTCCCGCGACGCTCTCCCTCTCTTCCCGGCACCCGCGCCCCTCTCCCTCTCTTCCCCGACACCCGCAATCCATCCCCGGCTCCCGCCTTCGCCGCTCGCGCCGCCTCCGTGAAGCTGGCGGTCCTATGCGCGACCTCGGTGAAGCCGCCGCCGCCGCCGCCAGAGGAGCGCCCGCCGCCGCTGCCGCGCGCAGGAGTTGGTGGACCGTCAGCCGCCGCCGCCGCCGCCGCGCGCAGGAGTTGGTGGACCGTCAGCCGCCGCCGCCGCCGCCGCCGCGCGCAGGAGTTGGTGGACCGCCCGCCGCCGCTGCCGCGCGCAGGAGTTGGTGGACCGTCAGCCGCCGCCGCCGCCGCCGCGCGCAGGAGTTGGTGGACCGTCAGCCGCCGCCGCCGCGCGTGCAGGAGGAAGAGGAGCGCCCGCCGCGGCTCTCCAACCCCCGTGCGAACCGAACCCGTCCCGGCCACCAGGGGCCCCGCCGCCGCCCAACCCGCCGAATCCAACACCGCCGGCCACCAGCTCAGTATCCGCATCCTCCCGCCCCAGCCATGTCGCCGCGCAGCCCCTGCCCCAGCCATCACGCGAGTCTCGGCTCCGGCGCCACCGCATGCTCGGCCTCGGCCCTCTGCGGGTATCGCCATCTCGGACAAGGCCCTGCGCTCCTGTCCCAGCCATCGTGCGGCGTTGCGGCTCCGGCGCTCCATGCCTCCTGACCGAGGCCAGCTGCCGCTCTCAGCATCAGGCCTTGGCCGCCTCGTGCGTGGCGATGGCCAGTATTACCCACTTCGCCCTTTGCCCAACGGACTTCAGCATCCATCCAGCTAACCAGCTCGAGCTCGTCCTCGCCACTAATTTCAGAGGTAATCACCTTCGCCACATTCGGTTTGTTGCCCCACCCGGCCACCCGTCTACGCGAATTATGAACAATTAGCCATTTATTAGTTAATGTTTATTCCAATTGCGTTCTCAGAAAAGAACATTGCATAACCTGCCAGTTTGAACAACAAAACTGAGTTGTTGCATAGTCGATTAGTTTAGTTCTGCTCATCCAAAAAAAAATCAATGTACCTACTACGGCAAGTTTCAATGAACCGTACCCCTTTGAACCCGGGTAGCTCCTCGTCAAGCTCGCCACATCAACATGAGGCTCAACAAGGTGGAAGTAAACCTTATAAGGCTGCTGGAGGTCGCTCCCCGGCAGCAAAATCAGGCTAAACTTGTCCATGTATGTAAGGAGCTAATATGCATTTCTTAGATAGTTTGATTTCCATCCTGCATAATTGTTATTAGTGATACAGAACAATCTCAGCCTGTTTTGTTTCAGTATCAACACATGGTGTGGCCTGTTTTGTTTCAGTATCAACACATGGTGTGTGAATCTGTCAATTTCAATTTGGGTTAGCTGTTTTACTTACCACCTGCAGTATGTAGCCCCAGCCCGGGAGCTGTTGGAGCATCTAGGAGCCGAGATTACACAAGAAGGGATATCAAGGTTCATTCTCAGCACATGAGTGAATTATTTTTTGCTTCTGACATCTCACCCCAACCATGATGCTGCACTTCCAGTAGTCTCTGTGTCACTGTGTCAGATAGGATAACGGCATCTGTGAGGTATTGCTATCTTTCTCTATAGTTTTTAATTCCATCAATGCCTAGAAGAGACATGAGTGAATTATTTAGTCTATGCATTGGCCCTTGGGTTTTGTCAGATTGGAATTATAGGCTCATACATTTGGGCTTCAGGTCTTTGTTTCAGTGAAATGTTGACTTGGATATAAGCTCCACTGGAGCAGATGTGCGGAAGGCATGGCAAGGGTCCTAATCTGCCATCATTTGACTCCATACCGCGATTGCGAACACGCGAAGACACATGGGTTTTGCCAAAATGTAGTAGTGGTATTGTTTCAATCTATCAGATTAATTTCAAACAAATTTACTTGTCTTTTCAATGTTTGATTCTATTCGGACATTCTGACATTAGGGGTGAGAAGCAAGCTTTAGGAATTTTCTTGCTTGATCGTGGCTTGGGCTGTCATATAAACTAGCTAGCCTTTCCCTGATAATGTACAGAAGTGTCTTCCTTTTACCTTATGGAATCAGAAGCTGAACACACTCATGTGTCGCGTGTTGTATTTGTGCAGGATTGGCTACAACATCATCACATATGCGGAAGGGGTTCATTACTGCAGGAACGGTGGGTAACTGAACCATTCGGAGCATGTCCTTTTCGGAGTAAATATCTGTATCTGGTATTCGTTGTTAATTAGTGATTGTTTGATATGATCATTCCTTATAATTTTATAACAAAGTTGTGCTTGCTTTCTGAAAATCTAATGTATGCCAAGTTACTACCTGAAACAACCTGATGTCTTGCTTACTATGCTTCGTTTGCAGGTCGATTGCAGCAGCAACTGAAAAGAGCTAAGAGCTGCTCATTTCAGTGAAGGAGCGGCAGAAGTTCCAAGTTCAAATGGATGATCTGAAGAATCAAGTGGAGTGGGATGCAAGAAAGCAGCTGGAAGAAGAGATTGCTAGGCTGAAGAACCAAATAAGTGAGATGCATGGTTTATTTCGTTCTTTTTTTGCTGGCACCTCTACACCATCTATAGTGTCTTGGCTGTCAGTTTGATATGGAGACTTGCGATGTGATTTTCGAGTGACCATAGTAATCACTTTATCAGGAACTGTGACTGAAGCTATAGCCATGTATGTGAGAGGGGACGCGTTGTGTCATGGTTATCTATTTCTATCAAAATGCCTCCAGCAACGATCTTCTTTGGATGACGGCTACCTGCTTCCTCCCTTTTCCATAGTTGCACAACCAGCCTTGTCATGGTTGTCGGCGCCACTAAGGTACGCGTACATGTCTTTTGCGTGTATGTTACTACAAATCGTTGTTGCATACATACAAGGCCTCACAAATGCAAACACTTGTGAAGGCTATGAGACTTTGACAACTTTTTATCTTTGTTTGATTTTTTATTAAGAAAATCAATGGCTTCAGAAGTTATGGAACTTGCAGTCAACCAAGAATACAAGAATGAATAAACAAGCTTCAAATATTTGAGATCTGAGAAAACATGGGTACATTATCTATGTTATTTTAATGATTACTCAACCATGTAAAGGAGGAGCAGTGAGAAGAAGGCGAGTATGGCGTGGACATCTATTGCTCATTGGCGTGGACATCTATTGCTCATTGGTTGATGGTAAAGGTCTTTGCTTGAGTGATAAGTTAGTTAAAGTTTGACATTGTTTAATACAATAGAAAATTTCGCTTATTTAGTGAATGATCAGGTGATGAAAGGAAACAAGTGTTTGAGTTTTCCTGCTATGAAAATTTGATGTACTCCATAGTTAAGTGTCAAAGATCTTTGGAGACTTGTATTTATGTAATATTGGTATCTCAAACATCACGCTTCGTTCTGTTTTCTGTAACAATATGACATTTAAATTATTTTTTCCCGTTGCAACGCACGGGCACTTGCCTAGTCTATAATAATATGTTAGTTGCTATTACAAGAGTTGGACCAACTGGTAGGGGTGTATATATAGTTAGTTAACAATTAGCCAAGCCTATTTCCATCCATCACGTTAATTACTAGCGGCTAACTAGCTATTAGCTAGGTGGATATAAATGGGCTTTAGTTTGCATTTAGATCGTAAAATAGAGGTTTGTAAAATGAAGATGAATTGCTTAGTTTCACGTAGATTGTAAAATAGAGTTTTGTAAAATGAAGAAGCGATCAATTGGCGCCAACCATTTTTTCCAAGTTTACGTTGGTTATAAACTCAAAAATCCAATTCAACCAATGAGATGGTGCGTGGTTGAGAAATCAGTGTGTGGTGTGGTGTGTGTTCTTTTCTTCATAGGCAAAGGGATTGATGATCTTTTCGAAAGAGACCGTGACCATGCCATGCACGCGGAGCTAGTAGTAGGCAACACCAGTAGTTGGCGCCCTCTCTCTCTAAACCTCACAATTTCCCGTCGTCTTCATCAAACCTGCCTCCCCCCTGCCTGGTTTTCTCTCATTGCACGACAAATCAATGGTAGGAAACCACATGACTTGCGCATGCACACGCCAGCCCGTTCCTATTCCTACTAATACTGGTCGCAGTAATAAGGACCAAGGAGCACCGCGCAAGGGAATAAATTGGGTGGGGGAGGTACTCACCGTGAGGACCTCCTCCCATTTTACTCTAAATAGAGAGATTAGGGTATAAAATTTAATATAGAGATTAGGGAGTATAGAAATTAGGGTTTAGGGTTTAATATATATAGGGATTAGGGTATAAGACTTAAAATAGAGATTAGGGTTTAGGAGCTTAATATAGAGATTAGGGTTCAATTTAGTGTGTAGGGTTTAGGGGCTTAATATAAGATTAGGGTACAAAATTTAGAATAGAGATTAGGGTTCAACTCATAATATAGAGATTAGGGTTGAAGAATTAATATAGAGATTAGGGTTCATGGTCTAATATCTTAATATATAGATTAGAGCAAAATGGGAGGAGGTCCTCACGGTGAGGACCTCCCCCACCCAATTCGGTTCCAAGTCCGTGACCATCGCATCCCTAGGGTTGAGCCGCGCGGTTCTCGGAGTCATGAAGAGGATAGGAGCCGAGAGGAGGTTTCCTGCACGCACGATGCTTGGACGTGTACACGCGTCTTTTTTTTTTTTGGAGAATTACACACGCGTCTGGAATCGGGGATAGGTGCCTACGAGAGTTGGGTAGGGAATGCCCGTACCCAATTTGCTTCCGCCTGACATTGCCTATGTCGTCCAACAAGTGTGCCTTCATATGCATGATCCACGGGAAACTCACCTTGCTGCTGCCAAGCAAATCCTCCGCTATCTTCAGGGCACCCTTAGCCATGGTCTAGTCATTCCCCCGAACAGCCCCAACACAGCTCCGTGTGTGCACCGACGCTGATTGGGCCGGTTGTCTAGACACCCGCTGCTCCACCTCTAGCTACGCCGTCTTCCTCGGGGGCAACCTGGTCTCCTTGTCATCCAAGCGGCAGCCCACTGTCTCCCGGTCCAGCGCCGAGGCAGAATACCGGGCTGTTGCCAACGGCGTCGCTGAAGCCTCTTGGCTGCGGCAACTGCTCCAGGAACTTCACCATCCCCTGGACTCCACCCGCCTCATCTCCACTGCGACAATGTCAGCTCCCCGTTACCTCTCCACCAACCCCGTTCAACATCAGCGCACCAAGCACGTGGAAATTGACCTTCACTTCGCCCCGTGAATGTGTCGCCATGGGTGCGTCCGGGTTCATGTGCCCACCACATCGAAGTTCGGCGATGTCTCCACCAAGGGACTCCCTTCCTCTGTCTTCATGGATTTTCGCTCCAGCTGAACGTCGCTCCACCGACGATCTAAGCGCAGGGGGAGGGTTGTTAGAATTAATTGCTATTTACTTTAATCTCCTAGTTACTTGTGTAATCCCCTAGCTAGTAGTGCTGGTTTAGTGCCCAGCTGGCCCCTTGGGTCTTAGCTGGCCCCTTAGGATTCGGGTGGCCCTTTGGGCTACTCTCCTTCTCTCTATCGGGGTTATTAAAAGTCACCCGGGTTTCCTCGCGCCCACAAAGCATTCCGGGCATCGGTGGCCTTTTCCCCTGTTCGACACGTCACCGCCCTCCTTGCGCCGCTACCGCCCGCGCTCCGTCCCTCGACCGGGTCCACCCACACACGGCCACACTCCATCCTATCCCCTCCCAACCCTAACTTCCTCCCCCCGCCGCCCCTCTGTCCCTCCCGCTTTGCGCCGCCGCCCGCTCTCTGTCTCCCCTCGCTCTCCGCCATAGCCTCCCTTCCCTTGCTCAGGCGTTAAGGGCGGCCGGGCGGGAGCTGCGCGCGCGGGCGGAGCTCCCCGCGCCCGTGGCCGCGGCGGAGGAACGCTGGGCGGACCTCACGCCCGCGCCCTTAAAGACGCGACGGCGGAGCTCATGCCTACGGCCGAGGGACGACCTGGGCCGCCCATCGCCGCGCCGCGCCGCCCCCTTGGCTTATCGCCCATCGCGAGCACGCCGACCCTCGCGAGATCCGGAATCCGCGGTGGCGCTTGGGTCCTCAGCATGGCGATGGAGCTCGATGTCTCAGCGATGAAGCGGTCTAGGTGATGTGCGCTGCATTTTTTTTATCTATCTACATTTGTCTTTCTTACAGTCTCTCAAATGCGGTGCCACTGATGAAGGTTGGAGGGGGGGTGCACAGCAGGAGGCATTAGATCTCGGTCCTCCAGCCGCTGCCATCGTTCGTCGTGGATCGACTCTAGGCTGCCGCCACCGCCCCCTAAGGCTACTTTCGTCCCTGCCAGCCATCAAGGTGAGGCCTTCCTCTCCCACACTCCCATCTGTATACAGCCTATGATTATTCGATGTAGGAGATGAGCTATTGCTACCTACAGTAGTGCTAAAGATGAGAAATTGTTTTGTTTGATAGTCTGTCATATTTAGGCATAGTTGTGATTGGAGATGCTTTGTGTATTCACTACTATGGTATTGTCTTGAATGGCTTCAAATACTATGAATTAGCTTATCAAATTTATATAAATGTCCATGTTACATACTGTAGTACCAACCCAATAATCTATCCTTACTTACTTTGTCATGATTGCTTGTTTCAGAATACAGATGCTGCTTAGTGATATTGCTAGACTAAATCCAAAAAGTGCACCAGTATAGGAAGACAACATGTCAGTTGTTGCAGATTTTGGTTCTAGGTAGGACAGTTCTTTAGAGCAGATGGTTCTTTGCATATTCAAGCTATTAAAAATGGTTGGCCAAACACAAATTTTCTATAGTTTGATAGTTATTCATGCGTATGCTAAATAAGACCTTGGCCGTGTTCCTTTTCAGTGGTGCTTAGTTTATCATGCTAATGAATCTTTCTTCATAGCAGGCTTTCAGCTTTGGGTCATTCAAACTGATACATGACACACGTTGGAGTGCTGGACTCTGTAGGCAACAGTGAGCTGCAGCGGAATCATCCCACTCGTCAGGTACTGTGAATTGGTTTGGTTTGGGGATTTGTCAGTTCACAAACAAAATCCTTGATTTCTTATCCGTTTCTTAGTTGATTCATCATGTAATAGTTGGAGCAAGTGAGTGACTCATTGCTTTGTTTGTCATACAGCTTTGGCCATGTTTAGTTATGACAGTAATTCAGCTATGCAATTCTGCAATCACTTATCATGTATCTTATACCTGTTGTTTTGTTATGCTCTGTCTAACAGTTATGATACACTTGGTCATGGAGGACTTGTATCTAGATCTGATTTACTTGCAAACAAGTGTATGCGACAAACTTTGATTTTTGTTTAAAAATTTATCAAATCCTTTGTTGTTTCCACCCAAATCATGTAACTCGTGAAATGGTTGGTTTTGCATTGTGGTGCGTTGTGCTTCTGCAGCAAACCAAGAAGGGATGTTTCTTTCATGATATACTTTATTTCTTAAAGAAACTAATTGTTGGGTATATTCCAGGAGTGCCGACACCGGTTTAAGTATGTATAACTTGATGCATGAACTTCCATCAAATTCAGGTGAAGCCCCCTTCTGAGCTATGCAACCTTATTTTTGTTCTTTGGCATATTTGCTTTCTGGCATTCACAGGTTTTATCTGCTCACAATGTTGTTGCAAAAGTTGTCAAGATTTCGTAACTACACAACTACTTCTCATATGCATTGGTTTCATAACTACACAGATACTTCTCATAGGCATGTTACTTCAACAATTAGTTACAATGACACAACTATAGATGTTCTTTTGTTCTGATTACGTTGAAAAAGAACAAATTAATCTGTAGTTCTGTTCCCGGAATAGTAGTCATATGTAGTTTGTGTTTCTATGGCACTTATAACGCTATACCTACATATTGCAATATGACTATTTACCAATGTGCTGATGCAATTCAAATTCGCAAGGCAATATATTAATCATTTTTTGATTTTAATATTTTTCTTGTTTTGTTGTGTTGTCCACTGCACATTAAAATATTTAGTTATTTTCATTTGCTACCAAGACATGTAAGCAGATCATGTAGGAGATCATGAATATCTATTTCCTTAGTGATTTTGAGAAAATCACCAAAACTTCAGGCGAGCAATCACATGATAGATTAATTGCTTAGAGTTATGATCCGGATGTTCCAATAGCCCGTAACTTTATTTCCCTATCATAATCTATGCACATTATGCCTAATGCCATATTTTCCTATTCACAGGCCTGTCCATGATACCTAATCTCCCAAAGAGGAAGGCCGCATCTCTTTTGCATCTATTGGTTGCACCTAGCTTTTCTACATGCATTTGCTCAATTGTTGATCGACGTCTGATGTTCAACATCAAAGGGAGCCACTATGATGATCGACTCTGTCTTTTTGCAAACCTCATGGTTGCGAACTGTGTAGTTTGTCATTCCAAGCTACCAACCTAAGTGTTCAATTGTTGTGAATTTATAATCATAAATTGTACCTAATAGTTGTGCAATGTATGGTTCAACAATACCGTTAATGTAATAATGGAGCATAATTAATGTAATGAAGTGTGTGAACATAACCATGAGAGCTACAGTGGAGATACAAACCATAGGCCCTGTTCGCAGCGGGCAGCCAGCAGCAATTTCTCTCACAAAGATCAGCCAGCCACGGTCGGCCAGCAGTACCTTTCTCTCAGAACGCATCACCAGATACGACCAAATTTAACAGGCTCATAGCATTGCTTCATAATTTTTCAGGTTTCTAATGGTATTGATATGCTTGATTTTTAGGTGCCAACACTATATTAATGTGTGTGACTGGCGTCTTAGCTTTACTATATTAATCTATCGAGTGTAGACTTGCTTTTATTCTTCAAATCATTGTAGGGCGCCCGAAGGGCGCCTGATGTTCTAGTTTATATGTAACCCTCTTCTGTAAACTCTTCTCAAGTAGTCTAAGCCTGCTAGGCTATTGTCTACCACTGTACACATGACACATAGAAGCTAATTTTCTATTCCTCCGTATCATCCAAGAATCAGTTCCAGCTTTAGTACCTGCAACCGGTGCTACAAAAATTAGAGGAAAGAAATGGTACATGAAGTGATTCATCAATTTTTCCTAACCATCTTGAGAAATTGTAACCAACATATTCAGAAAACGCTCTTCATCCACCATTGATGAAATTGCTGAACATAAAAGCTGGACTTACTACAACAAGCTATCAGGCATCTACTTTATAACCAATCAACAAAAATGCCACAATCCAACTATATCAACTACATAGATGTTATAATAGGATTTTCTTAGCATACTATAACTGACAAATTGAAATGACCCCACCAAAACAAGCCTAGAATTTCTGTACTACTACTTCCAAAACTACTCTGCCGAGGCCGCAGACAGTCCAGTCGCGTGCCGACGCCTGGAGGCTGAGCACGGCACGGAACGGCGCTGCGTCGGAGACCTTGATACCACTGACGATGACGCGTCGGCCATCGCCCGACACTGCCCAGACGCATCGGCCATCCCCCGAGTTGTCTGCCACTGCATAGAGCAGCTCGCGGAGGGTGGTGGTGTCGTCAACGTCGATGTCGAAGTTGACGGCGTCATCGTCAGACGCGGAGTCGGGCTTGACATTGTCTGGGTCATCGGGCTTGTCGATGATGGTGCGGAGGCCGTGAGATACTGTTGTCCGGGGCCTCTCGCCTCCTTGGCCCTAGGGCCGCCGCTGGTGCTTGGCGTACCCGATGAGGGCGTCGGCGAGGACATTGTGGTGGTTGGCGAAGTAGCCGCCGACCACGCCCGCCGAGGCCTTGAAGTGCCGCTCGTAGCAGGTCATCGACGAGGATGGGGTGGAGGCCGGTCCGAGAGCGCGGAGGAGCGAGTCGATCCGAACAAGCCCGGTGGGAGGCGGCGGGGGTTGAGGTCCAGGGACTTTCAGCAAGACGCAGCGCGACTCTGGTAGCCGAGGAAGGCCTGGCGCCTTCGCCTGGTTCAGGTGCACCGCGTGCGTGGGCGATGACCCCGCGGATCGCGGCGTGCGGTGGTTGTGGCTCTATCGCCGCTGCGTCGGCGCTGCCGGATGGAGGTGATGGCGAGGACGACCACCATGCTCTTGTGCGTAGGCGGGTGCTTTCTCTCGCCGCGGGCAGGTGATTGCCTCGCCGGTGGGTCTCGGGCGACGGGCGATGGTGGGGTGGCGGTTAGGGGTTTGAATGTGGGGAAGGCGAGGTGGTGTGGATTTTGGGAGGGGAGGGGATATATTTGGTGGACTTGGGAAATCCAGAGCCAGCAAGGTTCCGTGTCGTGCCACGCACGGAAGCCCTGAGGCTGTGGCTGTGGGCCCGCATGCGCGACTCCTCGTCGGCCCGGCCGCTGCGAGGGAGCGATCCGGCCGAGCACGTACTCGATCGGTCGCCCGTACGCGCAACGCAGATGGCTTTCCCCTTTCCCTTGCCTCTTTGTTTGCCTCGCGGGCGTGACGTGGTGCCGTGGGTGTGGCTGCGCCTGCGCAGTTACGAACGACTTGAGTTGCATTGGAAGGTACTCTACTCATTCAATTAACAAAAACTTGAGCATTGGTTACTTAATTGGAGTAATTTACAAAAACTTGAGTATCCAATTAAGTACACTTGACAGTCGTTTGATGCTCGATCAGTTGGGCGCAGGATAAGAGAGATGCATGGTGAGGCGGTTCATCGAAGTCGAACGAACACCATGTTGTGCTGTCACTGTGGGACGCGCGTGCTCGCCGCCGGGCTGGCTTTCCGCTCGCGATGCAACAAGCTGGTGTTAGAGGGCGCGGCCTCGATCGGGCCGTCGACGGCGACTGCATGCAAGCTGCTAGGACATGGACGGCGACGGGAGGCCGGCCGGCGCACGGGCTGCGCTCTTCATGCTTGCTCGTCGATCGCGGTGCGTGCCACGTATGTGCCTTGCGGCGGGCACAGAGACGACGCCCCGCCGGGCCCCACTGGTCCACGTATTGGAACGGATGCAGCCACGTGCTTGCTGGTCAAGCCACCGCACGTGGATTATGCATGCCTACCTCGCCGCGGCGCACCGATGAGTTTTCCGTGCGCCGGCAGCGGCAGGCCGGCCGGGCAGGCTTGTCGTCCCTTCCCTCGTGTCGATCGTCACGTCACGTCTCCAACGCCGGTGACGACACTTGCGCTACTCCGTACGTGGACGCGCGCGGGGAGCCGATACACTGCACGCACGCGGAACGGATCGGAAAATGAGCAATTGGATCACTTGCATCGATCTTGTATGGTATTCTTATTTAGCTTTAGATGAACGCAACCATGGTGTATTTCTTGATCGATCAAGCTACTGCAGTTGAGCAATGTGTAACCATTTTTAATTAATTTAGTTTAGTTCGAGATGAAACTTAATTAGTCTGTTTCTTGAGCTTGTGCCCTACAAAACAAATGGCTCTGAATGCTATTATGCCAAATACTCTGATATCAGACTGTCTGCACTGGGCACCGGAAACGTCTCCGGTACATGCCATCTCATCGCCACCTCGTTTGTTTAGCGTGGAAACAAGCTGCAGCGGGAGACGGTACCCAGTCCGTGAAGCGCGCATCCCCTGGAAGTCTAGCGCTTTGGCGTGGCTTCGCTAAACACACGAGCTGGGGCCCATGACGCACGGGCAGCAGAAAAAGGAGAGGGATGAGAGCAGCAATGGCGGCCCCCACCATGATACTAATTTAAAAAAGTTCTAACTCTCAAACTAAAATGCCAAATTAAATTTCGATTACACCATTGAATTTGTTTCAATTAATCCTTCAAAACTAGATGTCACATGGATATATTTAGATAAAATTATAAGTAGACCCCACTGATAGTAGTTAGTATAGAGTAGAGATATAAAAAAGGGATGGGTGCGAAAGAGAGTGCTGTAAAGGAGAGAATCTTGATGATTAGAATGTATAGAGGAAGAAAATAGAGAAACATGAGTCCGGATAGTCTCAGGAGGTCTCGTCAGGACAGAATGAGTGAGTGTAATATATGGCGGCAGAAAAGCTACTGTATGAGCGAGTGACAATCTGAAGATGTCCATTTTGATCACGACCCTACCTGCTCACCGGTCCCAAAATAAACGACGCGTTTTTCCGAGAAATATCTACCTAAGCAATTATATATTAAAATATGATTAATATTTATATTACATAATTAGTATCATTGGAAAGATCTTTTGATCTAGTTTTTAACAAATTTATTTAGAGATTTAAATCTTCTACGTATTTTCTATAAATCGAGTCAAACTTCAGAAGAAAAACCCAAAACGTCGTTTATTTTGGGACGGAGGAGTACAGCTTAATTACCGCTCCTTTTCCAAATCATCTCTGTCAAAGATATCTTTGCCAATTGCCACGGCATGACGTGGGCGTGTCCCTCCACCAAGGTCAGTACGCATGGGCGTCGTCAGGAGCAGAAGGTCTACGAATGGCCAGGTCAGAAGCTAGGTGTACGAATGGCCAGGTGGCTGTGGGGCCTGTGGTTTCTCCTCGGGCACTCGGACTCGGGCGCGGGGCCACAAACACAACGCCCGAGACCTTCCGTGCGCGAGCGTATAGATGTCCAACGGGCGGCCCGGTGCGGCGCGGGGCCGCGGGCGGCCGGGCCGGGCTGGCCGGGCGGGCGCATCGGGCCCACGGGCCGCACGCGGGCGTGCTTCCACCATGGCGGGCCGTCCCGCCCATGGCCCGTCCGTGGGCCATTTGGCCGCCAGGCGGCTTAGACGCCCTGGCCCGGCCTGGCCAGACTCGCCCACCGAGGAACGCATCCGGCCGCTGTCGCCGTCCATGGTCACGCGCGTATTTACTCCTCCTTCTCGCTTTGCCGTCACGGCGGCTAACGGCCGTATGGCCCGCTGCCGCCGCCCGCCTTTGGCCTTCTTGCTCCTTATGGGCCGCCCAGCTGGCGCAGCTGCCTGGCTACGCCCGCCGCTAACTGGCTATTGAGAGGGCGGCGTCTGGAGCAATCGAACGAACCAAAGATGACTACAGACTAGTACACCACGTGGTCGGGAGCAAAACGAACGAACCGGGCTTCGTGCTTCCTTGTTAGCTGGCGGCGAGCATCCATCACGTGGTCGATGGAGGCACCAGCCCACCAACGCTAGGCAGTCCTAGGCAAAGTCGGTTAAGCGGCAAGGCTTAAAAAAAAAAAAAAAAAGTTAGCAGGCCGGCGGGCCACCACGGCCTCCCTCCCACCGGTCGCAAGCCTACCCGCAGGGCCGAAGGCTCGGCCCATATTGTCCATTTGTCGGGCCGTACCGCCTCGCGGGCTGTCCGCTGGGAACGGATCGCCGTGCTGTGCACCGGGCCAGGCCGGGCCTCGGATGGCCGCCACGGCCGAGATGGACATCTATACGCTGCGGCGGAGCACGGCCTCGGGGCCCGTGAGTCGACGGCGTCCTCAAAATGGCAACGGGCACCGAAATCGAAGTACCCGACGGGTTTTACCCGATAAAGATGCGGGTGTGGAATGATTTTTCTACCCGCCGAGACGTTATTGAAGAAATCTTCTACCCATCGCACGCGGGTATGGGTGCGGTGTATGCTACCCATACCCGTCTACCCGTGGGTAATAAATACTCGCATATATCACTAAAAATCCTAATAAATTTGGCCCATATAACACTAGAATTTGAGCCAATTCAACTAAAGTCTACATATATAACACTATTATTGTTGCTAATTAATGTTAGATTTGCTTTTATGCACATATATTGACCTAATATTTATTAGATATTTGAATTTATAAAGCATTTCATATGTCATACTCGGGTATGTTCATGGGTACGGGTTACCCGACGGTAGAATTTACCCGCGGGTGCGGGTATGGAATGATTTTCCTACCCGCATGCGATACGGGTAACCCGGCGGGTAAGATTTACTCCTAGCGGGCGGCGGGTGCGGGTGGGCACTACCCGCCGGGTATTTACCCGTTGCCATCTTGAGGCGTCACCTTTCCGGCCGCGGGCGCCGCCAGACACACACGACGGCGACGGAGGCCGGAGGAACGAACGGAGGGAGTAATTTCTTTTATTCACTGATGGAGCAATCGATCCACCTAGAACACGAGAAACATGCTTGTTATTATCCTAAATAAAACAAACATTCCTTCAAAAAATGAACATAATTATAGGAGGTTCAAATTAAAAGCAGCTCGGTTAAGGCCACAATCTTGCTATCCACGGACCAAGGTGAAATATTAATCCCAAACAAAACGCAAAATTATTAGTAAACACAAAAAAAAAAAAAAAAAAACAGCACACATATCAACAGAAATGAAAATCCGTGAGACGGCCTAGGTTAAAAAAAAATGCCGTAAGGTGAGGCGAGACGACACAACAATGCTTAGACGCCTCCGTGTTAAGGCATAAGGCGAGGTGACGATTTACACACTCATATACCTCGTGTTATTTTTGGTGCAAATTTAAAAAGTTATTTTTAAGTATTAGTGGTGCCTGGTGGACAAATTATTTGCAAATTTAGGAGGTTATATTAAATTATTTTTATTAATGGCAGAAGTGGCAATTTTGATAAAGATTAGAGGATTACTTTAGTTTATTTCATGTAATGGTAGAGGTCGGTAATTTAGATACATATAGATTTAGGAGGTTACTTTAGACTATTTTCATAATGACATATATGGGTAATTTTTTTAGAAACGTAATAGATCCGATGGCTGTGTTGTTTTGAGTCTACTTATTAGCCAGATGTTTTGTTTTTTTGTGAGAATTTCTAAAATTTCTTTTTCTTCTAGAGTGTCTGACTTCACCTGGAGGCTTCAAAAAGAAGTCTTCAATTAGTAAGATGTGCAAATAAAAATTTCTCATCACTACTAGTGAGTCTGAAATTTTCTAACGGACACTCTTTTACACAACGGAAGCCCACTTTCGTCACCGTCAATATCTCCATCAAGATTCGTGCGCCGACTGCGACCAAACTGCCCCAGAAACGTCGTTATCTGACGTGGCTGAACGCCGTCCAGAAGGCCGTGCCTACGCATAGCAAAAACGGACTAGCGCAGTGTTGCCGTCGTACTCTGCTCTGCCTCGAGTCGGTAGCAGCGGCGGCGGAATCGAAAGCTCCCTCTCCGGCGGCCGCGAGCTCTACCTTGGCGGCGCGGCGGGCGGCTCCGGGATGGCGCGCGGAGGAGGTCGAGCCCGCGCACGCGCTGGACGGCGGAGCCCGCATCTTCGTCGTGCCCGGACGCCGCGGCTTCCACCGTCTGCGCCGCCACCTCCGTCGGTGCCGTGGCGGGCATGTGGGCCGCCGCGTGTGCTCCGAGGACGGGTAGGACGGACGGAGCCTAGGGGCGTGGAGGGTGTCGAAGGAGTCCGGGCGGAACACGATGAGCTCCCCCGCGCGCGCGACGTGATCGCCGTGGCGGCCGGCGCCGATGGACGGCGACGCCCCGGCGTCCGAGGTGACCGCGGACGTGCTGAAGGAGGTGGCGCTGCTGGGTCGGCTCCGGCACCGGAATATCGTGCGGCTGCTGGGGTACGTGCACAACGACGCGGACGCCATGATGCTGTACGAGTTCATGCCCAACGGCAACCTGTGGGAGGCGCTGCACGATCGACCCGCCGGAGAAGCGCGCGCTGCTGGACTGGGTGTCCCGCTACGACGTCGACGCCGGCGTGGCGCAGGGGCTGGCGTACCGCCGGTGATCCACCGCGACGTCACGTCCAACAACTTCCTCCCTCGACGCCGACATGGAGGCTCGCATCGCAGACTTCGGCCTCGCCCGCGCATTGGCGCGCACCAACGAGTCCGTCTCCGTCGTCGCCGGCTCCTACGGCGTACCAGGTGTTCTGCCAGCCTATCTACGCGTTCGTCGAGAGCCGGGCCGCCGCCGCGTGGCCCCAGAGCGCGTTCGTGTCCAAGGAGCTCCGCGTCTCCTCCGGCGACGAATCTCGGTCGGCCGTCGGACCTGGGCTAAGGACCGAGCACCTCCACCTCCAGTGTGCTCGCCGTCGAACAGACCGTGGCCAATGGCGGGTTCAGGGGCACGCTCACCGGCGGCGCGGCGGGCGGCGTCACCGTCGCGCACAAGGTCTGGAGCACGATGCAGGCGCTGGGCAACATCGCCTTCGCCTACTCCTTCTCCAACATTGAGATCCAGGACACGATCAAGGCGCCACCGCAAGGCCACGGCGCTCAGCATCGCGACGACCACCGTGTTCTACGCGCTGTGCGGCTGCATGGGCTACGCCGCCTTCGGGAACGCCGCGCGGGACAACTTCCTCACGGGTTTCGGCTTCTATGAGCCCTTCTGGCTCGTCAACGTCGCCAACGCGCCGCCATCGTTGTGCACCTCGTCAGCGCGTACCAGGTGTTCTGCCAGTGCCAGCCCATCTACGCGTTCGTCGAGAGCTGGGCCGCCGCCGCGTGGTCCGAGAGCGCGTTCGTGTCCAAGGAGCTCCGCGCGAGACCCTTCGCGCCCAGCGTTCTCCGGTTGGTGTGGCGATCGGCGTTCGTCTGCCTCGCCACCGTGGTCGCCATGGCGCTGCCGTTCTTCGGCAGCGTGGTGGGGCTCATCGGCGCTTTCACATTCTGGCCGCTCACCGTCTACTTCCCCGTGAGATGTACATCAAGCAGCGCGCCGTGGCTCGCGGCAGCACTGAGTGGATCTACCTCAGGGCCCTCGCCGCCATGTGCCTTGTCGTCGTCGCCACAGCAGGGTCATCGCCAGCTTTGTGGGCGCATTCAAGGTTTTCCGGCCATCCAGTGGCTAAACCACGCAAGCATACACATGCTTGCACGCGTGCAGCTCAAAGTTAGCAAGGACCGGGGAAGCTTGTTTCTGTGAAAGTAGGAGCTGCTACTGAAAGTCTGCCATGATTTCATTGTAATCTGTGTATATAGTGGCCAGGACAGATTTGTTTCTGTACTCCTCCGTCCTAAAATAAACGACGTTTTTCGCTTCCCCCTAAAACATATGCCGGCAATTATATATTAAAATAGGATTAATATTTATATTACATAATTAGTATCATTGGAAAGATCTTTTGATCTAGTTTTTTAACAAATTTATTTGGAGACTTAAATCTTCTACATATTTTATACAAATCGAGTTGGCACGAAAAACCCAAAACGTCGTTTATTTTGGGACGGAGAGAGTACCTTCCAAGTTGTACTGTAACTTATAACCGACAGTTATTATTTGTTACTACTTACTTACATCTAGTTGGATGGATTGTCCATAACAAATCATCTCAAGGTTTGCTACAACTAATGTAGCAACTAACAATATGGCAAACAGCAACGCCTGCTGCAACATGTTCAGTACTTTCTGAAACAAACGGTAATAGTACTAATAGCACATGTTTACCCAGCTACTAGCATTGAGGGCATAATCTAGCACAAGTCTTTCCAGGAGGCCACAAACGCCCCTGTTGCCTATCTATCACACAGTCACTAGACACCTGGATTGCAACCGTAGTATATATCACATCTATAGAACGCCAAGTAAAGAATGTACAAAAAGCTTGAAAAGATTATACTCGTAACAGGATGATCATTATATTTCATATGAACATTATGATGTTTACATGTGACTAGGTTTCTCTTTCCTAAAGAATACATATCCTAACACTGTGTCCAGCCTCCCCGTGGTGATCGTCCTTCTGTTCTTTCTCACTCTAGTGGCCTCCCCCTTGGTAAATCACTCTTTGTTTGAACGGTAATAGGTTGGGGAATCTTCGTTCAGAAGACCAATGATCCCAGGAATTGAGGCCAACAATAACCTTCCTAAAAATCCATGAATGGTATTGTGGCTGTTTGGATAAATAGAAATGAATTAAGTGGGGGTGTATGTTCACTGTACAGGGGTGTGAAATGATCACAGACTTGGGGATTCTATCACAGGGTGCACGAATCCATCCAATTTGCCCTTTTTTCATTGTCATATATCACCATCTGATCCTGCATCGTAATGTCTGCAAGAGAAATAAAAAAATAACATCAATTGTTGTGCGAGTCATAAATAAACTTCTTATAAATGGCGTTAATTGGTTTTATCTGAACTTCCTACCTCCAAGAATGCTCAGATCCTTGAGACCGACTTCGGATCCGTTGAGGATACCCAAACAGGCATTCCCATATTTCTGCACAATCAGCGAAAGAGATTTTAGCCACCAGGAACTTACTGCCTCTGATAATAATTCATTGGGCTACGGAATATGTACCGTAACAATGAGGTAGTTTTGAGGAGGGATCTTTTTTTTGCGGAACAGTTTTGAGGAGGGATCTCCATAAATGCCTTCTTGCCATTGCCAAAGTTCAGCAACAAAGACTTGAGCTCCTTTTTCACATCAAGCATAGATTTGAATGGTTTCTTCCCTTTGCAGTACAGAGGCAGAGAGGGGTCAGATACCTCTTTCAGTGTCCGGCTTAGGTCTTAAGCTGCAAGAAACAAAACCTCACTAGCCCCATTTTTATTATTCATGAATTATTTGCATTACAATAGAAAAACTTTTAAACTTACAGCAGTGACAAGTGCTTCATATGGCTGTGCAGCAAAGTAGGTGAATGAGCTTCCACTGTCAAAGACTACTTCCGTCAGGCTCATATCCAGTGACCGGTCAACAAAGTATTGCTGAGCCAGGGGAATAGTAATTCCTGGGAATACAAGCTATGTCAAGATAGAATAATAATTCATAAGATATAATGTTACGACAATTCGAGCAGGAGAAAATAAGGCCATAATTTATTCTGATCTCATCTGAAAATGCCAGAGGAAACAGTTTTATTTTTTGAAACTAAAGGGCCATGATGCTCACCGTTGAGCACTGCGAGCCATAGGAATCCATGTCACACATTGGTAAATCAAGTGACGCCGTGCGGTACCCGCGCCAGCGCCCTTCTTCCTCTCGGCTGCAGCTCCGGCTCCCCTCCTGTCCTCCCGCTGCTGCTGCTGCTGCTGTGCCGTCGGAGGGCGTGGGCGGCGCCTGTTGCTTGCTCGCAGCTCATAGCTCGGAGCTCGCAGCTCGGGTTTCCAGCCGCTGCCCCTACCACGGGTCGAAGAGCGCGAACACCTCAACATGCTGAGCTGCGTGTAGACGTCGACGGTCGAGCACGGTGGAGTACCTTGGGGGCGTGGTGTGGCAATGCCGACTTTGGAGGCGGGAAGGTCCTCTTTGGGGGTGTGGTGTGGCAATGCCAACTCCCGCTTTATAAAGTTTGAATCAAGTCGCCCCCATTGTTGCTCTTTCACAAAAAAAAATAGGGCTGCTATTTTCAATGAATTCTTCTTCCTCCTCCATGGACGGCGTAAGTTGTTGACTCCTACTGTTTTCAATAAATAGACAGCCCTGTAAAAAAATGGCACATAAGATGGTGAGATAAACTACGAGATAGCCCAGTGCTAGATCTACACAGTTTGCTGTGCAGTAGCAGACTAAGAAAGATCTACCAAATTCTTCAGCAAGAGAATGAATACACGTGTAACAAGTGAGTACAACTACCACTTGTCATAAACTATGTATAGGGACCAGAAATGCATATAAGGGATAAAATCTGGAATGATCACTGCAAGTGAAATGCACAAGTACAACTACCACTTGTCATCATTCAGTTCACTATAAAAACAAGCAAAACTACCATTTCATACAAGTTAGATCTCTATTACTTTGAGCAATGGTACATCATATCAAGTATAGAAAAAATCAGAAGCATAGAACTAGCAGCATCCAGAATCATGTCAGGTATCTAAGTACCCATACTTTATAACTAAGAACCAGCTGAAAACTCTTAATTCATCTATCGTTACCTGTAACTCTGATATCTTAGAACTTGAAACTAGTTCCAGCAAAGTAAAGGTTGATATTACACCAAGAAATAATGTTTCTACTTCAACATACATAAGAACGAGCAGAAAAAACAACAGAGGCAACATCTTAAGATACAACCGAAAAATATGATTTGTCAATTTATTACAGCCTACAGCAGTTGATGAATCGTTGCACAAAACAATAGTAAATCAGCATATAGTAGGACGAAGTGTTATACCATCCTGGATCAAAGTTTGGTTGACGCCAAAACGCAGGAGACATTGGGCTACTACAGTCACCCGAATCCCAGCAAGCAGACCTCTGCTTGTCAATCGAAGCCGGTAAAACGGATCTTTCAAAAGATCTTAAAAAATAATGTATACTTGCAATCTAGAGTGGCTCCGGATCCTACTGAAGTCGTGCCAAACATACTAGTGGAAACTGGGAAGTGAAAAATAGCAACACGAGATATAGTCGTTGGGAGCCGGAGCTCTTTTTTCTGCTGGAGAGCCCAAGCTACAGAAACGTGACTGACTCTTTCCGGTACTTTAGGGCATGTTTGGTTGTCTGCATCACCTGTGCGTACATGCATCTCGGGATGCAACTTGCACCTGTTTGGTTGCCCGATCCCGCCCTCGAGCCTGGCTGGCGCATGCAAAAGGCCTCCTCGGGCTCGGCTGGGAAGGAACGGCCGAATCGGCAGTTCTTTTGGGCCTGGCTAGCATGGTGCGACGCTTTTAGTCCACTAATGATGATATTAGCCTATAATTAGTTAATATTAAGTGATATTAACATGTTTTAAAGATGTTTAAGACATAATTAGCTAAAATAAGAACATTAAGAGTGTATTTGCATAAAATAAAATTTTTAATCATAATATTATAATATTTTTATTTCATGCAATATGTCTTAAATCTGACAGCAACCAAACAACATCTCATCTCACCCGGGCTAAAACAGACACACGCAACCAAACATGACAGGGTGCATCCGCTCACTCGTTCCCATACGAGCCAGGGCTCTCGAACGAGCCAGGCTCGCGCTAGAACGCGAGCCAAACATGCCCTTAATCTCACGCTCTAGTCTTCACCGGCGTCTGGCGAGCCTGGGAAGACCGAAGATGCAAGAGAATGGCTCCGCGAAGATCCAGTCCTCCACTTACACCTCACCGCTCCGAAAGCGCCCCAACGGGCGGCTCGGCGACGGCCGCCCACCTCCACTTCCCCACTCGTGACCCTCCGTGCCCTGCTGGCCGCGGCTTCCTCAATGGAGCCCCCGGCGGCCCACCTCCTTCCATCCCTCTCCCATCGCTCCTCCCACGCAACTCTTCCCTCCGGCGACCTGGGGGCCGGGCCGGGCGAGGCCCTCCTCGCTCCCCCGTCGTCCAAATGCAGGATCTGCCTCTGGCTGGCGGCTCGACCGTGGTCTCGCCTTCCTCTCAGGGCGGCCGGCGTCCGACCGGGCGCCAGATGGCTTAACGCGGGCCGGGTTACCCCCGACGGCCCCGCCCTCCCCTGGGGCTCGCCGTCGGATCCGCCCTCGGGTGGGCGCCGCTCGTCAAGGACCGCCGCACGGCCAGTCCCCTCGCGTCGTGTCGTCGCCCCGCCCCTGCGTCGGGAGCCGCCGCCCCTGGGCTCGGCAGGTGCGTCGTCGCCTTTGGGACGTGAGGGCAGCCGATCCGCCCGCGCCCACCTCCGGCGACCACCGGCCAAAGCGGGGTGCGGCGTCTCCTTTGACGCGGCCAAGGCCGGCCGGTACGGCTGGCGCCCGCTGGGTCTGGATTGAAAGGTCCCTTGTGGTTTTTGGTAATTGAGTGTCAACATTAGGTGAACTAATATGTGTGATTGAGATTATACGGGAGATTAGTTCACACATGATGATGCAATGAAGGAGCTTATTGCATATGAGACATGACATGGAGTCATGTGACCAAGGTGGTGAAGATCAAGACGAGGCTTGGCTTTGAAGGACCGGTTGCAAGTGTGAAGGGCAAGTCAGCGACTTGGCGCCGATGGACCGATGCAATAGCGGTGAAGAGCAAGTGAGGTCAAGATCGATGGACCAAGAAGGTCATGTGATGATATGAAGTGGATCATATCATTCTTGATCGTGTTGGTGCATTGGTTGCATTGGCACTTGGAGATGGAGCGGAATGGAAATGCGCAAGGCAAAGGTATAACCTATAGGGCATTTCATTTTTCACGGTCATTGGAGCTTAGAGAAGTTTATGACCGGGTTTAGGATAGATGGCCGTACTATTAAGAGGGGCAAACGGTTTGCATATCGGTCATCTAGTGCCACTTGAGCGATCTAACTTTGCGATGTGTTAGGATCGAAAGTGGCGTGACAAGAGCTAACCCGGCCTTTGAAATGATTGTGAAAAATGCTAACACACTTGCACATGGTGATGTACACTTGGTGGTGTTGGCACATTTGCAAAGGCGGCGGTGATTGCGAGGGTTGAGTTGGGTTTGGGAACCGCTCATCCTCCCGCCCGAGCTTGCGGAAGGGGATTCGGGCGCCCGAGAAAATGAGATGCATATTTTCTATTGGCGGATGCAAGTTGGAGATGAAAACATGCTATTCCTCGTGCTCAAGTTTGGTATACTTGATGGGTAGCATGTCAAGCAAAGGAAGAGAAGGCGCCGTGTTTCTTTGGTTTTTTTTGGAAAACGCCGACGGGACTTCGACCGAAGCGAGGCTTGACCGGACGCCACCGGAAAGGCCCGGCCGGTCGCGGCTCGCGTAAAGCTCATACCGGGGCGTTTTCACGGACGCGCGACGCTAGGATCGAAGCTTCGATGCATCGACCGAAGCATGCACCGGACGCCGGGGTTACCGTTAGCATGGGCCCGATGGCCTTGTCCGCTTGACCGGACGCTCGGAGAGCGACGGACGCTGACCGACTTCGCTGGTGAGTCCGGTCGGTCGCGGCCCCATCAACGCTGTAAGCACCCCAACGGCTCTATTTTGGCTTGTGGCTATAAATAGATGGGGTGGCCGGCTTTACCGTTCGAAAGCACATTCTAGCCTTGGTGGCTTGTATTGTGGTGCTTGAGAGCCCTCCCACTCACATATGCTTGATATCGTTCATCCGATTGAGTGAGAGATCGTGTTCTAGTGCGTTCGCGTTGAGAGATCGCGATTCGTGGCACTAGGTGATCGTGTTGCAAGCCCGGTGGGCTTGTTACTCTTGGAGGTTGCCACCTCCTAGGCGCTTTGGTGGCAAGAGGCTTCGTGGAAGCACGCAGCGAAGCTTGTGCGGTGCTCAGAAGAAGAGATTGTGAGAGGTTTGTGCTCACCTCGGGGATCGTGAAGAGCAACTCTAGTGGGGCGTGTCATTGAGCTACCACACTTGTGTGTGTGGGTTCACACGGTACCCTATTGAGGGGATTGGCTAGAGAACTCACATTGGTGAGTGTCTCGATCGAAAGCTCCAGTTTGTGGGATTTGGCAATCGCCATTAAGCTTGAGAATCATCACGGGGGTGATTCGCCAAACCGTGGAACCACTAAGGTGTTGGTCGACACAACGAGGAGTAGGGGAAGGTGGCAAGCTTCGAGAGACCTCGATAAAAATCAACCCGGTGTCATCTTGTGTCCACACCAGCGGTGGTTTGCATTCTCTTATCTCAAGCTTTGTCATTACATTCATATATATATTGTGCTTGTGCTTGAGTAGAGTAGTTGTAACTATCTAGCTTGTGTAGCTTGATTAGTTACTTTGCTTAGCTTGTGTAGCTAGGTAATTTGAGCCTTTGGGTTAGGCGTGTGTTGCCTTGTCCATTGTGCATCTAGTGAGCTTAGGAGCTTTGTGCTTGTGCTTACTAGAATTGTGTAGGAGCTCACCCGTGCTTGAAGTACTAGTGCTTAGGTTTGTGTGACCTTGCATTAGATTTGATTAGGAGCTCAAGCTAGGCTTGTCACCTCACTCTTCTTGTGTAGGATCTTTTGTGAGGTGATTTAGAGTCTTAGTTAGAGGGTGAAGTCTTGGCTAGACCGATAAGTTTATTTCGCATTTGTTTTAGGTTAGCGGTGCGATTAGTTTTTAAAAGGGACTATTCACCCCCCTCTAGTCCCCATCTCGACCCTTCACTCGTCCCCCTGCGTTGCATCATCCGGGACTCACGTCGTCGAAATGCTGCGTCCGCGGGCTCAGGCATGTGCTAGGGCCCCCCGGCGTGGCTGCTCCACTAACGGCGTCGCGCCGTAGCGGCCCCGGATCCTGCATTAAGCCACTGCTGGCCGTGTGGCGGGACAGCGTTCCGGTGGCTTCGAGGTGGGCGTCGTTCGGGGTGGCGGCAGTTTGGGCGGCGTGGCGATTCGCGTGTCGTCTACGCACCATGGTGGTGGTGGGCGGCGCTGCGGTGGTACGCCATCGACTCCATGGTGGTGTGGATGGCGGCGTATCGGCTTGCCCTCTGCGTGACATGGATGCATGTGGACCTCGGGCTTCAGCCCGGCGTGTGGAGGCCGGACGGCAACGACGACTTTTTGCGCCGCACCCTTCTTGCGTGCGTCGTCTTGAGTTTCAATATACGTCATCGCCGTCGCTCGCCACCTTGGTCGCTGAGGTGCCTTGCTGTTCCTATTGTGCTTCATGATTCTCCTCGCCAGGGTGTGTCTAGGCGGTGGTGATTGTTGCGGAGTCTTGGTCATTTCCGGCGGAGGACGCTTTGCCGCCGAGGTGCTTCTTTGCTTGGGCGGATGCTTTGCGCCGTATCTGGTCGTTTCGGCGGGTGCTTGGCTTTGAGGTGCTCTCTCTTTCCACGAGCTGCGTTTCCGGCGTTCGCGTGCTACCGAGGTCCGGTCGTTACAAGCTAGCGTTTCCGGCATGTTGCCGAGGTCGCGGTCGTTACGAGCTTCGCGTTTCCGGCATCGTAGTCGCCGGTAGCGATGATCGTCTATGGCGGATGCTTTCCCATCGGGCGACCATCGTCTGCGCGGATGCTTTGCTTTGCCGTGTGGTTCGTTGGCGGATGCTTTGTCGTGGTGGTTCGTTGGCGGATGCTTTGCGCCCGGGTGATATGGGCCGGATGCTTTGCCGTCTCACGTCTTCTCTAGCGGATGCTTTGCCGCTTTATTCCGGCAGATGCTTTTTTTGCCGTGGTCTGGTTGGATGCTTGGCTGTTGGTTTCTAGCGGATGCTTTGCGCTATTGTCGTGATTGGCTCGATCGCCGCTAGCTACCCGGGTGTTGTGTGTTTTTCATGGTAATAGGTTCAGTTGTCGGGGTTGTTAGTTGGAGGGTCCACCCCATCCCTCCCCTTCCGTTTCTTGCTGTTTGTAAGTATTGGGGATTTTGTGAGTAATCCGAGGGTTACTCGCATCTCCTCTTGTATCCGGTTACGGCCTTTCTTTTGGCCTTTCGCAATGAAAAACGCCGCCAACTTAGGTGGGCGTGGTCTCAAAAAAAAGATCCAGGTCCTCCACGGTCGGTGGCGCCGCCTGGCCGCACCTCGCCCTGGGCCCTGGCCGGCCCTGGAGGCTGGAGCTGCTCTCCTCTCGCGCTGCCGTGCTCAGAGGACTTAATTCAGTTCCACCACAGAAGCACTTCCATGCAGAGCCAGAGGCAGAGCCGTTTTCACAATAGCGAAAGCACTACCAAACAGGCGTTTTAATTAGCACTAACAATGAGTAATGATCCGTCATCACTACATCAACGACTCCTGTGCATCTGAAAAACTACAAGCTAGCCTAGGTCAACTAGCACCTAGCAACAGGCAACAGCTACTATGAATTGAAGACATGCGCGGCAGTCCCCAGGCCAGAGCTTAGCTTGGCCTAGCCTTGCCGCTGGACTGGTAGCTGTAGGCAAGCAAACATCAGCTCATCTCTGAGGTTGGCTGGTGAGGAAATTGAAAGCGGCAGAGCCAGCCGGGCATGCAGCGCGAGTACTGTTCATCTACTTCACCACATGCAGGGGGTGTTTAGTTGGTGAAAAGTTTTGGGTTGGGCTACTGTAGCACTTTTCGTTTGTATTTAGTAATTAGTGTCCAATCATGGACTAATTAGGCTTAAATGATTCGTCTCGAACTTTTCAGCCAAACTGTCAATTAGTTTTTTATTTATCTATATTTAATACGATAACATATTCGATGTGAATGAGAACCGTAGCACAACCAACTGAACACCCCCGCAGTTGTTCTGTTGCTGGGCACATGAACCACTCTGTTTTTCTGCGCTTTCCCTCTCGCGCGCAGCTTGCCGAGCAAGCTAGTACGCTGGCGCTTGATTCCATCGGTCGCCATACAGTAGGAGTACGCGGGATGGGAGCGGGACGGGAGTTATTTCGATCCGCGGACGGTAGATATACAGATATGCATCGTCATGACTCTCGTACTATGGTGCTTACGTGCCAGCGATGCAATCATATGTACAGTGCATTAGTTGATTTGGATGATCAGTTACTGCTTCCGTGCAAAACGCTTTACTGGCCAACAATAAAGTGATGCAGCTTGCAGCCGCGCGCTACACAGGAAAGTCCATCGCGAATCGCGAGCGCCGAGAGGAAAAGTTGAGATAGTGGACACGAGATATATGCTCATTTGATCGCTTGCCATTTCTCAGACATCTTGCGCGCGGCATGCATCAACAAGCGTGGATGTGCTATGATCCACCGGAATCACGAGGCAGTATGCACTAGCCGTTCTTCCGCTGCATGCCACAAGTTCCCCTACACCAGCACTGTGTGCAGTGGCGAATCTAGCCACTAAACTCATCGGGGTCATTGCCTTAACAAATTAGGTTTAACACTATTGATGAGCAGTGATCAACAGTAATTCTATACTGATTTCTTCAAAGTCGTCGGGGTTAGCCGTCCCCGATGGTACAAGCTAGATTCGCCCCTGTGTGATCATTTATCAGGTTGTTTTTTTAGGGCAAACTACACCGAGGGATCAAAGCCGATCTCCATCTGATTCCACTCCCGGGCACTCATCAGGTTGTTAGTTGAACGAGTTCAAAGGAGGGAGCATTGAGCAATGTCTATCTCGCCGCCCTCCAACTGTGCCGAAGATTCCGAGCATTTCGTTGCAGACACCACTCCTCGAGAGGCCATGGCTGCTACGTTCAGGATATCGGTCTCCATCCACTCGCTGCGGCACAGTGGCTGCATTTGCCAGGCCGCGGGCAGCGAACGCCACCAGGCAGGCCGAGCGTCTTGATGAGGAAGCTAGGCATTGAAGTCGCGAGGATGAAGCTGTTGACTAGTAGGTCGAAAGCAAGTTCAAGGTCGCCATGTCGGAGAAGAAGGAGCAGTGGTTCCAGATTCTTTTCAATGGTTGTCTCGACCTAGCAGCCATGGATCTAGACATGACCGGGCTGGAGGGGCGGCGTGTAGGATCCGTGTGTCTGCCTTTTTTAGTCGCAAATTGTTTCTTTGTAATCACAACCCGGCGTGCGAGTTGGTGTCGAGTGGGCTTCGGTGACGGCAGGTTACCGTCCCCCGCGTTTTTCTATTAATAAACCTCTTTCGCTTAGTGAAAAACCCGCTTAGGTATGGTCTCAAAAAATTGAACTACTACTTGATCTACTTAGGTAGTTGGGTCAAAACAGAAGGATTGCAGTTACTCCATGCTGCTAGATCCGAAGAGCAGTGATGCCTTTTGTACGTAGAATATACGGAGTATACTCCTTTGGTTCATAAAAACATGCATGTAATTATGGGTTTCGTGATGGTAATTGTTTTAAAAGGTTTGACCATAAATAGAATTAAACATCTATCCCCAGAACAAATTTATTATAAAAATATATTCTATTACTAATCTATTGATACTTATTTTTGTATCAAGAATGTTAGTACATATTTAAATAATTTTAGTTAAAGTTCGAACCGTGTGTAACTCCTCGATAAGCAAGAATCGCGTGTTTTTATGAACCGAGGAGTACGTATAAAATAAACTGCTTGGCAAAATAATAAGACATAAACTCATCATTTGCTCAAACACACTAGCAATCCGTACCATTCTAAATAAAATATAAAGGGCATGATGAAGCGATTTATTACTCCATAGTTTTTATATGAAAATTATAAGGTTCTGTGGTACGTATATTCCTGTTATGGCATATAGGTCGCCCGGCCGTGCCCATAACATTATTATGTCACCAACGACTACCATCCCTTCCACAAACCACCATACATATATCTGTTTTTAATGTTCATGCGAGTGCACCGGCCGATCCATCTGGCATGCATCAACAGTAGCGCCGCTAGTTCCTCGTCTTAGATCCTTGTTTCGGTTTTGGTTTAGGTTTGTTTTCGGCTTATTCTCTCGCATATAACACTATTAAAATCATCCAAAATCAGATTAGATTGTGTCAGCGCGCACAGAACAGAAGCATTAGTTATTACGTAGTTAATTTGGATTACTTTGCTTTTAAGAAAAGTAATAAAATAGGTGCAGTTTTTAGTTATGTTTGAGCCATGCCCATGCATGCTTGCAAATGGAACACGCATATGGTAGTTATTAGTATTAATTAATTAGACCCCACTTTAACAGTGAAAACGATCAAGAATATGTGTGTAGGAGGTGTATATATCTTGTGCCAAGTGCATGTGCAGGTAGCAATGTCGTCAAATTAAACCTGAGGGTATATATATATATCTGGCACGTACGTACGCCAGCGCGCGTTAATTAAAAACGATGATGGATCGACCCGATCGGCGCCGCCGTACTTACACGCTTAATAACTGTCAATAGCATTACCGGTTACCGCCCTAGCTCACGTGTTGGGAACGACGCGTACGTACGTTCAAGGGAAAAACGGAACCGCAATTCAACGCTCTCTCCAATCGTCTTACTTGGATCTGCTAGTGGTACAAATGATACAACACGATACGGCCACGCCCGCACATTACTACCGCGCTAACGTAGCAACCAGCCCCGGCCCCGGCCCGTCCATCACCATGCCACTGCCAGCAAGCATTGCACAGAAATGTCAATGCAAAGCTTTTACTGCATTTCAAGTTCACTGCACAGTGCACAGCTAGCCGGCCAGCTGCCCGGCGTCGATCGAGATCTGAGATGAGAGCTACTACTAGTGAAAACAAAAGAAATCCCGGTCGTCTCTCGTCTCTCTCCATGGCCGATGGCTCCACCATGCATATGCGTACTCACTCCTGCAAGGGTAGGGTGCTGAGTGAAGCGACCTGTGCTGTGCTGGGGAGAGCTGAGCTGGTTTTAATGGCGGTCACAGGAGCAGTAAAGAGCAGCAGCAGGTACGTACCCTGCCTCTCCTTTAACTCCGGCCGGCCTCTCTCTTCCTTTAACGCCCCCCACCTACCATCGCTACTGCTGCTGCCCCGGGTCGGGCCTCGCCGTCCGTCCGTCCCTGGCTCCCTGCACGCGACCCGGCCGATGACCTCTCCTCGCTGCTCTGCGCCTTCTTCAATGCCCCCCGTCCACCTCTCCCGCTATAAATCACCTGCCTCGCCACCTCTCTCTCATCAGCTCACGACCACACACCTCACCACACCACAGCAGCAGCAACAGAGAAGGAGACTTGTAGTCCAGGTAGTCCAGGAGCTAAGGAGCAAGCAAGAAGAGGGAGAGCCGAGAGCTTGCAAGCGAGCACGCGATGGCGAGGTCTTCCAAGATGGTGATGGCGGCGGCCGCTCTGCTGGCCCTGGCTCTGGCCGTGGCGACGACCGTCGAGGCGAGGAACATCAAGACCACGACGACGGCGGCGGCGACGGAGAACAACAAGGACGTCGGCGACGCGGTGGTGCAGCCGACGACCTTCCGCCCTTCGACCGCCTCGGTGGCGGCGCGTCCCCGGCGTTCGGCGGCCTCCCCTAGCGGCAGCAGCATCCCCGGGTTCAGCATGCCCGGCGGCAGCAGCATTCCCGGGTTCAGCATGCCCGGCAGCGGCAGCATCGGCAGCATGCCCCTCTTCGGCGGCGGATCCCCGGATTCAGCGGCTTCGGTGGCATGCCTGGGTCCCCACCGCCGGCTCCGTCCGGCCGAGCACGACAACAAGCCCTGAACTCCGTCCATCGCCGGAGGTCGGGCCATCGGTAGTAGACTGATGCTACTACAGCACGTCGTCGTGCATGCGTCGTTGGTTGGTTGGTTGCATTGGTCTGGTTTCCCCTAGCTACATACGTC
This sequence comes from Hyparrhenia diplandra, assembly GCA_015847255.1. NCBI lineage: Eukaryota > Viridiplantae > Streptophyta > Magnoliopsida > Poales > Poaceae > Hyparrhenia > Hyparrhenia diplandra. The sequence goes on from JADLZK010011756.1 coordinate 259,999, forward strand.
TAGCTAGCTATAGTTCGTGTCTTCTAGTTACCTGCTGCATGCATTGGAGAGTTGTTGGATGATGTGTTCCATTTGTTGTTTGCTTTATTATTTCTAGTTGTGTCTATCTGTGGAGACATGATGCATCGTGTTTGTTTAGCTGTTGGTGACTCAGCTGGTTGTAGTGGTGGTGATCGATGTTCTTCAGGCATGAATTAATAATGCTACATGTCATGTGATGATGTTTGTTGTGGTAAACCAGTTGTGTTGTGTGCATGCTGCTGTTGCTTCCGTGGTGTTTGTTATCAAGGGTTCACATCGTTGATTTGTCACTACTTTGTTTAGTTTCCGGCCGGGACACAGATTCAAATTTGAACCTCACTGACGCTTGGAAAAGCTGGTGGCAAGAATACACCATTGATCGATCTGCTCATGATATTCGATCAGCAAACTAGCTGTGAAAGTTGTAGTAGGAGTTTCGGAATCTCTGAAAACGGCACTGCTCTATTAACATTGCCTCTACGTACTGTACTACACAAGTACACCCTCCGTCCCTCCGGCACAAAAAGAGTAGAGTAGGCAGCAAATGCAAGCACATGCGCTGCATACAACAACCACGAACAAAGCATCAAACAGCTGGATATTTGAAACCAAGGGGCAAAAAAAAGTTCAGTAAATTACGATCAAGCTTTTAAGTCACGAACATGTGTACTGGTGCAGCAATTTACTGCTCTAGGTGGTGCAGTTACTGCCCTATGTCCTCGCATCCCCACACCGTCGTCCTTGGAGACGAGATAATTGCATCCAACGACACGCAGTAAAATCAATTCCCCACCTAACCCTTCACATGCATGCATACAGCAACGACTGCCCTCCGCTAGTAAATATAACACGGTGCTTAATTTCACGGAAACATGACCTAAACTGACTGACTGACTGAGTTGATCATCCCCAATTTGCATTGGCAGCATAAACCTGTAGCTCAACTAGCATTTTCAATATTACAATTTTGCAACACCATGCCTCTAGCTGGCCAGCAATTGATCCACAGACTAATAACTCCAGTCTTCTAAAAACATTTCCCAATACAATATTTTATCTTCATTGGTTGGATGAACATTTATTTAGCCAATCTTTGCCACAAACGAAGAACTCGAGGAGTATTCAACAAGCTTCAGCTGTACGTCAGTAGAATCCGAATGCACAACTGAAGCACATGAGCCAAGCGAGAATGCACGTCAGCTGCTGATTAACAGGTTTCAATAAACACAGTGATCATATAGACACGACAGCATAACTTCATAACCTCTCTGAACGTGCACGATTGTTACGGTGCAGGCACTACTGCATTAGTCGGGAGCAAGGTTTTTTTACCGGCCGGTGGGAGGAATCCGCCGCCCTCCGGTAGCGGATTACCGGACCGTTACCGGTAATCCGGCCGTAAATCGCCGGTTAGGTTTTTGAATTCAATTGAATTCAAAAGTTTCAGTTCATCGAAAAATCCGGATTACCGAAGCGGTTTTTAATTTTTACCGCCGGTAAAAACGGTAAAAATAAAAAACCGCTCGGAAGGTTTGTTTTTTTTATTTTTTGGAAGGATTTTTGATATTTGGTTTCGACATTTTGATGTAAAATAGGGCACACAATGCGGAAATAAATATCATAAGTCAATCTGGATACAAACACCAAATGTGATGGGAACACCCCATAGTCCCATACCGCAGGATCGGGCATACAAATAATCAACGGCGCTCGATTTACATATATACGGAACCCCCCCATATCAGGGCATGAGTCCTCATACCGGCGGTAGACATAATAGAGATACCTCATTGCTGAAGCGGGCTAGCCTTGTACTCTTGCCAAGTCAGCCCCGACCATACTGGCCGTTGTCTCCCATTCTTCAACCAACCGATTGTAAAAATCGGGTCTTGCCATTCAAACACCCATCTAGTCATAGGTTGGTTGGTTGCGCGGGGAATGGGATACGTGTAAGAAGCTGCGGCTGCGAGGTGTCATTTTGCCGCGAGGATGAGGAGTCGCGTGGAGTGCGTAGTCCGCCGGAACCGTACATCCTCTGCGATTCGGTGGCCATGGTCCGGTCTTGAGTGGCATGTGTGAATCGGCTCTCATCGCAATCAACCATAATTCGGGGGTTCGGCGAGAAACAATTTCGTGCGTATGTAGGTTCAAGTGCAATTCATACTGTAAGGGAAATGAAGAGTGGAAACGTCACCACCGGCACTGACCACCACTCCCACTAGTACCGCCACCGCGATACCCTCCACCACCGCCACCGCCATACCCTCTGCACCGCCACCTTCGGCCCGCCGACCGCCTTGATCGCTCCCACCATCGTCCGTGGTGTCATCACTTGAGGAGCTTTCTTGATTGCTACCATCATCATCACCGGTTTGTTTTCCTTTTCCTTGCCGTCGAAGGACCCACGTTGAAAGACACATGTTGCTTCCTCTTCCCCAAGTGAGTTGCACCCACATTTCTACGGGCCCAATCATCGATACAATCATCCCCGTCGCTGGACGCAGATCCTCGCTTGCTATGTGGTCACCGCCAGCGTAGCAAATAATAGCAGTCGGTGGAGATACATTTTTTATATATATGATATACAAATATAAATTGTACCGACAATATTTGATGGCGGAGGGACGCCCGCTTCTTCATCATCATCATCAAGAACCGTGGTTGGTTGGATCGGCCGTACTCCATCCATTCCCTAATCGGATTGCTCGATCATAGAATGAACAGGTTACCCTCCCTGCGTAAAGACGTTCACGTGCGGTCACATCCACGATGCCCGTCATCACGACTCTTCTTTGATCCGGCAAGCTCTCTCAGGAAGTAGTCACGCACCTCCGGTGGCACATGGTTGCAATGCACCACCTCGACCCACGGCCAGCCAAGTGCTGCTTGAACCTAGTGCAGCCACCGCCGGATTTTGAGTCGTGACAGTAGTTGCACCTCCATCCTGGAGTAAGGTTCTCACGTGCTCCCTGCACCGCGTCTCTCGGTCTCCCCACTCCCGAGGCCAGACATTGTGTACCGCATAAAAAAATAACGGACAACACATAGTCACTTAATAATATATATATTTACAATATATGTACACAATACAAACCAACAATGTATTCCTATAATATACATCGCATCACAAATCCTACATGAAATCCTAAATCCTAATGGAAATAGTTGCCTACACTAACCTAAATATTTCCTAAATCTATGAACCCTAACTAAAAAACTAACCTAACCAAAATATTTTCTAAATCCTAACACAAATCCTGCCCAAATCTATGAATCCAACCCAAAAAAACTAACCTACATCCCAATCCTACCACATAAATCAAGCTAAAAAAAAAAAAAAAAAAAACGCACCTTTGGTGGTTCCCGAGGTTCCCGGGAAACCGATGAATCCGTCGAAAACCGGTGCTCCGGGCGGCTTCGGCGACGCAGGACGTTCAGCGGTCGGATTCCCCGCGCTGTCCGGCGGGGAAACCGCTCCTCCCGTCCGGTATAAATGCCGCAGCCGCGCCCGGCGGAGCCGAGGGCGGGACGGGCGGCGACGGGCGGATAAGGTTCCCGGGGGCGTTTGACCCCCTGCGCGGCCCCCGCCTTATCCGGCTCCGGGGGAGGCTAATAGGCCTGATGGGCCCCTTGACGGGCCGCCCATGATTTTTTTTTTTCAAACTTCAATTCAAATTTTTTTATACCAAACGAACTCAAATTTGAAAAAGTATTGCACCATTGGCTTCTATAAGTCGCAAACTATTTTTAGGTATTTTTTTCATTTTTTTTTCAACTTTTGAAATTTGAAATTCAAATTTTTTTACCGGCGGACCGGTACCGGGCGGACCGGTTTGACCGTAAAACAGCGGTAACAGCGTTTTCCGACCGTAAAAAAACCTTGGGGACGCCTAAAAACCCGCAAAGAGAAACAAAAAGTATATCAGCAATCTAGAAGAGGAAAGTACGAAGAATAAAGAAAAGCCAGCAGCCAACGAGCCAAGCTGAGCGCCCATCACTCCGCAATCAGTGAGGATCGTTCTGCTAAAAAAGAAATGCAACACTTTGCATCGCAAGCTTAGGATGAATATATATATGGATCGATGATCACTGAGGCAATCCCTTTCCACATTTTTTCTTTGACTAGCAAATATGCCCGTGCGTTGCAACGGGAGTAAAAAAATTATAAAAAGTAATTTGATAGATCTTTCCACGGTAAGGAACTGAAATATGTACACATAAATTTATTATGACATTAATTTATAATTGTCTGTATGCCGACAGATATCAATTTACATGACTTTCTTTGATGAGAACACATAAAACATGTAATTTAAATGTCTAATTAGAGTCGTAAAAAAAGATCTTGATTGCAATGTACAGAAGCTGTCAGCGGGGTGGTTTTTTTCCCTCTTTGATTAACAATGATGCATACATTGTATGGGCTTCGATTTTTCTTCTTTTCTTCTTCTGCACATCTATGTGTCCATATGTTTTTTCTTTTGTATATCCTTTTTTTTTTCTATTTGTTCGTAGGAAACTCTATTTATTTATCCTCTTTGTCACACCTTCAGTACCAGCGTATCCTCTTATCTCCGTAGTCCGTTCCCAAATCTTTTCAGCCCTGCCGCGCCACCCAAGTCGCTAGGTGACCACCGGCAGCTACGACATGACTCCGGCCGGCACCTCCACCCGAGAGCGAGCTAGCGAGGCTTCACGCGGTTTTTTGTCGGCAGCTCCACGGCGGTGCCCAGCTCAAGCTTTCGCCGCCCGCGGCGCCCCGAATCTGTCGTCCGCTCGGCCGCCGATCTCGCGCCGACTCCTTCGCTTCGAAGCTGTTCGGCATGGCGCCCATCACCGTGCTTTCGTGCACGCGGCCGCTGGCGATGGATTGGCGGATCCCCCCGCCTCGATGGTCAGGCGTGTCCTCCGGTCCTCCGACTCCTCCCGCCCGGCGAAAGATGCCTCACGTCATCATCCTCATCTAGGCATCGACGGCTCCCTTGTTTTGTTGATTGGTACTATTTGGTTTGATTTATGCAATGTTTGATTTGATTTATATTGGGTTCGGGGGCTGACTTCGGGTTTGAATTGGATTTGGATTCCTATTCTATTTTCTCTTGATCTGTCCTAGTCTTTCCTTCTTGTCTTTTTCGCTCGCTTTCCTTCGACGATAGAAGTTGTATCGGACATGGACTCAGATGACTTGAGGGTCGGACGAAATTTTCGCGGCTTCAAAGGCCGGACCTAAACTTAGGGGAGACGACGGAAGATAGACGCGGCACCGTATGCAATCAGGACAATATCGTACTCGTAATGCGTGCGCTAAGGCATTACCACATAGCCACGCATCGCATGCAGTCGGGGACAATATACTCAGACTCCGTGGTGCGTGATCGATTGGGCGATAGGAGAAACATATAGGCAGGAAGGTGGAACAAAAGTGCGTACCACATAGCCACGCACCGTATGCAGTCAGGACAATATACTCAGTACTGCGTGTGCGTGATCGATTTGGGCGATAGGAGAAACATATAGGCAGGAAGGTGGAACAAAAAAAAAGGGGAGACGCCTTATGATGTACACGTGTACATTGTCTTCTAATTTTCTATTCTAATCAAGACTTCATGAGGCGTGTAATGAGAGTCCGAGACGGACGTCCGATATATATTTCACATACTTTTCTCCACGTACTTTTTTCGGACGCTAGGACAGGAAAAGACGTATTCGGTGGGACACTTGTACGGACGGACACAAAAATACGAAAGAGAGACAGAGAAGGTGGAACCAAAGATAGGGGAGACGACGGAAATTTTCTCTCTTTATTAGTAGGTATAGATGAAACAGGAGGAGGAGATTGTGTCCAGTGGCTACATTAAACTGAAAACAGAGAAACAAAAACAAAGAAGCAAAACAAAAGAAGGGAATGGAACACACCCACTAAAATTGGCCTTGTGGTATAGTCTCTCGATTATCTCATAATGGATGATGATTGATGTCGTTTTAGCTCTGGGCACAGAAACCAATGAGTCAAAAAAAAAAAAAAAAACAGTATATAAAAAAGATAAAAATGCATTGAAAAGGAAAAATGTGCATGGAAAAGTAAGAATGGCAACTAATTTGGGTTAAGTTTAGAAGGCTACAAGATCAACTATTATGAGCTGAATGAAAGGAGCGAGAAGATTCTTTTGATGGAGCTGAAGACATTTGAAAACCGTTTGGCAAAAACAGCTTCTATGACAATTTAGTAATATTTTATTTATTTTTTATGTAAAGTTTGTGAGGAGCCTTAAGTGGTAATTTTTGGCTGCTGACTCCTCAGGACAGTACTCCCCGCATCACAAATTTGAATGCGTGATTTGGCTTGGTGTGCTCATCAAAATCACACTTTCAACACTAATTTCTCTTTTAATATAGAAATTGTATGGCGACAAAAGTATCATTAGTAAGTATTTCTAAACACAAATAAAATGTTACTTCTTTTATACTTAAAACTTTGTAGATAACCATAGTAATTGTTGGCTAATGATATCTATTCTAAAATTCAAACTCTGTTATATAATGGCAGTGCAGAGAGGTATCATGATAAAAATAACTCAGTCCAGGACAGGGGAGTAAAAAAATAGCTTCACGGCAACCCGAACTCCCAAAGCCATATCAAAAAGGCCCGGTATATACATGATAAAAAGAAAGACACTATGGTAACGCTAAACACAAAAATTTTCAATAAAAATATTAAAATTGAAAAGCGCAACACAGGTTCATGTAAATGTAATAACCTAACAGCTGCCAATAATATAAGCAGCCCGCATACAGGCAGAACACAATCTCAGGAGTGAAATATTCCCATTTTATATACTACCTGTGGCTTCAAGTACAACTTATTTAAAAAAAAAGGTTCCATTCAGTCAATCAAAACAATAATCCAAAAACCCTAATTAAATTAGGGCCCTGGTATACTTGCCAGGTAATGTACACGGAACAACATTGATCAGGCTGGCCAGTAACCGGGCGAAGCTTGTGATCCATCGAGAATTTGATAATCTCGTGGAATGGACGAGCTCAAGGAGTGCATAAAGCACAAAGGGAGCTAACCAACTTTGTCCATTGTCTTTTAATCAGCTGCCATGAATGGGTCAACGTCACCAAGATCAGCAATCAAGGGCTCCAAGTCTTCAGGCTCGCCTTCTTGCGTGAAATATGTAGGAAATGGGAGCAAAGCCGTGTCAGGTTTCTTGTATATAGAATCCTTAACGAAAAACAAAGCTACCTTGAGGACCAGGAACCTGCAAAAGGGGCAACGAAAGATACATAGAACACATAATTTCTATGATTGAACAAAATATGTTGTGACATCAGAAATCAAGTCACCTGGCCCTTCAGATATAGTAAGTTCCTGGCTGGGTCTATTTGGTAAACCCATACATTCTTCACGGTGCGTTGCACACCACCCATGCGCCCAGGCATTTTTTCTGTTTTTGAAAACCTGAAATTTTCCAATTGTTATGTCATTACATGTGCAAGGCTGACTGCTGCAGTACTGCTTTGTGCACACATTAGTGAGCTCCTATCATATTCCACCAATGGGCGCGAATGTAACCCCTGCTATGGAATCAGCTTGTAATCGGACCGTTTCTATCTGTCAATACTCAATACAATTATATGCAGTTCTCCTTCGTGTTGAAGGAAAAAAAATTAAATACACTCCTATCAAAACAAATTAAACTAAGTGCCTTCCTGCATGACAGATATCACAGTGAGGTTTCAAAGCATTAGTTCATGGGCTTTGTGTTCAAGAGTCAAGACAAAAAAGTTCAAGAGCTTGCAATTCTAAACAAAATCTATTTTTTTGGACCAGGTCTGAACCCAACAAATAACATACTTCAGGAGGCAATCATGTACGATGACATCAAACAGACCCATTGTTCATAGTACAGCCCAAGTAAAATACATTGAGAACATACCAACTATACATAAGGTCTTATCATCTTAACTATTGAGGAACACGAAAAAACCTGTGACTAAATACTTCAAATCCATAATTCATGTCGTTAAGACGAAGTGTGATTCATTGAGAAACCTTACTATTGCCTATCCTATGAAGAGTAAAATGACACTATTGTGAGAAGAGAGATTGCATAACATTTTTTCAATACATAAATGTGATACTGTAATATAACGTACCCTTCCAGGAGCATCTCTTTGACCAGTAGATCCACCACTGCGATGCGACAAAGATGCCCCATGTGATGCAGGCCCCCATGGAAACCATGTCTTTTCATTACACCCTACAAGATTAAAAGAAGGTTAAATTGTTAAACATTGACAACAAAGACATTATTACTTTGTTCTACAAGGAAAGCAGTTTAACACTTCGGCAGAGTCAAATTACTTATGTAATCACAATGTTCTAATGAAGAATTGACCAGTTTTGCCAAGTTCTGAAACCTTAGCACATTTCCCCAAGAAATAAATCTAGGATCTGGAAACCATGGGAGAACTTGCACTACCATGCAAATAAGTCCTCGAGAGGTAGGCCATTTACCAAATACTGGTCCTTCTAGTTTCTCAAACATCAATAAGCCTTTTTCCTTGTAGATGGATGTTACCAGCTAACAAAGTAGCACAATGCACATTAAAATAGAATAACTCACACTACCTCTCACATGTCCAGCCAAATTATGCTCTTTTTATGTGCTAAGAGTTTATAGAAAAGCTACTCAAGATCTGAAAAGACACTGATCCCACAATAACACCAAGGATAACTATAGTTTCTACGATGCACACTACTTTGGACATTATGGCATTTAATTCTCAAAAAAATCAGTCAGAATGTAATATTTGAAAAAGTGGAAATTTTTAACATCTTTGTTATCTCATATAACACTGCAGTGATTTGTAATTGGCACGGTCAAATTTAAAGTTTTTAACAATACATCACTCTGCTTGAATATTACACCAATTGTAAGAAACACATACGGTGTTTGCTTTTTATTATCAGAAAAGCTAACATATAAATTGCAATAGAACAACTTTAAACAAATAAATATTTGAAATGGAGCAGCTTAAACACAGGGCATAATTTAGAAACTTAAGTATCAAAAATATCTCTTGCATAATTTCCTCTGGAGGTGTTGCAAAAGAAACACAAACTAAAAGTCTGGCGATAGCTTAGCGGGTTTACAGCAATGTACTGAACTGTCTTGACAAGTGAAATCACAAAAAAATAAACTGGACAGGAAGAATTCATACCATAAAACCTTTCCCCTTCGCGGATTCCAGTGACATCAACAAATTGTCCAGGCACAAAGTGGCGAACTGTGATGGTTGTGCCAACAGGAAGAAGTGCATCCTCAGTGACAGGAAATTCCTTTTAGCTTTCTCTTCAGAGGCACTCCCTGTGCTCTAAAGTGGCCAACTTCAGGCTTTGTTAGGTGTTTTTCCTTCTTTTGACCTGCGCCAAGCTAACAAATACAAGGAGAAGAATTTAGGAATTTAGCAATACCTTTTCTTTTGCAAAGTAAAGATGAATGGAACAAACAAAGAACAATTATGTAAGTTAACCACTCTGCATTGCATTAGACTAACTAAAAAAAAAATTAAGGCAAGATATTCTTGCAAGTGTCTTATTCATGGTGTAAGTGCATGAGATGGTTTATGGTTAGTGGTTACAAACTTAGCTCAAGTAAAATTGTCAAAATTGACTTATGAACCCCTTTAGCAGTAAAATTGATCAAGGGTTAAGTTGATAGGATAACTTGCATATACCAATATTATGTTCCTGAAGAGAGTAAAATGGCACAAGAACAAAAGAAAACTCAACACCACCACACCAAAAAGAACTACCATTGCTGCATGAGTTTAGAAACATGGAAAATTTCAAAAACAACCTCACGTCTCTCTTTGGTTTGGAATACCAACACATAAAACGTTTTGTTGCAAAGACCCACCACTACACAACTCGGTTTTGTAGCAGAAACTATCCCACCAACATGCCACAAGCTGATTTCACACGCTTTTTTCTATCCTAGGGTGCCCGATGCATCTACTCTAACCCTTATTCCTATACAACATTTATTGCTTTCTCCTGAAGCCACATTCTTTATAAAAGTTAGATACTCCAAAAATACAAGACCTGCATTTCATCAAATCCTATGCTATTTGCAAAAATTCTTCACCACAACATGATCCAAACACCAGAACAAGCTTCACTCAGTTAGCATAGACTATAGTGGCTCCACATGAGCAAAGTCAGGCGCAATCTGATGAGCCTATGCTATGTGGGATGGCTTTTATCAACTAGGGGCTATGCATTTGCAACCAAACGCCTTATGGGGTGGAAATCTCAAAATACAAGTGAATATGGGATAGGATAGTCTGCCATTTTCCATTAAAATTAACTAACCTACCGCTTTAAGGTAGGAAATATTGAGCTATACTGAATCAACAAGATATTACTGATCTAAAATAATAATTTACATCATCTCAGCCATTGTCATCTGGGTTGAAGCGACATCATTGGTTTCAAGTCTAGCGAGTGAATTGAACCAGCAGCAATTCAATACTTCATTTGTTTCGGTTGAACACGTTTCGCAGAGAGAGCTCAGGGAAATTTCGTGTAGCACCTGTAGGGCGAAGAATCCCTCCTTCTCGGCGGTCTTGACCTGGGTAACAACGTTGTCGTCGACCCAGAGGACGGTGATGGGCACCTTGGCGCCCCACTTGTCCCACATCGCCGACATCCCGCACTTGACGCCGATAACGCCGGTGCGCCGCGATGTGGGTCCCATCACCCCGGCCCGCGCCTCGATGATCCGTCCCCGCCGCCGCCCTCGCCCCCCAGCGTCGTCGTCGTCGGAATGGGAGGCGAAGGCCTCCGCGGAGAAGAGCCGGGAAGGCGGGAAGGGGAGGCGCGGGCTCCCGCCGGCAGAGAGTGAGAGGCCGCGGAGGCGCGCGAGCAGGCCCTCGAGGCGGCCGCCATGGTTGCGGCTGGGCGACGGCGGGGAGGCGCGACGGCGAGATGGGTGCTGGCTGTGGGTTTACGCGGCGGCGCGGCGAGATGAGTGGGTGCTGCTGGGCAGTAGGGTTTACTGAGCTGGGAGCCCGGCCCAATGGGGGCAAAGCGAGCATGCGCGCGGGCTCACTTACGAGTGGGCCTGAAGCCCTGAACTCTACTGGTGTTTTTTTTTTCGCTTTTCCGATTTCTGATTTCAGTGCTGCACGCGAGAATCCAAATTCAGCTAAAAAACAGACACATTACACGTAGAATTTGAGTTGCACCGATTTCAAAGTTTAAAGGACAAGTCACTGGAATGAAGAGAATACAAATTCGCTTCAGTATTTGTGACGCATAGCATGACTCAACTGGGTCTCGAGTTTCGTCAAAATGATGAACAAATAGATGTCTCGAAAAGGCTAATCTTTTGATTAGCTTATCCTGGAGGGATCATGACTTTTGTACACCGACAAAAGGCAACCAGAAACATAATCTCACATAGGTTCAACTAGCAAGTTCATCACTACCCTAAAGACTCCAAACAGTGTTCCTTCTATAATGCCAAGAACAGAAGCTACATACCCTGTAGCAAAAGAACTGATGACTCAACCGGTAAAAGCAGGCCACAAATAGATTTTACATGGGGCTTGATTCATCTGAACATCACGGCGTCAACCAATCATATGATCTGATCCTAGTGAAATCAGCTATCATAGCGATCAAAACAACGCTCATGATGAGCAGCTTCAGGCTTCAGAGAACCGAGTTCCACCATGGCCTCCTGATGCTTGGGTGAATACCATGCCGTGGCCTTTGCTGAACCCAGGACCTTGAGAGCCCAATCAATTGCAAAGATCGGGTCATCCACTCGAACAAAATGGTCCTGGCTTCTGGGGTCAATGGCAACAGAGGATTCAACACGAAAACTGAAGGGCCCAACTATCTGCAGCAAGACAAGGAAGAGGTTTATTAAGACGAGATAAATTCCATATGATACCTTTCACACACAACGATCATCTTGTCTATTCTTCTTATAATTTATTGATGGCAGGCAATCAAAGAGAAATGGCCAAAAGATAACAACTCCTATGTTCTAACAAGTTTAGCCCCTGGCATTTCAGTAGATGGAATTTGCTCCTCAACAAGAGTAAACATGACTGCCGCCATAAGCACTAGGATTTGGATCAGACTGTAACTAATAAACCAAAATTTGGCTAGTGTTTACATTATGGCACAGAAGATAAAAAGAGTCAGGGTGTATGCATATCTAAGCATAGCCTAGAATTCAACTAAGATAAACTCTCCTGCAAGGAAGTCATTAATATTATTAATGAGTTTGTTGTCCCATGCCTTTCTGATGGTGAACCTCCTACTGCTTCTTCCAATTCTGAAACTGGGATTGGCCTGTTGACTTATATAACAAAACTATCCTGGACTGACGTGGTTAGTCCCAAGTACCTCAGTTTTTTTTCATAAGTTTCGAGCACAATAGATTGAGATGCAAGCAGAAGCTACCAAAGTAACCATAGGAAAGAAGACAATAACAGGTATCAGAGAACAATGGAATGAAAAAAAAATGAATTACCTGTTGTTGAAGGGAAACAGTCACATCAGGACAAATATCGCAGAATGTCTCTACATCAGGTCTTCTAGAGAAGAAGAAATCTTGTGCAAGGCGAGAAGCACCACATAAGAACAAGGAGCCAGAGGAGATATCAAATCGGGCACTTGCCTTAGTCAAATCCAGAAAAAGCCTCTGAAAATTCCCATATTGAGCAGTGAAAGTAACAGAAGCAAAGAGGTCTGCAAAGGCAGCATATTTATTCCTTTCATTAAACATTCTAAAAGCATTACTCTTTTGTGTTTCATCTCGTAGAGCCACTCTCCTTGAACAGTTCCCCAAATATCCACTGGCTACTGCACCTGAATAAATGAAAGGAAGGACACTTGAGAAACATTGCTGATTACATATGAATCCAATACAGTGCTAATAAATTGATAACCATTTCACATAGCCATGCAGAGATGCACTAAATGTCAGCACCAACGGAAAAATAGGCAGTAAAGCATATAGGGAAGTCAAGTCGTCCAACTGTATACCAGCATCTATATGAAGTGAGGGATATTATTGGCTTCCAAAGTTAAGTAATATCACAACAAAGTTTTGAAAAGGTGCTACACACTGGTTGAGTGGCAAATTGTCGGACTACTTGGACCCCTAGGCAGCCTAGGAAGCAATCAGGCACTAGGCTTGACCGCTTGAGTGAGGTGTCTAGTATAGTAGTACCTAGGTGCCACCTAGCCACCTAGGCGAGGGCTAGGTGTCCGATATTTTATACAGTGAGCTCAGCAATGGGAAACAGAAAGACTAAGTTACGATCAGATTACATCCTGGATTTCTAGGAAATGAACAGCGTGTCAATGAAAAGGTTTTGAAGCAGTTTGTGGGGCAGCAACAAAACCTCCAAAGTCCAAGCAAGTAGATGCAAGGAATTTCCATTAAAAGGAGTAAGTATCAACATCAAATGGAGAGTGGACACTCACCAACGATACCAGTAAGAGAAACATGTGAATCCGAGAGAAATATATCATATGGCTGAACACTTTTTTTAGCTTATCTTCTTTTTTTCCTCCAAGCATCAATGCTTTTCTTGATGGAAATAGCCGCTTTTAGCACATAGGCCAGGTAGCAGAGCAATTGGAACATCATCTGTTTCATCACCTCCAAAACATTTTGGTTCCCCACTATTCTGCTGCAATAATAGATGATAACTCAATCCAGAACTGGAGCCAACTGAAGCAAGGTCAGCTGATAATGACAATGGCACATCCCAATATGCTCCATTTTTATCAGCAAATAATCCAGGCCAAGATGCTTGCAATGTAATATTATGATGAGGAAGCTGCAATAGGTAAACAGGTGTCCTTTAATCCAAGCATTTAGAACAGTAACAACATAAACTTAAACTAAACATTCCCAAAAGTTTAAAAAAAGGGGGGGGAACAGGATAAAACTTCCACAAGACATTATCAACAGCTAGTTGCTCTAATCAATATACTGAAACAGAACATGATTTATCGAGAAACCATAGTGCAAGCAACAAGAATACCCATAAATAACTAACTGTATACCAAATAGGTTAAGAGCGTCCAGATTTTTTGCCTCGTGGTGAAATATCGCTTTTCCTCGATTGCCTTTCTTGATATCAAACAACTCCAGCAGCAAAGTGGTGTCTGGTGTGATCAAGATTTCCGTGCCTACACCTAGGGACATAACATCATGCAAGTGTTTCTTCAAATCTTTGGTCCAAGAGGCCTCTTCCTGCCGATTTGCTAACTTTTTCTTTTCACGACAGAATAGAGCTTCTTAACATTGATTTTCTCCAAGATGGTAGAAGACCTGAACAGATCACAACAGATTGTTCGTTAACATGAGTTTAATGAGAAACTTGTTGAACATTAAGTATAACCTCTACTAGATATCCGCATTGGGCAGGCTATTTAGTCCATTAAATTACCAAGGAGAAAAAAAAAATTGGACAGTAATCTCCTCCTCACCTTCTGAGCTGACAATGCTATACATCAAACAAGAGACAGAAATGATAGCCCATTTCAGATTACTTAAAATCAAATCGTCTCACATATCATCCACTGATACATCAATACCAACGTATGTTGATAAGGGAGGCACATAATCCTAGTGCTGACAAAATGATCCAAAATTAACCAATGTACATTCATATATGTATCAAATCCAGGGTTTTTTTTTAACAAAGCAAATCCAGGGTTATGTCCCTCAATCACACTATGCACACCAAGCCTACATTATCATTGGCGCCTGATGCTACAAGATTGCAATTTGCAAGCAAAACATTGAGTGCCTCCCAACCGCAACCTCCTCGGAGCAGTACAGATATGTATAATGGGTCTGGTTCGTCACCATACCAGTTGTCCGTGATGTAGAAGATGTGGGCGTGGTTGACGGAGAGGCCGTCGCGGGTGGCGGAGAAGGTGGGGACCAGAGGGGACGCCATGAAGCGGTGGAAGAAGTCGAGCTGCTTGGGGCGGGTGACGCGGCAGCCCCGTGTGAGCCCCAGCGGCAGGGGGTCCCCGGGACGGGGCGCACCGTGCCCTCCATCGTCAACGGGGTCTCCGCGTCCAGCTCCCACCGCCCGTCCTCGTCAGACATCCATCGCATCCGCCGCAGCGACATCGGCGACGGGGCGGCGCCTTTTGGAGCTGGTGGTCCTTCCGATTTCCCGTCGGCGTCGGCGTCGGGGTGTGCACACACAGTTGGTGGGCGAGGAGCCGGATAGGGACCTAGGTGGGTAACGTGGGCCTGGGCGCTGGGCTGAGGGCTCCCTACACAGCTTCAGGCTTCAGCTATACCCAAAAAAAAAAAAAATCAAAAAGCCCTATCAAACGAGCACAATGGCTTCTGAAACAAAAAGTAGTTATGAAGTTTGATTTGGGTTATAAACTGAAGACATTAGAATATGTTTTTTCTAGCTTCTTCATAATTTTTTTTTGAGAAACCCAAGCCGTAGAGGCTAAAAATTAAGCTGGCCATACTGTTAAATCAAATGTGGAGATTCTCGTGGACTTTAGGTCCTTGGGACTTATCTACTCTAACCTTTTTAACTTTGCTCCAGCTCCACCAAAATCCATTATGGAGCAATTCAGTTTAAAGTAGATGAATATATTTTGACATGCAGGCTAGCTCCATCTCTAAAAATATGAGCTTTTCTGAGAAATGTCTAATATGCTCATGGACGATGTGTTCTTAAACAATGCTTTTACATTGAACAATGTTTAGCGCGTGTTTTGACGCTTGTAAGTATGTGGCAGTTCACAAAATTAAGCCTATAATATGCGAGTTCATGGGCTGGTCCATTTGCATCTTTATTAAGCAGCCTTACTTCCTAAAAAAAAAAAAAAAAAAAAAAAAAAAAAAACTCGTCACTTTTGAAGAAAACAAAAGAAGTACGAGTATTTATAATGAGCAATAAATACATTCAGATTTGAAAAGAATGATTATTCAGAAATAGAGATGTGCGTCAAACAGGAAGTATTGATGAGGTCATCGTAAATCTATGGATGATCAAATCCCATCAACTTTGCCCAAACCAAACGCACCCTAAGACAAAGACAATCTCGGCTTGCGCAGCATCAAATGGCGTGATTTATCACTTTAGTTCTTTACCTTGTCATACTTCACACTTTACATATACAATGCAAATAGCAGCAGTGCCAACAGGTACACCAAAACAGGTCACTCTGCTCCCCGAATGAAACTCTTTTGGTTGGCCACGACAAACAAACTGACTATCGGATCAATCATTCAGCATTCTATAACTAAAGATTTGCTTATACACGCATACAGTCGTATAAGATGTATTGATTAATTTGTTCAAAAAGACGATTGTTACTGTCCAGCCATCGTAGCCATAATCATAACAATCACGTTCTCTCTTCCTGCCTAATCTCCACATTGTGACTTGAACGGACGCTCAATGAACTTTGACGTCCTTTCCCCAGAATAGGAATGGGCATCATGTGCAAGTGTCTGAGAAATTTTTCAAGAATGAACAAGTTAATATAAAACAAAAATAGCGATCATGAGTTGGCAATAATATATATGATATGCAATCAATGCTCATTTATGTTGATTTCAATTTTCAAACAAAGCACAAACAACTCATTAATACTATACTTCATATTGTCGCAAAAAAAAAAAATACTGCACTTCATATTGATGTCGGTATACTAGTTCAACTTAATAGTGCACTCTTCTCGTGGCTAGTAGCTTAGTCGGAACACCCTCCTTGCTCACTCTCCATCACCGTTCTCCTTGCTCAATCTCCATCATTTACTCTTGCTCTCTGATGTATGCTTGCATCACTCTCTTTTCTTCTAACTCTACTGTAAGGTCACCACCCTAATGGAAAAATATGGCCACAATATTCCTCCTAACCTCATAGCATGTTTTTTTTCAGACCCTCGTAGCATGTCTTAGTAGCTTAGTCAGAACACACTCATTGCTCACTCTCCATCATCGTTCTCCTTGCTCACTCTCCATCATTTACTCTTCTTGCTCTCTTCTGTATGCTTGCATCACCCTCTTTTCTTCTGCCTCTACTTGGATAATTGACAACTGTAAATTTACCACCCTAATGGAAAAATATGGACACAACCACAATATTTGTCCGACCCACATAGCATGTCTTTTATTCTGTTTCACAAGCTCCAAGGCAACTTCCTAGCCGCTAGAATCTCCACATTTGATTTTTGAATCTAAACCAATAAACACGACAATAGCAAAATGCCAAAGGTAACAGCGCAGCAGAGAGTATGGAGCTGTGTATTTACCTGTTCTTGAGATTGGAAATACATGAATGGAGTATAGTGTAGAAAATTTGAAACCCTTGATGTGTATATATCAGCATATCTACAGCAAATGAAAAGTTAGTTCCATTCAGTCCATACAACATTTTCCCTCACTATCAAAAAGATTATAGCCACTCACTTTTCAATTTGCCTGGTCAGATGACTCTTATCCCATAGGCCAGCACGTGACAACCAACCCCATCTTAGGAGGAAAAAGAAAAACATACTTGCTTAACTTACTTTTCTAACAATTAGAGAGATAAATACCAGGAATTTATGAACAAGACCAATAAATTTGATTACATACATGGAAATTAAAATCATACATATTGGAAATCAGAAGCAGAAATAGGTACAATGACGTTTCAAAGCAGTTATTTATGTACTACCTCCGTCCCGCTTTTATAGGTCGTTTTTAGCTCTTTCTTATATGCATGCAAGATTCTCAGGATGTGGACATAATTACGTTTAGATGCATGCAACAACTATCAAACCTGGACATAATTACCTAGCTGCTAGGATGACCTATAAAATGGAACAGAGGAAGTAAGAAATATATGGGATGATACATCTGAACACCCAGATTTGAAGGATTTCCCAAATTCGCTACAAGAATAAGAATTTACATAGTGATTGATGTACCTTTTATTGAAAAGTTCTCCATCTGCTTCTAGCATTGGCCCAATCTTTTCATCTAATCTTTGCATAACAATGAGCAACTTTTGCATACTCTCTGTAAGCTCCTGGTCATCCATACAAGTTGCAGCAAGCGCCTGAAAAAAATGTATATCAGTGCAAGCATCTTGAGAACTTAACAAAATCCTGGAGTCCTTGAAACTAAGCCAAAATCACAACATTATCTTAATTTTTGGTTAAGATGTATAAAAATTCATATATGGCAGCAGTGCACTGCGGAAACTAATAAAAATATTAAAGTTTCAAACATCTGAAAAGGACATTCAACATGCTGGAGCTCACTAAAGCATCAGGTTTCACTCTAGTACCTGTGCAGGACGTGAATTAGAGCGCCTCTGCAGAGCCAGGCGAAGCTGGTTAAAAAGATTCCCCACATTTTCTTTTTGTTGTATAAGTGTAACAAGCTTTTCTTTCTGATCATGGCTTTTGACCAGTGCATCAAACTGCAAACACAGAAGAGGAAATAGGTAAACAAGAGACTACAACTCGACAGCATAACTAATTGTGGGGTTTGCTTCCACAACAATTCAGAATCAATAAATGTTCAAGAGAAAGGTTCATCCTGCTAGTCAGAAATTAAAATTCTACTATACATTGCCATTATTTTTTAATTACTGAGAAAAGGTAAGCAAACTAACCTCATTTTCTAGTTCTCTGCAGATTAATGCTGTCCTCCATCGTAAATGAACTTTTGACTGGCTTACATCTGTGTAAATATGGTCCCCAACATATAATATCTCATCCCCATGAATGCCTAGTGATTTCTCAACCATCTGAGCACTACCACCAGAATATAAGCCACCTAAACACCCATTTCATAAAAGGGGTAGCAAGTCAGTCACAAAACTGGCAATGGATAATAGACAAAGAGCATATCAAAGAAAAGAAACTAAGGTTGCAGGATCTAGTCTAGTGACATAAGCAATTAAACATAAAAGTTGAAGTAGCTCTCATGTTTTATTCCCCAATCCAAACTCTTCCTTCTCCATTTCAGAATAAAAAAGCATATCTGCACTAAAGAAAGACAAGATCCCAGCACCAAAATGGGAAAACAAGGTGCCTGCACATCAGAACACCCAAACTTCTGCACAAGAAAGACCAACATGTGGTTCTGCTGTTGATAAGCAATGATGTTACATCTTTCGTTTAAAAAAAGGAACAAGACCACTTTTTTGGCCCCTCACCACGAGTTTGTCTAATTTTGACCCTACTGGCACCTCAACTTCCAATACCGTTCAATTTTGTCCAGCCTGATTTTAGTGGTTTTCCAGTAACACGCTCTCCCTCTCCCTCCTTTTCCCACCACCACCGTCCCCATCTCCTTCCTTCCTGATTTTTTTTTCACTACTTCCGGCTGATAAGGAAAGGCATACATATCATACATGGATTAGTATAATTTAGGATACTATCATATTTTAATGATGATATTACGTTCATCTTAACTTCCTATTCGACTCTTATGAAATCGAGTACCGGTATTTTACCGGAATCCATACATAAACTGTATTTGTTTATTGCTAGAGAATGAATTTCATCTAATTAGTTTTTTTTTTGGGTTAAACCGCACCCCTTACATTTTCTAGTTCCAACTTTGTTTGTGTATGTTCAATGAATAATTGGAAAGCATCCACCTCATTCTCATACCATTTGCCGACTCCTTTTTTTACGGATTTGATCTCATCTTTAGACCCCAAAAAGCGTATATTGATAGTAACCTAATAAAATAAGAAACAAGCAAATGCTCTTTTTCCTAAATTAAAATATGGGATCCTTTTTATTTGAGATTCTCTTGTCTCCATCTCATT
This sequence comes from Hyparrhenia diplandra, assembly GCA_015847255.1. Taxonomy (NCBI): domain Eukaryota; kingdom Viridiplantae; phylum Streptophyta; class Magnoliopsida; order Poales; family Poaceae; genus Hyparrhenia; species Hyparrhenia diplandra. The sequence continues at coordinate 279,883 of JADLZK010011756.1, forward strand.
TCTACTTCTACTGCTTATTGGGATGTCTGTGACCCATAGAAAGTTGGTCATATAATACATCTATCTGCCACTGCCGCCTCTCTCCCACTCCATCCATGGCACCACATACAACTGTAACATAGGAGACATGCTCTCGGGACCGATCCACCTGCTCTTTATCTTCTCCATCAGTCCTCTATCGCAGCCTCCTTCCCTCATCCAGCACACAGCTTAGATTGCTCTCGCAGCTTTACCCACGGTAGATGGTGCTCCATGGCATGGGGGTGCCCTTTTTCTCTCTTGTCCACCCAGGGCATGCAGACCATGGGCAGAAACTTGAATTGCCGTAGCTAGGGGCTGCATCGAGCTTGGCCATGGCACGCCCCTCTGCCTCTCCATCCCTCTGGTGATGAGCAAGGAACAGTCTGCGGCAGCACACAGGTACGAGACGGCGGGGTTATCCGCACACAGCAGAGGTGAGTGTTGCAGTGCAAGAGCGAGCACTCTGGAGTGTTGCGAGAGAGGGAGGTGTGGAGGGAGCGATGGAGCATATGACCACCAAAACCAGACCGAGGGCTTAAAACTGAAGAACATTGAAAGCTGAGGTGCCAAATTTACTAGTTTTGTAGTTTGGGGTTTAAAATAGAGAGTAATAGACAAACATAAGAGTTGAGGGGCCAAAAATGGATCTATTCCCAAAAAATATGATGTCGCGAACTATAAATCATCTTAGATAGGGAAACTATCATGAAAGAATCCCCCCCCCCCCCCCAGCGTTCCTTATTTTTTTTTTTTTTTTTTTTGCAGTTCTATTTTTTGTTTCCATTCATTGAGTTTTGAAGAAAAATGAACATAATGCGCATAATACATATTCACAGTTTGAAACGAAACATGTTCCTTCACAGCGACAGAAAAAAGAATTATTGGAGGTTCTATGAGTTATTGGTTCACAACAGTAACGGCGCCAAGAATTTGACCTGACTTTACTTTTAAAACAGGGGGCATCAGTCCATCATCTGTTACAACCTCATATAATGGATGTGAAAGCTGGAAAAACTCTGGCTTCCTTTGCGGAGACTATAACCTATAGTAAGAAAGAATCAATGAATATTAATGAAGTTTCCAGTGCGTTGTAGGCAATGACTGTTAAACAGTCACTTCTACAAAGCTGGCATAAGAGAGAGAGATAAAACTTACCATTTCAAAAAGATCTCTCCATCCCACATCATTAGGAAGAAAAACGATTGAATGCATGATTCATCATTTTGTTTGTATAATGGAAATCTGAATTAGTAATGAGAAGCAACTTTTTTTTTTCCTGCCTGATAGATTGAAAAGCCAGCATATCAGTACAATGGTTCTATTACTTTGAATTGATCATAGGGCACCATAAGGTGGGACTCTGCTTTACCTCTTTTTGATCAAGAAGAGCTAAAGGAAGTTCTGGATCAGGCTCTACAAACCGCTCAGGCTCAGCCATTATTTCTCTCTACATTTCCACCAGCTAAAGAAGTTTTCATAAAAAAAGTAGCCATATATCATAATCATATTATGATTAACCAAAAGAGTACCTTAAGTTGGCCTTCTACATGTGCTCGGAAAAGTGCTTTGGAAACAGCCTGGAAAAAAGGTACACCAAACTTTGTTTATTACATAGCAAAAATGGACAAGGACAAAAGTTCCATAAGTCAGAAGAGACATTGCTTGGTGAGCGGACCTTTTTTTTTTCTTTCTGTTATTGTATAGACTAATTCTTTTACTTTATTCTTAATATATAATAAAGAGATGAAAAGGAAACAGCAGTGCTCGTTACATTGTACAGTCCTTTGTAATCCAATGGCCCAAGTTCAGCTGGCAACAATCCCTGATCTAACTTGTCGACCATCTGAAGAAAATAGCAATATTCAGGTTCAGTTTAAACTTGAGAAATGTTTAGTGTGAGAGATCAAATGCAAATTCAGAATGGCTACATAATCATTTGATAAACACTACAACTACACCCTGAATGAATCAAAACGGATTGATTGTGTTGATGTGTATTGATTTGCAATAAATACATTCAGATTTCTGAGAACACATCATGTTTCTTTGATGGGGCTCTTAATTGTGATTTATTCTGCCGAGGACAAATCAAATGCCAATAACTTCTATTTGATGCTAATACAAACCCCACTACTAACAAACAGAAGGATCATAATCTGGTTGTTAGATCATCAAGAGACATGTCTACACTTACATATATTGACCTATATATTAAATTAATTTCCAAATCAGCGAGGTAAATATGGCCAAACTCCAAGTCCTTACAAGGCAAAGGCGAGGTTATTCAAGGATGAAAGAGGAACACCAAACTACTAGCAAAAAATATTTCAGGTGGCTTGCTTAGCATAGTATCTCATCTGAACTTGTACCATTTCTGCAAATCTTGCCAAGTCTTTAGCTAATCTAGACAAATACTTAGCTTCTGGAAAATATAACTCAGTCACTTGGAAATCAACAGAAAAACCATTAGCTCCCTGGGTACACTAATGAGAAAGATGGACATGGACTTAAATAGTTGACATGTCAAGTGACATCACATCACATAAACATTGAAATGACTATATTATATAAAAGGAAGAGGCAAGGAAACCTGCATGAACATGACAGCTTCTGAAACAGAGAAAAGGGTGTTGAGGAACTCCCATCGACTTTCTTTCCGCAGGTCCACCAACTCTCTTCCATATATTTCACTATTCAAAGACATTAGAGTTCTAATCTCTGGAGCCCAGAAACTTTGGTGAAATGTGTTACCTATACCTCACAGCACGAGTGGAAAGCATCTGGGTACCATGCATGGCCCTCTTAACATAGCCAAATCGATCAGCTTTAACCAAGTTTCCCTTCTCTTTATCAATAACAAGGCCTATTATGACCTGTCACACAGCAATTGTATCACTAGAGGTGATAATGTGTTTCAAGGTATTATGAAAGAAATGCGCAGCAGGCACTACCAGATCAGGGTCAAATTTAAGGTCATCTACTGGGAAACCCATGCTCTTGAGGTTGTCCATCCCATAGTCATATGCACGTCCTTCCCAGGCCTGCAGAAATGTTATGTGATTACCATAATATTTGCACTGAGCAAAATTATACTATCTCCAATCCAAATATAAGCCTGAGGTTTTATCCTATGTCAAACTATTATTTTAACTTTGACCATCAATAGCTAAAATTCATGTACATTGCCAACGTAAGACTGATGTTAGCAGATTCATCATGAAAAATTATTTTTGCAATCTATAACCCTTCATATTTGAATTTGACACAACATGTTTACATAGAAATTAAGTCAGTGTACTAATGGGAATATAGGGATTGGAGGAAATATTTATATCTAAAATTATCTACATTACAAACAGAATGAAAACTCACAGCAACTAACCCCTGACATGAACTTTATGAACCAAAATTAAAGGGAAAACACTTGGAAATTTAGATCACTCATACGATATCCTTTGGAGTACCGGTCAAATCAGCTCAACATATTTACAGAGTTTTCTAAAAGGGCAACCCCTGTTATCAGAAAAGCTTATTGTGAATCAAGAAAATGGGCCATGAAGTACCATCACATTGTAATGAATTAATGTATAATCCATATCATAGCCAACCACACTGATAGATCGAAGATTTAGTGTTCTGGTGCAGAAAATTCCGCGAGCAGAGTGTCTCACTGAAAATGGGGCCTGCATTTTTAGCAAACTGGTGTTAGTATTGTTTCGGAAGACTGACTGGTTTTGTCATCGTGATGATACTCAAACAAGATATGATTGGCAATGAGGAAACCAAAAATGGAAGTTCAAGAACAAAGTGCTAGAATGTTAGCAGATAGAATATAACTGCAAAATTAAATCTGATTTACAATGAAAATAGTATTAGCAAGTTTGATTATAGATTGTCTTTCAAAATAATATATGCTTTTGTCTATTCCTCATTTCCTTGGAATGTTTTAGCATTTCCATGATCAATGGATTCGTTAAAGTTATATTCCACTGAATGTCGGAGCTTTGTTGCTAGAAAGACATCTCTTGTTCATAAAAAAGGAAACACCTTGTCAAGAACCATCATTCAAAAAGAATTATCAAACCATTTGACAACAGTTATCTTGGGATACATTTTGAAGTAAATCTTTTTTTTTTTCTTGAAGGAGAGCTGTGTATCTTTGAATTAAGAAGAAAGAGGGTCCAGAACCCTTACAGCACACACCACACACCACACACCCTCGTTTGCTTGCTTGTGATTACATTAGTGCCGTTTTCTTACAAGCATTTTACAGTAAATCTTGAAAAAGTCAAAAACCATATAGTTATATTTCAGTCCTTTCCCAACAAAAAGGCCATAAAACAATTTCAAAGGATACATCTAACGACTTTGAAAACTTAAAGGTCAATGCAAGAGAAAATTTTCCTTTCACCAATAAGAGAACCCTCATTTGCTTCTGCCAGGAAGAAAAAAGGGCAGTTGATGCTTCGCAGGTTTCCAATAACCATCTCTTTTTGTCATTACTTGATGGTAAAAAAAAATCATAAACTTCAACTGCCACATTAGTTTTTCGATAAAAATAAAGGTAGTGTATTTGGCTGAACACGAGATTGTGAGACCATTGCCACAATTTACTGTCAGGGATTGTGATGACTGCATCCGCTACAAGCCAACACTTGATTCGTGCCTGACATAAACTATAAATGCCTACAACAGTAGAGGTCACACACCAGGCATGAAGAGTAGTGACTTATGCTTACACATGACAACTGACCCTTAGTTGACTAAATTCTAAAAACATGAGTGGTCATTGGTCAAACATCTCTGGCTCGTGGAATTCTAGTAGGAATGACATTTACAGAAAAAAAAGAGTGTGTAACGGAGTGGAGGTAAAAAAAATGTTACTACAATTCCTTAAGTGGATAATCTTTTGTCTAAATTCCACAACATAACACAGTTGTATAGGTTACTGGTAACTAAACATACATTGGTGACAATATCAATGACTTCTGCACAGGGAACATGAATAGAAACAGAAGATGCATACCGAACATCAAGAAGAACAAGATAATGCTTAAGAGGATAGAACCTTACTGCAATTCCCAAGTCATGAAGCAATGTTTCAGCTTCAACCGCTTCTTTCCAAGCTATCTCCTCAATAGGACCATGCAAAGTCGACTTGCCGTTCCCACCTAAAGTTAAAGCAGCTATGAGAAATTACAGAGTTATTATCGTGATCCAATTTTGATGATATTGCGGTATATTCCAATTAGCCGGTAGGAGAGAAGCCTTCTACTTATAAGCACATAAGAAGCCCGTGCTTTTGTCTCACCATTGTATATATACTTTATATAAGTTTGCGCAATATTATAGTATCACCCCGAATCAACATAGATTACCCGTATGAGCTCAAAATTAAGGAGATCCAGAGCTCACCAAGCGCCTCGAGGCGCTCCCTCCGCACGTTCAAATCCCCCCTGGTGCTCTCCCCAAGGTAGTCCACGTCCGAGAGCCCCGACGAGGTGACCGAGAAGTAGGACTCCTCCTCGTCCTCGAGCCCGTCCTCCTCGTCCCGCTCCCCCTCCACCGCAACCGGCCTACTGGCGTCGAGCGCGCGGCACCGGAGACAGATGGGAGGGCGGAGGCGGGGAGGAGCTCTGACCAGGCTCTGTGGCCGCTGTGGATATACGGAGCTCTGCGGAAGCGACGGCCGCGGTTGGGCCCGGGGGCAGAGGAGGCGCACGAGCTCGGCGGCGTCCGCCATTGTTTGCTGCGAGAGATTGCGCGAGGACCGGATGGGGGGCACAAGTGGGGCCGGCATAGCCCACACATGAATTTCACCCCTCACACAAACTCGGGCGCTGACGGCGTCTCCATTGAATATAATCCTGTACGTTGATCACCCATCCGACGGCTGGGGAACGTCGTCCAGTTTGGAGTCGTTAGGGCATTGATTAGCCAAACGGACCGGTCAAAATTGATGATTTAGCTACTATATAAAATAAATTTGACAAAAATACTAGAGTGTTCCAACAAACTCTATAAAGGATAGCGATGAGGTAGCCTATATCCAAAAGCAGAGAGCAAATGAGGTGGCGGTGGAGAGCTAGCCAATTTCAATTAGATAGTCATATGGAGAAATTGGGGAGCGATTTTATCTTAGTACTCCCTCCGGTCGGTTTTGTTAGGCGTTCTCACGTTTTGGAGTTTGGCGCCTATATTAGGCGTGGCCTAGTAATGACGAGGTCAAATGTTTAAATGGCCTTGCATGGTATTGGGTGAGCGCTATTTGGGTTATCGATTTAGGTACTTGGCAAGATGGCACAACTTGCATGCATTTAATTACCATACGTTTCTCAGGCCGCATGTATTGAGCCAAAAGCTTGCATGCGTGGTTACTACTCTCCTTGGTATTTGAGATTTTGCCGATACGCCTAAGAAAACCGCCCCAGGGAGTAGTAGCTAAATTAACTTTAGAAAGTCATTTGGCTAGTCTCTCTCTTAGACTATCTCTAGGAAGGCAACGGAAATGCAACATGTTTTTTTCTTAAAAAAATATTACAACCACTACATTGACTGATTCATATACTTTTTATTTGTATTACATAACACTTCAAATTCACATAAACTCGAGCACAAGGTACGACACCAAAGTTTATCGACCTAGTCAACTCGTCAAAATATAAAAGTGTTATACATGTCCTTCAACTATCTGTTAGAACACCTCTTAGTCGCCATGGGCACTTTCTAACCTAAAAGCCGATCACGAACCGAACCGAAATGGTGTCGGTTTTGATTTGGGAAGTTCGGTGTTCGGCCGGCCGGTTTTCGGGTTGAACAAACCGAACACCGAACAACAAGGCGATCCAACGATTTGCGATTCTCGCCCAAGCCCACACGGGATGCCCACCACCGGTCCACCCCGACCCCCATCCCGCATCGCACCCCACCCCCCCCCTACCCCCATCACGCCGCTCATTCGCTCCGCATCGGCGCATCGCACCCCAACCCCCGTAACCCTAGCGTAGGGGCGGTAATACGGCGATGGCGGTCGGGCGCAACCTTCGAAGCGGCTAGTTCGGCACCGTGACGGTAGCGTCGGCGGCGAGCGAGCGGCGCATGGCGGCGCGAGCACACCCGGCGGCCTTGGCCGCGAGCTTGGTGTGTAAAGAGCACGGCGGTCGGGCGCGGCATAAGCGACCGGGGGGGTAAGCGCGGCGGCATCACCCGGCGCCGGCAGGGCGAGTGGGAGTGGCGCGCGAGTCCCGAGCAGGGCGACAATGGAAAATGTTGGAGCGCTTACGTGGGGGATCGATATTTGGGACACCCAAATAAGAGCCCTACCGCTATCAACAAACCAAGGCGGCCCCGAACCTCGATTGCGCGAGGCGTAACAAGGCGGGACGTCTCGGCTGCGGCGCCGCGACGAGGTCATCACCACGCCACGAGCTCTCCACGCGAGGGGGCATGAAGCCTCGCTGCGCTCGAGCTCCCACACACGAGCTCTCCGACGAGACCCGTCTTTCCACCTCGATCGAGCTCTTCCGATAAACGAGCTCGCGGTCTCCATCGCGCTCGACCTCACCCGGAGACCTCTTTCCGCCTCGCTCGAGCTCCCCGCGACGAGTCTTACGACGGCGACCACGAGACCTCATCCGCTTTGCCTTCCCGGAGAAGCTGGCGGGTACGAGGAGTTGGTCAACAACTCCACGACAAGCTCAACAACTCCACGGCGACCCTTTGTAGCCCGCCCGGCCTCGGAGGGAAAGAGGCGTCAAGCGATCACCTCGCCATGCCCCGTCGACTCCAACAACTCTGCGCCCGCGATGCCGTGCGGTGCGTGCGGGGTACATCCTCCCCATCCACGGAATGGGCACGCCCATCCGAGAGAAGACGTCTTCCAACCACGACATGGGGGCGGGGCGACGCTAACCACCGCCCAAACCCGATTTCAGCGCACGGCGACGATCAATTTCAACACCGGAACGCTCCGGGCTCGAAGGAGCTCTTGCCCGCGTGAGTGAGCTCACACAGGGAGCTCTTACGCATCTATCTCCCGTACATGTATTTTCGTTTCTTCAAGTCCTCAACCCGAGGGGGAGCTCGTGAGCCTCGCCGCCCCTTGCGACTATAAAAGGGGAGGCCGCCCACCGGGTTGAGGCGGAGTTCAACACCCAAAGCTTCATAGCATTCATATTCACACACACTCGATATTGGCACTAGCCTCAATCACGAGACTTGGGAGCCCCCCCTCTCTCGATTTGCTTGTACTAGCGCCGGTATGAGCGTTTGAGCTTCGGATAGTGATCACTGCTTGGACTAAGGAGCGTGATCTTGCCCCGAACCAAAGATAAATCTCGTGTCATTGTCTCTAGAGCTAGGCCATCTGAGCACGATTAGCCGTAGACATTCGCGTGGACGGTGGTATTAGACCACGGCGGCTTCTATGTTCATCAGTTTTTTCGGTTGAAAACCGCAAAACCAAAAAAAAAAAAAACTAAAACCGAAGTGGGTGGTTTTGCTTTCCGTAAGAACCGACCGGTGTTGTTTTTTAAAACTGAACTTTTCAAAAACTGAATAAACCAAACTGAAGTGTCGGTTAAAACCGAATACCCAGGCTAACCTCTTCGTGCTAAAAAACAGACGCCTCACGCAGATTAATCTCAGATAACTCAATTATTGGCCATAGTCGTGGTCCACTTCCAACAGATACGAGACCGTCGAATTGTCACGCCAACTTTTTCATTCTCACTAACTTTCTCCGTCGTTAACACCGCAATCTTGAGTCCTCAACTAGGTCTCTAGCTTCGTTGCTACAACATTGGCCACCACAGTAGACGACCGAGCACCCGGTCTTCCAAAATGACGCCTCTAAGGAGGAAAGCGACACCACTTTTTTTTTAGCAAAAATTAAGCTCCAATGGAAGAGGAAAACAGAACACCTATTTTGCATTCACACTTTATTCCAAACAGATTGTTTTTACTGTTTTCTGCTGATTGAGTTTCTTAAAGTTCTTGAAACTGTGTATCGCTATATTGACAACTCACCGAATCTCTTTCTCTTTGTTGACGGTTTGCATTCGTCCAATGGTGTTCTAGGCAAGCAAGTGATGGCACCGCGAGCGCCTGTTCCACCTCCGGATCACCAGAATGATTTCTCTCAGCCGCGAATTAAATTTAGGAAGTTAGGAACTTATGCGTTTCTATTATTTTTGAACTCGAGTCAAAGAACATGTAAATGTTGACTCATGCTATTAGCTGCACATATATCTTAGTGATCATATTAGTTGAAATTGGACGGCTTTCGACAAAACCCAAAGTCTGACACATGGATAGAGATCTAAGTGAAGTTTTGAAACGATATCATGTATACATGAGTTCAGGTTGCAGTCAGTTTTTGATCTAACAATCATCCGCATCAAAGCCTGCTATATGTGCAATGGTTTCTGAGTTCTGCGTTCATTAAACTCCTAAGGCACAGTTTGTTTCAGATCCTGGTTGGCTTATATAGGCCAAAAATCCAGAAGCTACTGTCGCTCAGATATTAATTTGCGGAGTCTTGTGGGGGTTGCTAATGAGCATACTGTCGCTCAAGCCCATGACTATGTTAGCGGACCGGGCCCACAGTCCTTGCCCAACCCAGCTAGCTTCGTCGTCCAGAATGCCATATAGGCAACTCGCCGCCTCTTCTTCTCTCATATAAACGCTGTTTATACTAGCCGAAGAACGCCCGTTAACGAAATCTGTAGACAGATTCAGAACAAAGCAAGAAACGAGAGAGGCAAAGAAACGAGAGAGAGGGCAATTCTTGGGAACGCGAGACCAAGATTCATTCAAGAAAATCTCTCCGCATTTGCCAAGAATGGGAGCGGCCAGCAGTTGCCGGCGCGCAGCAGGGGCGGCGGTCGGAGCCCGACGACACCTATCTCCGCTTCACGGCCAGAGGCTGCGGCCCCCGCCGCCGGCGCCGATTCTTACATCGCCGGGAGCAGGAGGGGGCGTCCGAGCTCCGACGACCCCTTTGGCTCCACGTCCAGAGGCGGCGGCCCCGCCACCGGCGCCCATCCTTACGGGGCCCGCCCATCTCGTCTTCGAGGCGTCGCTCACCTGTCCATGGAACTGGGGACCAGAAGCCCCCGGCATCCTCTCCGACGGGAACGTCGTTCTGAACCGCGATGGGGCCGCCGTAATGCGGATGCGGAGGCGGCTGCAGTTCGGTATCTTCGTCGCCATGAACGACCTCGCGGACGGGGGCGGGGCTGTGGTGCGGAGGTTGCAGGTCTGCACAAGGGCCGAGATGGTAGGGTGGATCGTCTTTGTAAGACACGTGGGCGTCCTCCGCGATTCTCAAGCTGAAGATGATGCAGATTGTATCTTTTTTGTCTAGAGGCTCTCCGTGAGGATCGTCTCCGGAGTCTGTCCTGTGGTCACACGTTCCATAGTTCCTGTCTAGAGTATTATTTTCTGAAGAACAGACTACTTGGGGCTACATGCCCTGTTTGTCGACAAGCAGTTCTTTAGGAGCTTTCTTAATCTTTTTCATTGAATTGTTGCCACTTAGGAGCTTTCTTTAGGAGTTGGAACAGGCTGAATTAAAGCCCTGTCCTTGTTAAATGCATCAGGCAAGAGGGTAGCCATACTGCCCTTATAGTGTTTTCCTCTTAAGTCTGGACATAGTGAGATAGAACCTCATATGAGAATCTTGTTATGTCAAGCCCAATTTTTGTTATCTCAGTCTCATTCCTGAACACCTTGTTAGGCTTTGGAAAGATAAGGTAGATAGAATCTGTGATGGATCAGGATTCGCACACGTATTTTGGGTGTTGGGTTCCTAAATTTAGGATTTTCGTCAGGCCTAGCATCCCACTTCTGAAGTAGTAACCGGTTATAAAACCATGATTGCCTATTAGATTTCTACATTTGGTGTTCCATTACTTGCATTATTCAGTCATTTATATTTCATGAATCAGTTTCATTATCTTCTATAATCTGTGACCTACTATGGACTTATTATAGAAGCAGTTGGGTTTAATTGGTGGCATCAAAATTTTAGGTTGTTTGTCAGCCAAGAAAGATTCTTGCCACATTCAGGTGCTGGCTATGTTTGTTGTATAGTCTCCTAGCTTCCTGATTTTTTACTAAGGCATGAAACCCATTTTTTTAGGAATTTTAATTTATATTGCCAATGTCTGTGGTATTTAATCAGGCTTCAGGCACCGTCATAGAGATTTTGTAGCAACAATCGTTCTGGACTTCATAAACTATGAAAGTAAATAAAAAATGAGATGTAAGAACATGTGTCAGCTTGTTCATTCATTTGCTCTTTATTTCTTTAGCTTGTTTTCTGCCCTGCATCAGGATAAGGCAATTGACTGCAGATAAGCAAATAAAAGAACCCTCTGATTTTCAAAATGACAGGACATATATGAGCAATCTGCCAATGGTGCAGTAGGGCTTTGTACATCAATTATCCTTTTTCTGAAGTTACTGAAATACAGGGTGTGAAACATATTTGTTTAAGTTATATTGTTCCCTGTGCCATGTTAATTTGTATTTCAGTTCCTTGGTGCTACACTAACCAAACGTAGTGTTTCTTTGTAACATCTCTTTGGACATGTTCTTGTCGTATCATGCAGAATGATTTTTTTTTAATTGATTCTGAAATAGACTACCTCAAGGCGTCTTGCTGATAGGAAGATAGCACGATTTAAGAAGAATATCACAAAGAGGGGCTCTGTTCAGACAGTCAAGAAGTCAATTGATTATCATGTTGCTTCTTGGGTTCTTTGTTTTGTGGTGGTCTTCCTGGATACCTTTTTGCCTCTTAACAGTTGATGAGTGCATCTGGTGTCTGCCTTCGAATCAAACTAGCTCAGAACCATGTGTTCCAATGTTTCAATCATCATTTCTAACAGTTTCTCCTAAGTTGTTATCTGTATTACAGTTTCATGCTTATTATTATTTTATTATTATTAAAAGTTTGGCCAGCTTTATGTGTTGATCATATAACCTTGTATTTCAAAACTTGAATTCAGTTGCAGCAAGTCAGCAACCATCTTGTAGCTTTTTCTTGCTTCACAAATTACAATAGTCATGCCACAAATTTACGAACACTGTAAAGCAAATTGTAACTTTTCTTCCACTTTGAGTAGTTTCATCTGTGTTGCTTTGCGGCACAGTAGTCTCCATCTTCCATTCTAAGTTAAGTGCTTTTGCTTTTGGCAAATGAATATTACATACTTGCAGATAAATGGCAGCAGAGCTACAGCCCTGCGTTTGGCAAATGAATATTACATACTTGCAGAGTTAAAGTGCTTAGGTATGGGATTCGCTGAAAGCTGCATTTCTACTTACACATCCTGGTTAATTTTCTAGATCCGTGCATTTTTCTTCTTGCTTTAAAATCTTATAATCTCCAATCAACGCTATACCATAAGTTGGTGAAATGCAGAATGTCTACGACTCTTCGATGGGCATCACCTTCGACCTTGTCTCCTGTTAGGCTCCAACCGAATGTGCCGGCGAACTCCTTGGCCTGGCTGGTATTCTTGGCTCCGGGATCGGCACCACGTTCCCCTGGCAGGTCAGCCAGTTCAGAGATACCTGAAACGAAAGGACCGAGGGAAGATCAAGTTCTCTCACCTAGCACCAAGTTCTCCTTTCTTTCTTTTTACTTAATCAGTCCAACCTAAGAGCCCAGTTAAATTATTTTTACCTTTTATCAATAATCTAACTAATTAGAGTTAGCGCTACATTTTCTAAAAATACCAATTGCTCATTTACTGGCCAAATAAAGTAGGAATATTGATTTGTGATTTTTGGCTACTTAACTAGTCCTTAATCAAAACTATGCCATTTTTCTATCAACGGCATGTTCTTTCATTTAATTATATTTTGGGAAAGTGTTTGATAACTTGTGTTAATTAATCTCATCATTGATAGTCTTTAATCTAATAGTTTCTAATCAGGTAGTAGTTTCAAAGTAGTTCCCAACAGAAAATGATCCTAATATATTTTTTATTTGCTTGTTTCTATATATAGATTCATTCTTGACAAGAAAATTGGCATTGGGCAGCCGAGGTGCATTGAAGCTGCTGAGAAGCAGAAAATGAGAGAGAAAGTCCAAAAGATCATAGCTCAAGGAATCAACTGTTTTGTCAACAGGCAGTTATAACTTCCCTGAGGAACTTTTTGCTGATGCTGGCATACTTGCAATTGAGCATGCTGGCTTTGAGGGAATTGAACGGCTAGCTCTTGTTACTGGTGGTGAGATCGCATCAACTTTTGATAACTCAGAGTCTGTTAAGCTTGGTCACCGCAAGGTCATTGAAGAGATTATGATTGGGGAGGACAGGCTAATTCATTTCTCTGGTGTTGCGATGGGGCAGACTACCACCATTGTCCTAAGGGGGTATGTCTTGTTTTTACCTACTTATCATGTAGGGCTACTTTGTTCAATCCACGCATTTCAACTTTTTGATAAATTGAGTCTTTTTGCTTTTTCATCCCCACAGTGAGCATGTACTTGATGAGGCTGAGAGGTCCTTGCATGTTGCCTTGTGTTTGCTGTCCCAGACAGTAAATGATACCCGTGTCTTGTTTGGAGGCGGATGGCCTGAGATGGTGATGGCCAAAGAAGTAGATGAGCTTGCAAGGAAGACCCCCTGCGAAGAAATCTCATGCTATTGACGCTTTCTCGCGTGCTTTGGCCATCCCAATAATCATAGCTGATAATGCTGCTTTGGATGGTGCTCAATTGATCTCTCAGCTCTGAGCTGACTAGCTGAGCACCACAAGGAGAACTGCACTGCTGGAATTGATGTCATCACAGGCTCTGTAAGTTCACAAAGACAAGAGTTTTCCATTCATAACAAATTATCTATTACAGAATCTGATACTAGTCAAATTGTGTGGTCTCCAGGTTGGGGACATGCAAAAGCTGGGGATCAAGAGTCGTTCAAGGTGAAGCAGGCCATCCTTCTGTCTGCGACAGAGGCCGCTGAGATGATCCTTAGGGTTGATGAGATCATAACGTGTGCTCCACGCGGAAGAGAGGATAGGCTGTGATTAGACCACGCTGTTTCTCAATGTAGTGGGGATGGTTGTTACCCTAGTTTAAATGTCACCTAGAGTGGGTGGTTGTTGCCATTTTTTTCCCGATACCTATCCAACTATATAATATAAGAGTTTAAATGTCACATTATGCACATACAATTTACAAAGTCATCAAGATCTATAGAAGCCAAGACATATCTACCCACTCTAGTTTTGATAAATCGGTTAGTCTAGTTTTGTCAGAATCACTCCGAAGAGCAAAATGGTCATCAACACAAACCAGCGCCTTAGGTTTCTCTAGCGTTGGTGGACCACTACAATGCCTTTGATTGCCATGGAGGCAAAGGAAGAACAACAAGTTAGAGTTTGGAAGGAGACTAAGGATAATAAGATTGTAAATTTATTTTATTTTCTTTATGGTTGACTAGAAATAATGTAATTTTGACAAAAAAAAAACTCCTATTTACACGTTGTTTTAGGGTGACTCACTGGACGTGGCTCTGCTCCACACCTCAAAAGAGGCCGAGCAACCAAATTTGAAAAGGGCATGCCGAGTGATGGAGACTATAGCAATGGAGGTTTTCGCCGATCAAGGGAGGTTGCTTTCTAATAGGCTGAGTTTAATTTATTTTTATAGTCTCTCGTCCTTTTGATGTTTTTGTGAGCTTTTCTTCATCAGCTGGTGAGTGTAAACCTCTTGCAAAGTCGGTGCCACAATATTACTTCTAATTTGGATAACACAGTCAAAGCCATTATGGCTGGTTTACACAAGTGCGGATCTTTCTGAAACCAAAATGTTTTCATCTAAACTCTAAATTAGGTATTATATATAATACATTTCGATCGTCTCAACAAAAAACATAATAATGGAGTTCATTCTGCAATTCAACATAGTAAAACTGGCCTGATTTTTCTTCGGACCCGTGTTTGGCCAACTCTAGATGCCAACAGATGGTGAATTGAGTTCGAGTAATCTAACACCTGACACGACCAAATCTCCTCAAGACGATTTACACACCAAAAGAAGCCCAGCCAGCGGGGCCACGTCTCTAGCTTTTCCCGGCCGTCGGATCGGCCGGGCGGACGGCCCAGATCATGCGAGTCTTGGCCAATTTATTAAAAAACCCCTTAAACTATGACAAAATATTGCCTGCAGTCCAGGCCTCCTCTCATTCCCTCGTCTTCTCCTCTTGGCTCCCCTTTCAGAAGCGGGCATGGCGACGGCCGACGGCGGCGACGCTCGACCTTCTCCCCAGCACGGATGGCCTCCCGACATGGCGTCCGACCGGCCCCTCCCTCTCTTCCTCGCTCAAAGCGAGGCAGCCGCACCTATTGCCGCGGCAGCGCACAGGCGAGGGCAAGCCCCTAGCGCAACAGCCCGGGTACGTGACGACCTCGACTACCTCACAGCGGGCGTCGCGGGCACGGTGGATCCGGCCACCACGGCGCGTGTGGGGGTCCATCCGCGATAGCCCCGGCGCCCTCCCACTCGTCCAGGTGCACTCGATTCTCCGACGCGGGTTCGCTGGCGACGCGCGGCCACGGCCCTTCGCGGCTCCTGCAGCTGTGCTCGTCGGCGGCCCGGCAATGCAAAGTGGGCGGGAAGGAGCACCGATGCTCGCGTGTAGGCTCAGGGCGCGTGCACGCCTGGCATACTGCATTCACAAAGTGCATGGAGCTGCTGCTAGATGAACGCCCCCAAGGTGTTCGATGCTTTGCATTTCACGGGCGGCAAAGCTGCAACCTGCAATTACAGATGGAATTTGCGAAGCCTTGTTTGTAATATGGCCAAAGAGAACAGGTATGTGTCGGCTTCCTCTCTTCTATGTTGTCGAACATCCATCTATCCCCTTGCTTTTAGTGGATTGCCGTGAATTTAGAAGTAGAATCTCTTGGCAGGTCCGTGGCTGACCTCTGTCTGAAATATGTATATCTTCAAACATGGTTTTATATTTATATATTTTTATATGCAGTCGCAGCTATCTACAACTACACCATCCATGCAAAAAATACAATGATTTGTAACAAGTCTGAATTTTTTTATGTTTGAATAGCAATTGTCGAAGTTCCATATTCCAATTAGCACTATTTATAGCTAAAAATAGAACTGAAAACTAGGAAAGCTGTACCATCAGATGTGTGAATAAAAAATTCGGAAACTCAAGTGCACCTCTAAATAAAAATATACATATATCTTACTTCCAAAACCAACTGTCATTGAAGTGCTATTAGTATTAAGATTCTAAAGAAGAATATTGCAAAGCTACCATGTGGATTGTCAGAGTCTGAACTCAAAGTTAGTCTTTACCATAATATGGATCATTTTATATATAAGAAGATAATTCTTGCATATATTCTTCAGCGGCATGAAACAATGATGCTGATCCCAGCCTTTGTTTAAGTGTCTTATACATGCAGTTCAGCTTTTGATTTTTTTAAAAAAAAAGGGAATTCTTCATAACAGGTAAGGGCTGCAAGCTAACCATATCACCACAGATCTGTAGTGTTTAAAACTTTGTCTCTATATGCTCATGTTAATTTTTGTTTGCAACATAGAAAAGCTTTCCTAAATCTTCACTATATGCCATCTCATATTGTATTGAGTGACCTTTGTTTCTTCCTATAATACGAATGATAAGATCAATAACATTGTGCATCTCAAGAAGGATACCTTAAACCTTATGACGGTTCTTACCTTTTCGGTCTTTCCCAGTTTTGACTTTGTTGGGAGTTCACAATAGAATAAAAACTGATGTAGCTTCTGATGGCAAGCTGAATTTCGATGCAAGTACTATATGAGAACATAGTACTATATCTTTTCTCAATATATCCTCCTGTGTTATCTTTTTCTGTGATTAAATTGGGCCAATAATTGTTTTACAAGGATCCTGTGTTTCACATGTGAGTTCTGATATCATAGTTGGGATAGAAAATATCATGAAATTAACCTCGATATCTCATAATTTACACATATTGACAGTTAGTAGTGTATTTTCTACTCTCTCCGTTCTAAATTATAAGTCTCTTTAACTTATTTGGTTCATCCATTTTGCTAATGTATTATCTCTAGATGCATAGCAAAGGATGTGCAAAAAAAATAAAATAAAATTCAAAGCGACTTATAATTTGAAACAAAGAGAGTACTATATAATGGATGAAACTAATGGGCCAGTCCTTTCTATTCTACTATCACATATTATGCTAAGCGTCCCTTCTTTCACTTGTTCTGACTTTCCTTATTCCATGTGGCTATTCCTTTTTTTATTTTCATTTTCTCAACCTTCCATGTGCTAAAACATGCAATCTAGCTAAAGCCAGAAGCTTTCGTGATTTACATAAAAAATAATTCAGCGTTGATAGATGGAAAATGATTTAACTGTGCTTGATGTAAAAATTGTTGTAAGTCAATCCTCAGATTTTTCTTCTTATTGAACAACGTGTGAATATTATAAATAAATATAAAGTTTTGGGTAGTTTTGCTTCTAACATCCGAGGGGCTGTAGACAGTGTACAACACATTGTTTTAATACAAATTGGTACTCGCAAATAAGTGATTATTTAGTCTACTCAAAGAATATAAATGTTTTGATATTATAACCCTCATGAACCAGAATTGCAGCATCAGTTCAAATGTTAGAGCTCCATCTGCTTCCAACAGTTAGAGATCTCCGGGGCAACATATGAAGATGGTCTCACATCACAGCCTGCTCAGACAAAGACAAAGGTAGGCGCGGCAAATAAATAAAAGCCAGTTTTTTTACAGTCTCACCATTTTATTCACTTTCATTTGCTTTGCAGGGATATGTAAGTCACTGGGTGCAAGTGCTAAGCATTATTATTGTGCAGGTAAGAGAGCCATGTAAAATGCCCTCATGAAGACTTGGGCTGGTTTCCAGAAGATTTAAGGCATGGTATTAGCAACCAAAGCAGATTTTACACATCATCTTGGCATGCCATCCTTACATCTCCATCTAACTGATTATGGATTTTTATCTCTTTATTGCAGAAGACTAGATACATCCAAGTGAACCTCCACTCCTTGCTCCACTTCTCGTGGTTAGCATGAATAAAAAAAAAGACTTGGCTTTAGCACACCTACATCATCAAAGAAATTTAGAGAGGGAATGGTCAAGTGCTCACCATAGCCAAAAACCAAAGCTTAACGCTATGACTGTACAGTTCTGAGTCTGTGACCATTTATAGATATTCGTAGATCAAACCGCTTCAAATTTATGAGAGGATTGCTATCTCACGAAATGTTTCAGTTTCCTTCATATGAATTCTAGAACATCCCCAAAATTTTTAGTACGATTCATTATGTTGTTTAGATAACAATCATGGGGAACAGGCAATTAGTGAACTACATTCTACAGATAAAACAAAACACATGCTGGTCCATCGCATTCCCTTTGGCTTTTTGCAAAGAAGTTCAGTGCAAAAATGAGCCCTGTACAGAACTCAGTTACATAGATACTACATGTTAATAACTACCCTGGATTCACTTGACAATGTAAAAAGAAAAATGTGCTGCATTTTACTCAGCAGTGGCAAACTAGCTAAATTAAAATAAGATCTGTAGTTGTTTTGTTGAGAATGCTCTACTGAAAAATTGAAAGTTTATACTTGTATGCCCAACTTCAAAGTTTTTACTTGTATGCTCATAAAAACTTGGAACTGGGGATTATGCCATGTCACCTTTTTCATGTGGAAGGGTGAAGAAAAAAAGAGGGATAATTTCATCAGCTTTTGTGATTCCTATTCCAATACATACAATTATTTGTATTGTACATATAAAACAAAGTTTATGTCGAATATAAATATAATATGAAAAATATCACAGGTCCTACTGACCATAAGCGGCAACGCCGCGATCCTTTCTAGTTAAACAGATTCGTTCAGCTAGATCAGTAGTATCTACGACTGGGAAGGACCGGCCACCTTGGCGCAGACGGACGACGCGCAGACCAACGCGAGCCACGCCCCTCCTCCGATGCCGCCGCCGAAGCCAGCGTTGGACGCCGGCGCCACCACCTGCTCCACCGCGAACGTCGTGGCCTCCCCGCCTGAGCTCAGCGCGTCGTCCCTGAACAAGCCCCACGGGACGTGCGGCGGCAGTGACACCGGCAGCTCTTCGTAGCTGTCGTCGACGCAGTCCGCGCGCAGCGGCGGCGCCGGGCCGGGCAGCCTCCACGTCGTTCCCCAGCACATTGCTGACAACTAGGCGGCTAGCTGATTCGTTCGGACGCTCAGAAAACGCTGCAAATACGTCGAAAGCCTGTGGGATGTGGCTACGTATACGTGAAAAAGGACGAGAGAAATCAAAGCGTGCACAGTTGATTATATCGTCTGCGAAGCCCAGTTGGAAACGGACTTGTGGTACTGCAAGCCCCGAATCCAATTCGACCATAGTGGGGTCTCTCCTCGTCACGATATCAGTCTGCACATCTCTGATTGTAGTTTTTTTTTTCAAACAAAATATAGTCAAGCCCAATAATGGTCCACATGCGAATTGGCTTGAAATTCAAATGGTAGGGACGGCCCAGGTGGGGACGCTACCCACCGGGGGGTTCAAATCCCAGTCGGCTTGCCAGACCTTTTCCCTGGGATTTTCTTAGGATTTACCTGGCGTTATGCATTAAGTGGAAGCGACGTTCCGTCGGCGACAGGCGCCAATGGTGACTTCGAGAATCTCCAGATCTGCCGGTGCTCGGTCCTTCCGGAGGTGCTCATAGGGGTAGGTTTTTGCGTAAGACGTGTGTTCATAGGGGTGAGTGTGCAAGGCGTGTTGTGGCGTCTGCGTCATGACCTTGTGTCATTCTCAAAAAAAAAAAAAAATAATAATAATGGTCCACATGAATTTGCCAGTTCTAGAACACACGAGTACATGACGTTAAAACGAGAACAACCAACTCGTTTTGTTCTGAATTACAATTCATCCTACATTAAACTTATCTAACTTTAACAAAATTTATAGAAAATTATACCACTATCTACCATGTCAAATTAGTTTTATTATATATTCTCCA